>OU383797.1:6075929-6540405 GCA_910950805.1 Acrocephalus scirpaceus scirpaceus
CCCCCCAACCCCTCCTGCCCTGTGCTTTTTGTTAAACCTGCACCTGAAACCACCCCCAGACTGAGCAAAGAGCTTTTATAAACCTTTACAAAACTCCCCTTGGCTTGAAACCCCCAAACCAAAGCCGGGCAGGACCCGGGTCCCTTTTGGAGGGGGCACCCCGGGTGCAGGGGGTGTCCCAGGGGTACTCACTGCGGCACCCAGCAGGGTTGGCCCCGGCCAGCTGGGCAAAGCCTGGCTTGCAGAGGTGGCAGCGGTCGCCCTGCACGTTGTCCTTGCAGACACAGCGCCCTGTCCCCGGGTCACAGACAGAGCCGGGCACGGTGCCATCCGGGTCACACTCGCAGGCTGCCAACGGGCAAGAAACGTCCCAGTTGAAGGGGACAGCTCCTGGGGAAGGTGCTGTGGGGACTTTGGGGTGTCACTCACGCAGACAGGCCTCGGGGTGGCTCAGCTCCCGCCGTGGGTTGCGGAAATAACCGGTTTTGCAGTGCTCGCAGTTGTTGCCCTCGGTGTTGTGCTGGCAGTTGTCACACACGCCCCCGCTGGCCCCACCGCTGGCCCGGTACAGCTCAGGGTCAAAGTGGCACGAGGACGAGTGACCATTGCAGTCGCATCCTAAAAAATCCCAGAACACGGCTGGGTTGGAGCTGGCACGGTGCAAACCCCTCCGGCAGCAGCAGCAGCGGCACTAGAGGGTGCCCAAGGCTCCTGTGTGACACAGTGACACCCGGTGACAGCCCCACAGCGGCACCGGGGGCCGGGCACTGCTGCAGCCCATGAAAGGCAAAGCTGCTGAGACACCGTGTCATCAGCCAGCCCCACAGAGCCCCAGGGAAGGGGCTGGGGGCTCTGGCTGGGGTTTGGGGTGGGGGGCACTGGCCGTACGCTGGCACTCGTGAGGGTGGTTGTCCTCGGCGGGGGCCCAGGGCCGGGCGTTGAACAGGGCAGCGCAGCGCTCGCAGTGCGGCCCGGCCGTGTTGTGCTGGCACACGCAGTGACCGGGGACCTGCTGCACAGACGAGCTGTCACCCACCCTGGTGGCAGCGGCTCAGGACAGAGCCTCACCCTCCCCATGCCTCCCCAGTTCATGCCCATCAAAGAGCCTCCCACAGCCCATTTCTAGTCACTGTGGTCAAGGTGTCCTGAGGAACACCCTTGGCACCCTGAGCAGAGCCACCCCAGTGGTCCCCAGGCCCTGGCACCCCAAGCAGAGCCACCCCAGAGGTGTCCAGGCCCCTAGCAGCCCATGGCAGCACCATCCAGGCTCCTGGCAGCCCATGGCAGTGCCATCCAGGCCCCTGGCAGAGCCATCCAGGCTCCTGGCAGCCCATGGTAGTGCCATCCAGGCCCCTGGCAGTGCCATCCAGGTCCCCGGCAGCCCATGGCAGAGTCATCCAGGCCCCTGGCAGCCCAGGCTCACCATGTTGTGCTCGTTCCCCGCAGGGGCGCAGCGCTCGGCATGGCCATGGCAGAAGCAGCTCCCCAGCACCTGCAGCTCTGTCACAGCGTAGAAGGTGCTGGGCGAGTGGTAGCCCTGGCGTGGGATGTGGGGCAGCTCCGTGAAGTTGATGCGCAGGTTGGTGAAGGGCCCGAGCTCTGGTGGGGACAGGGGATGGGTGTGAGGGGCAGCAGGTGCCCAGCAGAAGCTCCTTGCGATTGGTGGGGAGGGCTCAGAGCAAGGGAAGGAGGAACTGGCACAAAGAGCAGCAGCTGAGCCATCAGCAAGGACCAAATGCTGCTCCTTGACAGCCTGGACATGCAGCTCAGGGTCCCCCAGGGGTTACCCCAGCTCAACACTGCCCATCACTGCCGGGAAAATCACGAGGAGCCTCATTCCCCTCTCAGCTCCGGAGGAGGCCCTTCACTCACTCTCAATGACTTGGCTGTAAGAGGAGCTGATTGTAGACCCCAGATCTCGGACACTGAATTTCACCTTAGAGGGGAAAAAACCCAAATTAAACAGCAGGGAACTCGAGCTGCTCTCTGCTCTGGGCACTGTGTGCTCTGGACTTGCCTCTGCACAATGTCACTAAACACAGGGACAGCCTTTAGAGCTGCAGAGGACTTTGCAGGAAGTCCAACACACACCTCACCCATCACAGAGCAGCAAAAGCTTTCCCGCTGGAGGAGCAGGAACCTTCCCAAAGACGGCCCTGCCCAGGTATACGAGACTTCCAACCTCCCATCCCTCCCCAGGTGTACACCACGCTTCCAGGCCCCATCCCTCCCCAGGTGTTCCAGCCCTTCCCCAGGTGTACGAGGTTTCCAGCCCCCCCGTGTTCCTGCAGCACCGCCCACCCCATCCTCAGGGCCACAACGGGGGGTCCCTGCCACAAAGCCCCGGTCCCTACCGTGCCCCCGAGCAGGGGGTGCCCCCGCAGCTCCTGGCACCGGGGGTCCTGCCAGCCCTCGGGGGGGCCGCGGGGCACACGGGGGAAGGCGGCGGCGCAGTCGGAGGCCAGGTACTGCAGCACCTGCCACGTCCGGCCGGCGTCCTGAGAGCGCTCGATCAGCATCGCTGCGGGCGGCGACTGCGAGGGGGACAGACACAGACACAGGGCTGGCACCGCGGGGTGACACCGCAGGGAAGGGACAGACACAGACACAGGGCTGGCACCGCGGGGTGACACCGCAGGGTGACACCACGGCATAACACCTCGGGGCAGGGACAGACACACAGGCCAGCACCATGGGGTGACACTGCGGGGTGACACCTCAGGGCAGGGACAGACACAGGGCTGGCGCTATGGGGTGACACTGTGACGAAGGGACAGACACAAGGCTGGCACCGCGGGGTGACACCACAGAGCAGGGACAGACACACGAGCTGGCAACCCTGGGTGACACCACAGGGTGACATCTCGCCTGCAGAGGAGCTCCCACAGACACCAACCTTGAAGTGCAGCACCACGCTGTCCAGCTGGAACATCTGCTCCAGGTCCAGCTGCAGGGACACGCGCTCCACACCTGCAGGACAGAGAGGCAACGTCACAGGGACACGTGGGGACATCAGGACAATAACCAGTCAGGCTGGTCATTTCCTCCTTCCCTCCCCATCCATGGAACTCCACACCATTCCCTCTCCCCCTCGAGGGGATCACTGGCAGCAGTTTGTGTGCCGGGTGACCCCGGTGGCCCTCACCGTTCTGGGACTGCCACCAGCGCGCGCGGCCGGCCGAGGACAGGACATTCTCCACGCGGTGCCCGCCACGGCTGTGGGGCAGCCTCGAGTCACACCTGCAGCATTTCATGCTCCACTGCAAAAGGAAGGACAGCGGGGGTGACCATCCCAGCATCCCAGGGGGAAAGGCAGGGTGGGCTCAGTCAGGACCAAAGAGCGTCAGCACTGCTCACTTAGGGAGAGCTGAAGGACCACGACCAGCAAGACTGACAACACACAGGCTTCGAGTGCTCCCTTCCACACCTCGTTAAAAACCACAACTCAAGGTTTTATGGGCTAAAAACTAAACCCAAAATGCTTTTGACTAACATAGATTTTTGGCGAACCGTCATAACTGTGGTTTTTTAAGCAACCACCCTGGGTTCCACAACACCAACACTTGATAGAAAACCTTTGCAGCTTTTCAGGACTGGTTTGCCCTTTCCACACTGCCGAGGGGCTGTCTGGTGAACAGAGGGGCCTTTCTCTCCTATCCAAGGGCTCCGGGCCGTGCTCGGCCCCCAGGGCTCTCCCCCAGGAGCAGAACAGGAGCAAACAGTGGGTGAGAAGCCAGGGGGTGGGAAGTCGAGTTGCTCAAAGTTCAGCCCTTCACTTGAGCAAGTGACCCAAGGAGTAAACAGAGATTTAGCACGGGGAATGTGGGACGGGAGAAAACCGTCCCCAGGGAGCAAACAAATACCCAAAATGTCACTAACCAGGCAACGCTCCCTGCAGGCACCGCCGGCCGCCACCGCGGGGCTCCTGAGCCGGCTCAGGAACGGGCAGAGAGCAGCAGGAAGGAGATTGAGCAAGAGCCGGGAGTGGGGAAGGGCTGGACAGCAGCCAAGGGGAGAGGCAGGCACGGGGTGGGCGAGCAGGTTGTGCCAGGACCACCACGAGAGTGGGATGGAGACAGCCAGGGGAGGCCAAGGTGGGAAGGGCAGGGCCCGGGAGATGGGGAATTAATGAGGAGATAGATGGTGGATTAGGAGATGGTGGATTAGGAGATGGTGGATCAGGAGATGATGCCAGAGCCCACAGCAGCATCCCGGGGGGATGCAGGGAGGCCCCGACTGAAGCACTTTGAGTGGAGCAAACTCCAGGGACTGCAGAGACCACTGGGAGGGGAAAGATGCTGCTCAGGGCATGAAATGATGGGCTCAGCACCTCCAGCGTGGTGGAAAACAGATTATCCAGAGAAACTGTGGCTGCCCCATCCCTGGAAGTGTCCAAGGCCAGGTTGGATGGGGCTTGGAGAAACCTGGGGCAGTGGGAGGTGTCCCATGACTGGGCACTGGAATTGTCTCCTCCAACCCAAACCATCTGGGATTCTGAGCTGTCAGAGGCCTGAGCAGCAGAGGAGCCTCCCAAAGGGAGCAGTGGGACACGTCTGTCACACATCCCAGAGCCTGAGGGGTCAGGGAGGAGCAGTGGGACACGTCTGTCACACATCCCAGAGCCTGAGGGGTCAGGGAGGAGCAGTGGGACATGTCTGTCACACATCCCAGAGCCTGAGGGGTCAGGGAGGATCGGGCAGAGTTTCCCAGAAAGGTGACCCTGGCTGCAGAGTGGGGCCGGGGCTGGCAGGGGCACAGCTGGCACAGGGAAGGCAATGAGACACCCTCTGCAGGGCTGGCAGGGGCTGCAGGGGCTTTGGGTGACACCAGAGGCACGAGCATGATGGCACCCCAGAGGGGAATCAGCTTTCAGTGACTGAGCAGGGACAGGGGGTGACAAGTGACAGGCAGCACTTCAAAGCCAGCTCCGTGCTAAACCTTCCAGGGGATGTTTAAAACAGAGGAGTCCAATCCAAGCCAAAGCCAAAGCAGGGCCCCACAGAGGGAAGGGACAGGTCTGTGCTCAGGAGGGCAGCAGGAGCTGGCAGCCACTGCACCACGGTGACACCACAATTTCTGCTTTCCCCTTTAGGAGTTAATTTGTGTTTTACAAAAATTAATCTGTGGTTTCATTCCTAGCACAGCCCAGACCTCGGTCTGCCCTGTCCCAGGCCTGGGAACCCTTCCCCAGCTGGGAGCACGGTGAGATCCTCACTTGTAACCCATCTGTTTCCATATTTTCCACAATCTTTATGTTCTCTGTCTATAAATACCCCGGCGCAGGAGTTGGCAAACTGCAATATTTGTAACAATATCACAAAGTAAGCAAACATAGCACTGAAAATATACAATCATGCAATTTCCCTGGCTCTACCAGTGAGAATCACAAATAATTTAATCAGGACTAGGCAGAACTCATTTCAGATAATGGCCACGAGCAGCAAATTGTCAGGGAGCCGCAGGAATTATCCACAGAAATAATCTACTGAACAATTGCCAGCGGTGATTAAACTTCCCACCAGTTCTGACTGTGCTCAGCAAAGGAGAAAGGAAGGTTTTCTGCAAGGGGAAAGGTTAATCTCGGCTAAATTATTCATTAGGAGTGACTCGTTCATACTTATGAGATCATTCACACGGCCAGGGGTGCTCTCTAGCAGCCACAATGCAGCTGCAGCCCATGGTGCAAACGTGGTGCTAAAGTCAAAATGAAGCTTCAGCTGTGTGAGAAAAACCCTTCCCAGGAGCCCGGGGCTGTGCTGGGTGCAAAAACCTCATTTTTGGGTTTTTTTTTCCCTCGGTTTTTAAATTAAGACTAAAATTAACACTGGAAGCCAAATTAATTTCACATCCTCGGAGCAGATTGTGAAACCCCTGTATTGCACAACAGCAGGATTTGCTCTTACCAACTGTGACTATGTGTCTCAAAGTTCCTCGGGACAGAGGGAATTACCAAAAATGACAGCCCAAAAACGAGGTGACATTTACCAGCACGTACCTTTTCCCAGCTCTTTCCCCATTTATTTTATTTTTTTTTTAACCAGGCTGAGTGGATCCCTGGGAGCTGGGCCAGGAACACACGAGCACTACGTGATAAATGACAAGGAAGATTTTGGGATCTGCTCTGGGTCAGCCACCCCGGGGCAGCGCAGGCTCTCAGCACGTCCTCCCCTCCCTGGGCAGGGAACTGGGCTGTGTGTGGGAAGGGTGGGGGTTGCCAGGAAGGTAAAAGAGGTTGTGGGTCAGCAAGGAAGTCACTCCTCACCCTCTGTGCCTCTGAGCTACTCCAGAGTCACCCAAAGTAGGGGTGATGGAGGTTCTGGGATTAAGGGAAATTCATTCCAGACCTTTGAAAGATAATTCACATATGATAATTATGAAAGGAAATTCATAATTTCCCTCTCACAGTTGTGCGAGAGGGAAAGCTACTGTGCTCTGAATAAATAGAGTCATGCCTCAGAAATAAATGAAAGTCCACAAAGAACAACTTGAAAATGCCTCAGCGTGAGAGCTGAGCAGGTTTGTGCTGCTCTCCCCCTGCCCTGACCTCATGACCCAGCTCCTGAGCAGCTCCCTGCTCATGCAGGGCCAGCAAACCTCACACAGCTCTAACCCGATGGCCCCAAAGTTATTTCAGGAGCTCCTGCTGCCATTTTAGCATGAGCAGAGAGCCCTTGAAATAAAAACCCTCCTGGCACAGGAGCACAGCCCAAAATAAAGCGCACTTGTCCATCAGCAGAAGGGGAAGCTGAGCGGTGCAGCCGTGGAACTGAGACCTCCCCAGCTCTGGGGACCTCGGGGGTCCCAGGGTGGCAGGCAGAGAGCACAGTGTCAGCCAGGCTCCTGGCACTCAGCCTCCCCCCAGGCAGCTCTTGCACAGCCGGTGCTCCTCAGGGACAGCAGTTACCACTCCGATTTTATCTCGGAACAATCTGGAAAGCAGCGGGAATTCCTACAGAGATTTGGGGTTATTGAACAATGGGGTGGGCAGCAACCCTGAGTTACCTGGGGGACAAAGGCACCTGCCAAGCCAGGTGATGGAATTCCCAATTCCAACCCATTTCCTGCAGGACATGGCTGTGCCAGCCTCATGGAGCAGGGCTGGCCATGCCTGAGAAGAACCCCAGACATTTGCCATGGGAAGGGCAGCAGGAGTTCCCATGGCTCTGTCATCGTGGTTAAACTTCCCAGTGAGCAGCTGGTGCTCACTAAACTGGCCTGGGATGCAGTTCTGCAGCACAGATCTGTCACAGAGTCACGGAGCTGAAAGGGAACCACCAGGATCACTGAGTGCAGCTCCCAGCCCCCCACAGGACACCCCAAAATCCCAGCCTGGGCCTGAGATTCCCTCTGCTGTGACATCAGTGTCACCTCCTTGCCTGGCTGGTTGGAAATGACACCAAAAAGGAGCTCCAATGTTGTGCTCAAACACAGAGAGAGGGTTCTGTCCCCCAGCTTGGCTTTTCAGAGGGGCAGCAGAGATGGGGCAAAGCCACAAGCTGGACAAACACCCCAGGGATGAGCTCTAAGGAAATGGAGTTCCTTTCCCTGGCTCACAAGCAAGCCCGTGGGTGCTGTTTTCCTCACCCCATCTGTTCTCACATCAGCCAAACTTCATCTGAAATCTGCCAGGACGCTTTGACAGGCTGCAAACCCCAAACTGCACCAGCTTATCCCACACCCCACACACGTCCTGCTGCAAGGCAGCGACGAGGTGTCTCCCAGCATGTGTCAGTCTGCAGCCACGAGGCCAAAAAAATGAGATACAGCGAAGGGAGGAGGGGAAAATAATGGGAAATAGAATTTTTCCTCGGCAGGTAGGGGCACATCCCTGCAGCACAGAGCAGGGCGTGCCGGAATGCCTGGGTGAGATAAACCCTGAGCAGCAGCCTGTGCTTGCTGCCTTACCTCCAACCCCTCAGGAACACAAATTATTCAGTGCAAAGCCCTGACTTGAGGAATAAAACCCAAACTGCAAGCCATGCTTTGGTCCCATCCAGCCACAGTTTTTTCATGAATTTGTGGATGTGTTGTTCCTGTGAAAATCTCGCTGTGGGGCTGGGATGAGAGTGAGCAGGGAGGCACAGCTCTCCCAGCTCCCTGAGCGACTCAGGCAGGTGGCCCGGCAGATGAAAGCACCAGCCAGCACCAGCACAGCTCCAGATCCGTCTGGCACCTCCCTCCTGGCAGACACTGGCCGGTATTTTTGGAAGCAGCCAAAGAGGAGTCGGTGCTGAGGCTCCAGAGATGCTCAGAGCAGCCGTGCCAGGCAGCTGCCAGCATCCATCAGCAGGAGGGAGCCCTGGGCTGTGCCAGGAGCTCAGATGGGCTCACATCTCCCTCCCCACATCCCACAGGGCCCAGGTTCCTCTGGTTCCCCTGGTTCCTCTCCTCTCAACCCTCTGTGGATGGCTCCAGAGCTGACAGAGGTGTCTGCCCACCCTGCACATCTACCAAGTGCCCACAAAGATCAGGTGAAAAAGGCAGAAAATCCCACTCAAACAACATTTTAAATATCAAAAATCTGCCAGGGCTGGAGGGTGAGGGCTCACAGTCACACCCCTCAACCCACTCCAGGAGCAGCAGCACAGGGACACAGCCCTGCTCCTGTCCTGCCTCCTCCCCTGCTCAAGATCTCAGGGATGCTCAAAGGGTCTGTGAAAGCCTCTCTGTGCCTCCCCTTGGCTGGGGGCACCAGTGGGAGCTGCTCTGTGCTCCTCAGTGCTCTGTGTACATTTATATTTACATATATAAATATATATTATATAAATATATATTTATAAAAATATAAATATCTATAAATACATAAATACATAAATTAGATAAATGCATAAGAATATAAATATATACTATATAATATATATTATATATTAATATATATAAAATATATATTCATATATATGAATATACATATGAATATATATATTCATATATATAATATATATAAAATAATATATATAACATATATAATATATATGAATATATTATATATATTTATGTATTTATATTTATATATAATACATAAATATATAAATATCTATAAATACATAAATATTCACATCTATTCTATGGTTAAAGAAAGAGAAATGTTAACTGAGGCTTGAATCACCCCTCAGCCCATCACAATCTTTCACACCGAGCCTTTCCTCAGCCCCTCCCAGACTCCAAACCCAACCTCGCTTATTTTCCTGTTTCATTTCCAGTTTCCCTCCTCAGCTGCCTCCAGCCCTGAGCGATTTCCAGGCCGGACCATTGGCCTGCCCGGTCCCACCTCCCGCGGCTGCTCTGTGCTATAAACGGCAGCGCTGAGTGTCCTTTTTGGCTTTCGGCGGGCAGGGATGGAGCAATCAGGAGCGCCAAGTATAAAGGTTAGAGGGATCCGGAGCCGGGCAGACAATGGAGCAGAGGCTGAAGTTGATGAGTGACCACCAGGGTTGCAAAAGAGGCCCTGGGGCGGGCGGGCAGCGCCGGGCACTGACAGCAACCCCTCGTCCCGTGCCCTCTGCTGGGCTTGCGAAACCTCCTCCAGATTTGTACCTATTTGGCAGCCGAACAAGAGCCAGGCTCGTAACCAAAAAAGAGTCCTGGGAGTCTATAAATTAAACGTGCTTGCTTTTTATAGGATGGCAACGGGGAAATCGGGTTCAGTTTTGCTTAAATTAGGGAAGTAGAGGAAGGGAGGGAAAAGTTAGGAAATGCTGAGCCCATGGGGATTTCTCCCAAGTTCAGAGTTGGTATAACCAAACCTCCATCAGCAACTGCAGCTGCAGAGCAGAAATCAGGGAATTTGGTATCAGTAACTCCGAATCTCTCATTTCAGTAAAGGAAAGAGCAAAGTGTAAGGAGGTGAAGACCCTGTTCCCAGAGCTAGAACTGGAGAATCCAACCCAACACGATGTTAATTGTTCCATTTCCCCGTTAACCCTGGTACTTGTAAGGCAAGGGATGAGGGATATGGAAACCGAGCAGTTTGGGGATTTGTAGCCTGGAAGGGATCGCTGCAGCCTCGCTCCCTGCCTTCCTCCAGGAGCCCTCACTCCCCAATCCTGCACCCAGGTGTAGCACAGCCAGCAGGGATGTCCAGGCTCAAAAATTACAAATGATGCCAAGGATCACAAGGATGCCCTTTGAAAGCCCCCAGGGTCAGGCAGAGGGGGTAACCAGCCCAATCCAGCTGCTGTTAGCATCAAGGTTTTGTCCACACTCACTCCCAAGGCCCCCATGGCCCTTTTCAAACAAAAGTCACTGCCAAAAGTCATTGTTAAGTGAAGATTTTAGAAGCATATTAATGAGCAATTTACCTCATCTATAAGCAGAAATCTGGAAGGAAAAGCTAATTAAGCCAGGGGAAGCAGTAGGGGTTTATTTGTGTGGCGAGCACAAATCCTCATCCCTGGGAGCAGCAGCAGAGCTCCAGAAAAAGGGAGTGGAGGAAATGCCTGGCCGTGACTGTCAGCCTGGAGAAGGCCCTGAGGGAGGAAGATGCTGCAGCCAGCGCAGCATCCAGGAGGATTGGATGCTCACACCCCTCTGGGCCGGGAGCTGCCCCTTCCCTGAGCTCGGGATGAGTGGAAATCTCTCCAGCCCAGCCAGAACACCACTGGCTCCACAACAAATCCGCGTCCTGGCCTCCAGTTTGCAGGGGAATTAAAACCAGAACTGACTCACTGGAGCTGGGCCTCAGTGCAGGAAACACGGCCCCACTGGAGGGCCGCCACCTCCTTCCCTCCGAGCATCCCTTCCCAGACCCCTCCTGCCTGTCCTGTGCTGAACCCTCGGGGCTCCTCCCCGGGCGCTTACGGGGTTAACAGCAGCCACAGCGGGGCTGTAGGGAGTGCTCACACACGGACACATCGCCCTGCAGCGCGGGCAGATTGATCCCTGAACTCTCCCTCTGGTTCGGCAGCTCTGGGAATCTGCAGCTGGATAAAGCATCATCCCCCCAGCAGGATCTCCTGCCCCCGCACAACTGAAAGTTTTTCACTCCAGCAGCTTTTCCAAATCTTTGTGAAAGACCTGAAACGTTCCCATTTATGGCAAGTAAAACACGAGTTCAGTTTATAACTAAAATGTCCCAGGATAGGAGGGTTTGGGATATTTTGCCCACAGTGCTCCATGCCAGACCTTTGCTGCCCATGCCCTGTCACTGCCCACGCTCTGTCACTGCCCACGCCCCGTCACTGCCCTCGCCCTGTCACTGCCCTCACGCTCAGCTCCAGGGGACTCTGCAGGTGCTGCAAGGACCCAGCATAGTGGGAGGGGGACAAATCCCAGGATCATGGAATGATTTGGGGTGGAAAGGACCTTAAAGCTCCTCCCATCCCATTCCATGGGCAGGGACAACTCCCACTAACCCAGCTCTGAGGCCTCTCACATCCCTGCCAGGTGGAGGGGAGGATGGGGTGGATGAAGGCACTCTCATATCCCGGGGAGGTTTGGGGGCAGGGGCTGTACCTCTCCGTGGGGGGTGCAGTACGTCTCGGGCTTGCTGAGGCCGCAGGTGGAGGAGGCTCTCAGGTGAGGGGCTCGTCCCAGCAGCAGGTCCCCGGGGGCAGGGTAGCAGGCTCCCCGGGAGCAGGGTCCCTGCGCCCCCACAAGCCGTGGGGCAGCTGGAACAGAGGGAAAAGGGGTCAGGGCTGTGCCAGGGAGGCACAGACACCAACCGGCCTCACAGAGCAGGGGCTGGGTGCTGCACCAAAGCAGCCTCGAGGCCGTGCTGGGACAACGTCCCTGTGCAGGTGCCAGCAAAGAGACAGGAGGTTTGCCCCCCTAAAATATAAATTTATATTTTAATAATAGTGCTTTGTACTAAGAGTTACTTCCAAAACATTTCCTTGCCTCGGCCCCAGGGTTTGGGCTGCAGGGATGCTCTGTGCCTTGCCCATAGAACTGACCAGCCCTGCTGGTGTCCCCTGTCCCCACAGCCAGCCCTGGTGATGTCCTCTGTTCCCACAGCCAATCCTGGTGGTGTCCTCTGTCCCCCCAACCAGCCCTGCTGGTGTCCCCTGTCCCCAGAGCTAGCCCAAGTTGGTGTCCCCTGTCCCCAGAGCCAGCACAGGCTGGTGTCCCCTATTCCCAGAGGCAGCCCTGGTGGTGTCCCCTGTCCCCACAGCCAGCCCTGCTGGTGTCCCCAGCCCTGCGGCTCAGGACAGGAGCAGCCGCCTCCTGCCCACCCGCAGCACTGTAACCCAGCCCAGGCTCGCTGCTGCTGCAGATCCAAAGCTCCATCCCGGCAGCTGGAGCCCGGCTCCTTTGGGAGCCCCGCGTGATCCTTACCCAGCAGCACGAGCACTGCCCACGGCCACAGCTGCCAGCGAGGCTCCATCCGGCCACGGACACACCTGGGGCAGAGTTTGCAGCAGTTTGAAAAGAGCAGAAAATGGCACGTCAAAAACTCAGTCCGGGTCCTCCTTCCTTCTCACTCTACAGGGAGATACTTTTAGTTAACCTGCACAGGATGGCATGGAGAGAAATCAAGAATAACGAAGAAGAAAATCAGATGCTCAAAGTGACTTTGCCTCAGATGCAATGAGCCCCAGCCCCGCTGTGCCAGGGGGGATGCGGGGTGCAGGGGAGGGATGCAGCGTGCACACACGCCCGTGCAGCCCCAGCCACCCCTCCCCAGGCGCCCTCTGTGCCCCAGCCCCACCCCGCGCCTCCAGAGTCTGTCCCAGACCCAAACTCCTCACGCGGTGCCCCAAACTCTCATGGCAGGAAAAGGAGAAATCCATAAAAACCTCCTGTGAGCGTCTCCCGCAGGGAAAGGAGCCCCGTGGGGAGGAAACGCTGCCAGCACACACCCGCAGGAACCTCACCTGCCCTGTCCCCTGCGGGAGCACGGCCGCGGTCCCTGCGGTGTCCCCGTGTCCCCCCGGGCTCGGTGAGAGCGCTGGGAGCGCCGGCTGATCCTGGCAGGCTTTTAACGCGCAGCCGCCTCACCTGCGGAGAAGGTGCCCGTGGGTGCAGCGATGATGAGGGAGTGATTCAGGGATCCCCAGACATCCACACCCTGTGAGCGCATTGCTCATGACGGCTCCCGGACGGGCACAGCGCTGGGCAATCCCCCGGGCAGCGCCTCCGAGGGCACAAACCGGGCTGGGGCTGGTTTAACCCGCCTGGGGCTGCAGGGGAGCCTGGAGCCGCTGCTGGGCTCAGCATTCACCCCCGGGCAGGGTTTGCAGGGTTTGTTCAGCACAGCTGACAGGGCAGTGCCGCTCTCAGCACCGCAGCTCCATTGTTTAAAGTATTAACGGCAACAGCAGCACAACTTCATTGTTATTTTACTGCGGCAGCAAAGTAAGAAATTTTATAAACCTGTTGGAAGTGAGGATTGTCGAGCGAAGGCAGCTGAGAGCACAGCCACCCCAGCTCTGCTCACTCGCTGAATTTCAGCTAAAACAGGTTCTCATCCTCAGAAAAACTTCATCGAGCCTTTTCCATCTGCTTCAGTAAATGGAATAACCCCAAAGTCACCTCCTCTCCCATCCTGGTGGGGGCTCAGCAGGGCCCCTCAGGTGGCCCCAGGTCTCTGTTCCCTGTTGGTGTCACCCACCTCCCATCCCCACCCTGGGTGACACAGGCACGCCAAGCTGAGCCCCAGCAGGGCTACACACAGAGCTGGGGAAAAAAAAATAAAATATTGTCCCTGAGGCTGTGTAAAGCCGGGCTGAGGTGTGGCACACCTGGGCGTGCCGGCCCTGCCGGGCTCAGCAATGCGGTAACGCCGCATTCCTCCTCCCCAGCCCGGCTGGCGGCAGAAGGGAAGCGAGAAGAGCCCCTGGAATGTCTCACAGGGAAAGGCAGGGATGAGACGTGCCCCGAGCTGCCGGCACGGCCCCGGCACGGAGCGAACCCCTCGGTGTAACCTCGAGTGTGCAAAGGGCTCCCATCGACAGCAGACTTGCCGGAGCGAGGTAAAACATCACCTGCAATTCCAGGCTCCACAAGTTCAAACAAGAACAAAACCGAGGGAAAGGCTCGTTTGCAGAACATCAATGCAATGAAAATGGGAAAGGGAAAAAATCAGCTGTGAACGGGCGGGTGCTCAGGGGCAGCGGATCCCTGAAACCCGGGGTCCTGGTGGGACTCAGAGGCTGGAACAGCTCCGGGCTGCCCTGTCCAGGGTTGTCCTGGGCAGCAGGGAGGGAATGTTACAGATGGAGGCTGGAACCGGTGGTAAAAACGCACCACAGCAAATAAAAGGTGAGCACCGGGGCAATCCGGGGTCAGACAGACCGGGGGATGCTCACAGCGCTCGGGTTCCTCCCCAGCTCAGCCCGTGCCCGGCTGTGCCCACAGCCCGCACAGGGCTGGGCCAGACATTCCCTGGAAAACAAACACCATTAACTCCTGCAGGAAATGGCGCTCTGAGTCACGGCACATCCCTGCCCTGGCGGGGCCGAAATTCTCTTCTCCAGGGGCAGAGCAGCACCAGCTGCCGCCTCCCCGTGCCCAGGGACACCCACAGGGGCAGGGCAGCCCGATCGGGCTCTCGGACAGGATCTCGGACAGGATCCAGCCCCAGCCCAGCAGCGCTCGCAGGGGCAGGAAGGCTCGCAGCACCTTTGCTGCAGAGCGGCTGCTTTGCAATGGAAATAAACCAGGCAGAGGGATCATCTGCACGTGTGAGCAGGGCCGGGCACAGCCCGGGCTCCCTCCAGCCCCTCTGACTGCCCAGAGCTAGGATGGAACCTCCAGCACCGCGCAGGCACAGCCTGGGTCCTGTCAGGTGCCTGCAACCTCCGCGGGAAAAACCTGGAAGGGTCACGGGGCATGGAGGTGGAAGCTGCTGAGGAAAAGGAAAATTTGGGAGGGTTTTATCTGGGGTAAGAAATTGTGTCTCATGTTGTAACTTTTTGATAACTCTCTCAGCTGCAAGGTTAATGATATCAGTAATAAAAGAGGTTTTCCTCCACCTAATCTTTTCATTTCCCATTTTAATTCAAATCTGACCAGCAAACCACGTCCTTATTCCAGCAGAGGTGATTTAAATCACCAGCTTTGCTAATTACCATGATCTCCTTTAAAAGCATTTCAGGAATTCCTGACGAAATTCCAAATTCACGTTCTGAAAACCTGCTCTGAAAGCAAATAAAACTTTGAACCAAAACGCCACTGACCTACTTCAGGTTTAAATTCCACCAACTCTGGGAGCTGGCTCCAAAGTGCAGCAACCCTGTGAGCCCAGCCTCCCATGCAGCCCCTGCCCAGCTCCAGCTGTGGGCACAGCTGGGACACGGCCCCGTGGAGGGCACAGCTGTGCCCGGGGCTGAGCTCAGGCCCTGCCCCACATCCAGCACAAAAATTGTCCCAAATCCCTTCAACACCACTGGGTACAGCAAAGGCTCAGGATTTGCCCCTAAATTGAGTTTTTCCTTTTTCCTCCAGCACTTTTCCCCACCCCAGGGAGTTCCCTGTGCCCTCACCCAGGATGGGTGGGCACAGAGCCCCCCAGTATCCCCCATGGGGCAGGAGGGGCTGGGCTGCAGAGCCCCCCAGGCACGCAGGGACACTGGCAGGGCTGGCAGGGCCCAGGCTGGCACCGTGCCCCCTTCCCACCGGGACCTTGATAAAATTATCCCTGCAGGGGAACAGCGTTATTTTTGTCACGTCCCCGTTTTCTAAACGGGAAAATATTCCATTGGGAAAGCGTCCAGCTCCACTCCAGAGGGTTTTGGCTTTTCCAGGTGGTGGAGAGGAGGGGTCTCTGCAGCCCTGGTGCCAGGCTGCAACGCCCCCACAGCCTCCCCCTGCAACATCCAGGACAGGAGTTTGAATTAATGGGGAATTTAGGAGCCCCCTTAAGTTTGAATTAATGGGGAATTCAGGAACCCCCTTAAGTTTGAATTAATGGGGAATTTAGGAGCCCCCTTAATCTTGAATTAAAGGGGCATTTAGGAGACCCCTTAAGGTTAAATTAATGGGGCATTTAGGAGCCCCCCTAAAGCCACAGACTCTCCCTGTGTGTGACACAAAGCACACCCTGTTTGCTCCTGGCTGCCAGCTCGGCCTCCCCCAAATGCTGGAACAGGAACCAGGCCCTGGCTGTGCACAGGTCTGAGGTGCCCAGGTAAAACCGAGGCTGGTGCCACCTTTGCTGCCCTCCCTGGCTGGGCTGAGGGCCGGGCACAGCCCTGGAGCTCGCGCTGGTCACAGACAGAGCCCAGCAGGGCCCAACCCTTGTCCAGTTATGGGCATGAGGGAGATGAGGCAGCAGCTCTGGGCAGCCCTCCCCTCCTGCCAGGGCCACTGAGGGGAGGGCAGTGCCACCTTCCAGGGACTGGCACCCAAGGGCTGGGCCAGGACAAAGTTGGGTACCTCGGGTACAGCAAAGTCCCTGTGCCTCTGTGACCTGTCCAGGGCAGCAGTGGCTCCTCAGGCACCGCAGCAGAGCAGGTCACACAGTGACCAGGTCACCACGGCCCGGCCACGTGGCCAGAGCTGGACACTCTGTGTCCATCACAGCCTGGGGGAGGCTCCTCTGGGCCCAGCCGGGCTAATGGAACCAAACCTGCATTAATTTACTCACTTTCAATAGGACAGTGCCCTGCTGGGCTTTAGGGTTTTACTTTCCTTTTTCTCTCCTCACTCCCTCACGTATTTCAAGGTGACACCACCTTCAGCAGTGCCCGAGTGGATCAGATGTCCTGGAAATTTCCTGGGGCTTCCTATGGGGGTGTTCTGGCAGGAGCAGCAGCTCCCTCTCTCTCGCAGCCCCTTTCAGGGCAGTTCTCCTCCTCCTCCCCCTGCACGCACCCGCGGCGTGGCCAGCGCCTGCCGTGCCCCTGGGCAGCCAGCGCGGGGTGTGCCAGCCCCGGGGCGGTGAAACCCGAGCTGAGCCCCGCGGAGCCGGGAGCTCCTCGCTCCAGGTGCCTCCCGCAGCCAGGGCTCCCATTGCCGAGAGCACGGCCAAGGTTATCCCTGTGAACAGCCGGCCCTGCAGCGGGACACCCGGGAGTGGGGGGGACACCCGGGAGTGGGGGGGACACCCGGGAGTGGGGGGGACACCCGGGAGTGGGGGGGGAGCCCCGGTGCAGCAGCAGCTGCACCTCTGCATCACCTGCACCTCTGCATCACCGGCACCCTCCCCCAGAGCCATCCGAGCAGATTTCTGTGAGATTTCCGCGGGCTGAGGAGCATCATCCCCGGGCTGTCACACAGCCCGGCCGCCCCTCCCGGCAGGATTTAGGTTAAGCCGCGGCTCTGACGCTGCTCTGGAAGTTCAGGCAGAGCTCTTTCCTCCCCCGGTGACGTTAAACTCGTGCAGCTCCCCAGCCACAAAGCCTGGTTTAATCAAAGTTGCGATTAAACCTGACAACGTCCTCTCCTAAGTAAGATTTAGAACGGCTAAAATTAGTCTAATTTAGTGTAAATCATTAATCGTTTTATCCGCGCTTAATTCAATTTAAATGTCCACACAACAGGCTTGCACAGGCTTTGTTGCTGAAATCTAAACCGAAATTGAATTAAATGTTGTTAAATTAATCAACACAATCCGAGCGCTGCTATCAGGATAGTTTGCCAGGAGATGATTATCAGTGCTTGGTTAATGCTCACCATTACCCTGAGCTCTGTGTTATCCCAAAAGCTCCAGCTCTCGGTGCTTTGGGAATGCGGGGACATCTCCATCAGTATTTAATGAACACAAACACCTTCCCAGCCCTCAGGAGAAGACTTGCTAACAAAAGGCTCAGCAAGACAACAAAAAACCTGCCTGAAAAAACCAAAAACAACCAAAAATGGCTTTTTTAGGTGAAATGTCACGATTCCAACACATCACAGCGACCTTTGTGTCAGGGGCCGGGTGCAGCTCGGCCGGGGCTGAGCGGGGCCGGGGCAGCCCCCGCCTCCCCCTGGGGGCTGGGAAGGGTCAGCCCCGTGACCCCCGCAGGAGCGCTGACCTTGACCTTCCCCTGTCTGGCCGCTGTCTCCTCCAGCTCTCCGTTCTCCAATGGCCATTTTGTTGAGCGTTGCAGAAGAGAAAAAAAACACTCATTTTTTTGGAGCCCGAACGCAGGAATCAGCAGCAACCTCGGCTGCCAAGTTGGCAGGGAAGATAAGGACCCTTTATTTAAAGTAAAGAACCCCAGACGCTGAGGAGGGATAGACGAGTCTTTAGCAACTTTTACAGCCAGTCTTGCAATATAATTTCCTAAGCAGACTCAAAACTTAAAAAAAAAAAAGAAAAAAGAAAAAAAAAAGAAAAGAAAAAAAAGAAAATCCCAAGTTTTCACCATTTCCTTGGAGCGCGGCGCTGCCGCGGGGGCAGGGGCAGCTCCAGCCCCGGGACGTGCGGGATGTGAGCAGCCAGGGCTGACTCAGTGCCCCACACACCCCCAGGGCACAGCCCAGCCAGAAGGGGAAAACCCGACTGATTCAAGGGCCGAGTGCCTTTTTTGGGGCGGGTCAGGGGTGCCCAAGACCTCGTGGGGAGGGAACCGAGCAGCGTGTGAGGCATCAAAGCCTGGGGAAGGGAAGGGAGGGGAAGGGAAGGGAAGGGAGAGGGAAGGGAAGGGAAGGGAAGGGAAGGGAAGGGAAGGGAAGGGAAGGGAAGGGAAGGGAAGGGAAGGGAAGGGAAGGGAAGGGAAGGGAAGGGAAGGGAAGGGAAGGGAAGGGAAGGGAAGGACGTGGCTCACCTGGAGGATTGCAGGGGCAGGAAGGGCAGACACAGCACCAGCCATTCCCATCCCAGTTATTTACCTCACAGAGGGGTTTCCCCTGGCTGGGCTGAGACAAAACCCAGCTCAGGGGCATCACAGCCACCCCCCTGTGCCACAGGGCCCGTGCTCCATGTGCTGGGGGGGCAGGGCTAAGGGAGCCCCCCTCTTCCCTCCCTGGTTTGGGGGTGATCCCCCTTCATCTCCAGCTGCTCTGGGGGCTCGCTGCCCTCCCCAGGGATCCAAATTCCATTACAGCATCCCCTGGAGGCTCCCTGCCCTCCCCAGGGATCCAAACTCCTTTACAGCATCCTCTGGAGGCTCCCTCTGAGCTTCACCTCCTTCCACGTGCCCCAACCTCTCCCTAAAACTGCAACATCAGTTTGTTTTAATGTCTGTACACTAGCAGAGCAATTCCCATCATCTCAGCCACGAAATCTGTCCCAGAGTCCATCACCACCTGCTGTAAATCCCAACAACCCCCGGTGGCTTTAGCAGCTCCCTGGGCTCAGCAGCTGCTGAGGTGTGCATGGAATCCACAGGATTCCTGCAGCCCGGGCAGCGTCTGTGCTCTGATGGGCCCTGCGGCCGCAGCAGATGATGGTGATGATGATGCAATCGTTCTTGCATCATCAGTTCTGCCGGGGTTGTTGGTGCAACACTCCCTGGCTGCAGCCCAGGCAGGCAGAGCAGCAGCTCCTGCCCAGGATGGAGCCAGCCCCGTCCTGCAGGTGGCCCAGGGAGTGACACCAGGGGGGTGACAGAGATTCAGCATCAAGTACAGGAAAAGTGACAAAACGGTCTGACGTTGGTGTAACTTCCTCCAGCTTTGGGGTTCCCAAAAGTTCTCTCAGCCCCAGGAAATCGGGGCTGTCCCACGCTGTGGGATCACCTGATAATGGTTCCCTTTGCCTCAAGCACCTGTAGAGCTTCTCACAAACACCGCCACACCTCGGCCTGGGTGACACCGTCACACCTGGGTGACACCGCCACACCTGGGCCCTGGGTGACACCGCACCGCTGCCTCCCTGCGGCATTTTCCCCACTTCCCCGTAAGAATGGACAGCAAAATTCACATTTTGCTGAACTGGCCGCAGCCCTGGATCCAAACGCTGCCCTGGTTTGGGAGCTGTGGATACAGAGCCTGTCCCTCCCTCCCCGGCAACCAGCAAAGCCTCTACAAACACATCAAATATTGATTGCAGAATATTGATTGCAGGTACAGAGCTGCACAGCAAGCCAGGCACCAGATCTCTAGTTCAGAATCAGACTTTGAGACAATTTGGGTTGGTTTTTTTTTTTTTTTGGAGGGGGTAAAACCAGAAGTTTTTTAAGAGAAAGAGGAGAAATGGAAGGAGGGATGGGAAAACACAAGGAATAATGGAAGGAGAAAGAAACGGGATGAGGAATGGAAGGAGGAGGGGAAAAAAAAAGGAAAAAGAATAAAAAAGTTTTTACAAGATGGGGAGGAAAGGGTTCAAAAAAAAAAAAAAAAAAAACCAGCGGGTTTTTTTTCGTCTGGCCGGATTAGGGGCAGGAGCTGCCAAGCGGCGGGGGGGGGCCAGGCTGGCCCCAGCTCCGGCCCGGCCCCCGCCCGCCCCGCCAGCGATAAAAGGCGGCGGCGCCGGCCCCGGGCAGCAGCTGCAGCGGAGCGGCCGCGACAGCGACAGCACCAGCACAGCCCCGCAGCAACACCGCAGCGCTCACCGCAGCTCACAGCCCTGCAGCAACACCGCAGCGACACCGCACAGCACAGCCCGGCCCCGCGGCAACACCACCGGTAAGCGCTGCCAGGGGATGGGATGGGATGCGGGATTCCACGGGGGATGCCCTGGGATGGGGACGCTGCGCAAAACGCGTGGGACCAGCGGCGTGCGCCCCTCAGCGCAGCCTGGGGAGCGTCTGCTCTGTGCTGGGGAGGGTCTGCGCTCTGTGCTGGGGCACCGCGGGGACAGCGCGGGTGCGTTCTCCTGAAGCAAAACCTTCAGCAAAAATCCCCGGTCCCCGTTTAAAGCACAGCCGGGGGTCCGCGGGGAGCTCGGGGAGCCCGGAGCGCTCTGCCACCACAGCAGCTGAGTTTAACTCACGTCCCTCTCTCTTCTCTTCCAGAACTGACTCCTAAACCTGCTGCTGCGAAAGGAAAATGGAAACCATGCACGAGCTGATCCCCTTCGCCAAAGAAATGCTCAGCCAGAAGCCCAACAGGAAGATGGTCAAGCTGTACATGCTGGGCAGCGTGCTGGCCTTCTTTGGGGTGGTCATCGGCCTGGTGGAGACCGTGTGCAGCCCCTTCAGCTCCGAGGGCAGGCTAGAGGACGAGGAGGACAAGAACAAGCCCGCGGCGCCCCGGGAGCGGCGGCTGCCGCAGAAAAGGGAGGATTTGGTGCTGGACAAGGGCAAGGAGCCGCCGGCGCTGCAGAGGGCCCTGGTGACCCGGCACCACGCGTCCTAGGCCGGCTCAGCGCCGCGCACAGACTCCGCCCGCCCGGGGGGTTCCAGCTCGGAGGGAAGGCTCGGCTGAAGGAGAACGCACACGGGAGAATCGCCAGAAGTGAAGGGTTATATTTGCTGCTGTGCAGCAGTGGGAAAAAATACCTTTTTGTTGGTATAAACCTGTGCACCATGCACAGCACGGTTTCTTATTTTTCTTACGGACGCATTTTACAGCATTTTGCAAGATCAATAAATATTTTATATTGGTACCAGTGCTCTCTCTCGCTGCGTTTATTTTTTAAAGCCTTCCCGTGATTTTCGCAGAGGTTTTGCTCACAGCTCTGGCTCCTTCTGCGGGGCAGGGGGGACGCAGGGGACAGCGAGGAGAGGGCTGCCCCCTCCCCATAAAGCCCGGCGGGGCTGCTCTGTCCCTCTGTCCCTCCGGCAGCCGGGGAGGAGGTGGCACTTGTGTCACACGGGTGCCCCAGCCGGAGGTGGGGTTGTATTTCAGGGGTTATCCGGGTTCAATGGCACAGATTTGTCTCTGCCGTGGCCGTGTGTGCACAGAACTGGTTTAAAAATCAATCAAAAGCCAATTCTTGCCCTGGCAAGCCTCCAACAGGCTCCAGTTGCTGCACAGCTAAAAATCTTACAGACAAAACCAAAACTTTCTGCCTTTCCTGGGATCTTTCACAAAGCCACCACAGACACCTGATTGTGCAGAGTAATTTTGGCTCCGGTGTCACAGATGGAAAAAAACCTGAGGTGGCACAGCCAGCCTGGAGGGTGGGGAAACTGTTCCAGGCTTCGGGCTCTGCTCAGAGCACTGCCAGGATCATTAGAGGACTTTCACCTATTTAAAAATGTTCTGGGGCTTAGCAAGAATCTGTTGCATTTGGGACTGTGTCATGTCAGTCAAATAAATTATCCAGCCAGCCACAGCCGGGTGATCCTGACCACACTGCAGAGGGAAGGGGAGGGGAGGGGAGGCAAACAGGCCCTGCCGGTCCTGAGAGGGCAGAAAATCCTCTTTGATCTGCTCAAAGACACCTGCAGGGCAGGGGGAGCAGCAGGACGCACACCTGGCACACAGAGTGGGAGATGCACTGCAGTGTGCCACTGTCCAACCAAAACCAAAACAACTGAGCCAAACATGGGCTCATGGAAAATGAAAAAAAAAAAAAAACCCAAAAAAAAACCCAAACCAAAACAAACAAAAAAACCCCAAACAAACAAAAAAACCCACCACAAACAAAACCTGCCAGACCTCAGTGCCCAACACACAGCTCCTCCCAGAGCTGCACAAGGCAAGATCAGGGCCTGAAAATATCAGAACGTGACTGAAGTTCGCAATTTCATTTTCATAATAAATAACCCACAATTAATTTTGTTGACAGTGATTTCTGTTACCAAAACAAACAGAGGGGAGAAAGAATCCTACCCAGTATCTGCACAAAATCTCTGCTCAAGCTTTACATCAGCTTTAAAGCACCTTTTCCTCAATTAAAAGTATACTTTAATCTAAATAACCTTTGAGAATTACTTCATTCAGTCTGTAACAAACTCTTCTCTCTCTGGCAAGGCTGAACAATCCCGCTCCTCACTGACACCGATGGAAGTTTCTTGGGAAAACAGGAGAATTGAAGGGAGCCATCATTGTCCTGCCCATTCTAAAGAGGTTTTACATTTCCAGCGGGGCGCAGGGGCAGGGCGGGCTGGGCTGGGATTCCCTGGGGCACACCTGGGGCACGGGCAAAGCCGGCACTGGGTCCTACGGCTGCATCGGGGTGGGAGCGATCCCAGACCTGCTCTGTCCTGCGTCAGAGCCCAGCAGTGACACGGATTAAACCGAGCTGAGAGTCACGGCCCCGTCCGGGGCAGCTGGGACCGCTGATCCCCCCTCAGTGCCCGGATTAGGGCTCCTCTGCAAGCTCGGGGCGTCTCACCCTGCCCCGCGGGGAAGGGGGATTGGACAGGGAGCTCCTGAGCCCCGGGGTGACCGGGGGGCTCCCGGTGAGCCCCCCCAGGCTGGCCCCCCACCTCTGCCTGCCCTGCTGCCCGCTCCTGCTCTTCCCCGTGCTCATGAGCTTACAGCAAAGAGGGTTGTGAGCAGTCAAAATAGCTGTGCTAAGACAGCTCAGGGGATTAGACAGCTAAAGCACAGCCCTGCTCCGGCAGCCGGCCCGGGCACCGTCCTGCACAGGACAAACTGCTGCCGGGGCTGGGGTGGTCAGCAGACACGGCTGAGCCCGCCGGGCCAGGCCGGAGGTCAGCCCCGAGCACTGCCACTGCCCCGGGGGATCGCAGGGACTGGAGGCAGCGCTGGAGCTCTGCAGAGCCGGGAATTAGACCAGAATTAATCACCGATTTTACCACAACCACCGTGTAAAGCCTTGTTTAAACCACACAATAAATTCAGAGGCGCGGTGACCCCTTGGGCAGCACTCCAGCAGTGAGCAGGGACAGAGCAGCCCTGCAGCACAACCTGCTCATCCTTAAACCCCAGCAGAGGCTGCAACACAACCTGTGTCCAGTCCCACCACAGCTGCACCCCAGCACCACGGCAAAGAGCATCCCCACAGCCCCGAGCACTCAGAACCATCCCACAGCCCCCAGGCAAACTGCAAAGACAAATCTGAATTATCAACACTGGGACAGAGCAAAAACAAATCTGAATGATAAACACTGGGACAGAAAGCAGATGGGATAAGGCACACAGCACCAGGAGAGCAGATGAAGCATTTAAGGCTGAGTTAAACCCAGATCCTGAGGGACAAACTCCTGGGGAGAGCCACACGCTGCCCCAGGGCTGAGTTACATTGCTGGGTTCACACGAGGTTGATTTCTTTTGTTCTCAGACTCCTCTGAATCTGATTTATTCCAACCTGTAAGCGTGACACTTCCCTGGTACATTAAATCCTCAGGAAAAATGCAGCTGGCACAAAATCTGGTGAGCCTTTGTCTGTACCCATCTTTCCAAAGATCTGATTTCAGCCTGGAGCTGCCATCCAGCCCTCATGCCATGGAGCTGGGGCCACTCAGAGCAGCAGCCCTGCCCTCCCAGCTCAGCCCTCCAAAGGCTGAATGTCTCCAGAGTCCCCACTCACTATTTGCAGTGGGGACTGGATATTCCAGGGGCTGCCAGGCTAAATTTAGGGGTGCAGATAAGAACGTCAGCCTCAGGCACCCAGCTCCAAGGGCACTGGGAACATGGACAGCGGCCAAGGCTCAGGGCAGCCACAGTCCCAACAATGAAATTTCAAGGCAGCAATTCCCAATTTGGTCACAGATGGAAAAAACAAAAATTTAGGGCTTGGAAATGCTTTAAACATCACAGTATTTTCTCTAAACCAGCAGCATGTGGAAATGTGATGTCAAAGCAACCCAAACCCATCCTACAACCCTCTCATCTCCCTTGGGACTGGCAGTGCATTTCCAGTGGTGCAGCCGTGACAGCGATGGGATTCTGCAGTTTGTGCAGTAGAGATGTGGAACTGAGGGCAGCCCCTTTATATCGTGGTGGCCCCGTCTGTAAAGACAGGAATTAGAGCTGTGTTCATGGCAAAGGGCACTGGGACAGCTGGGCAGGAAAAACAATATTTTAATGTCTATGAGATAAAGGAAAGCAAAAGGGGAAAGAAAAAAAAAATGGCAAAATCCTCTGCATTTGACCAAGATTTGAGTATTATTTGAAAAACGCCAAACATCACTCAAAAAAGGGGAAAACAAAGCAGCGGTATCCAAATTCCTGCCAAGTGTTTCTGAGTCTTGGAGCTGCCTGCAGAAACCTGCCTGAGCCTCAGCCGTGCTCTGGAACGCGCTCCCGGCAGGGGCTCTCCAAGCTCCCCTCTCCCAGTTTGCTGCCAGAACAAGTTTCCTTCCCACATTCGTTTCCTCCCGGCAGCACCGAGCAGAGAAACCCCCGCGAGCAGCAGGGCAGGAGCATCCCCAGGACAGCAGGGTCAAACACACGGGGCACAGCAGGGAATCCACCCCGGGCCACTCCAGCCGGGCTCAGAAAACCCTTCCCGGGCAGCTTTTCCTGCCCCCCTCTCCCCGCCCCCAGGAAAATGTCAAAAACAAGTTCTTGAGTTGCACGCAGGAAAACAAAGCCAGAAAAAGCCGCGAGTGGGAGTGAGGAGCAGCAGCACCCTGGAGGGGATGGGAGGCCAGAGCAAACCCTGTGGGCAGCACAGCCCCGGCCCCACTCCCTTCCACACATCAAACTGCTCTGAAACCGCTTGTACTGAAAACTGAGCTCAGCTTTGACCAAAATATTCCGTATTTCAGTCCTTTATCATCAGCTGCTTTGCAAAACCCCAACCCAACCCCACAATTCTCGTCACCACCAGCACGGCAGGCCAGGGTTGGCTCTGGGATCCCTCAGTGCCTCCATCCCCACCTCATCCCCTGGTGCCACCACGGAGCAGAGCTCAATCCCCTCCTGTCACACGTGCAGAGGGTGCACAAAGGTTGCTGTTACTGCTTTACTAACACCGGTAATAAACTGAAATATCTTGAAAAGAGCCTCCCTCCCCGCCGGCCGCAGACGAGATCCCAGCTGAGATACGGATAATTACTTCATTTTCTTTCCTTTTCCGTAGCCAAGGAATGAAATGGTTGCCCTGTGATCACAACCCCGGTTCCAAGCAAAGGGAGGCAGGAAAAGCAGAGTGGCTGCCCTGGTGTTATCTGACCAAGCATGGGCTGAGCGCTTCTTATCAGAGGGAAAGTTGAGACTGGAAAGTCAGGAAAGGAAAAAGACATCCATAAAGCAGCAGCAGGGCCAGAGAGCAGCACTGCCCTACCAGGCACACCACTGAAGTATTTCAGATCTATAATACGAGGGGAAAAAACCATTAAGCAATTCTGTGTGGTTCTGTTAGAGACCAGCAGAGTGCTGTGCCCACAGAAATCAGAGCAGCTGCTGCCCTGCACACGAGGCTCCTGCCCTGCAAACTCAGCTTCTGTCCCAGCAGAGCAGGCTGAGGCTGTGGCAGGGCAGTTCCAGGAGCTCCCACAGCATTTCCCCATCACTGTGGGATGGAGATCCCAGCCCCACACCAAGGCTGGGACATGGTTTATCCCTATGGCACAAGATCCAGTCATTGAATTTGCTGCTGCTGAGGCTCAGGGAGCTGCAGGGTGTTCTGTGGGTTTTCCTCAAGGTTATATTCATCTAAAAGTCAGAATAAAGCTCTTGCAAACCCCAAAGGAGGAACCACAGCAGCAGAGCCACTGATTTCTCTGCAGAAAACTTAATTCAGTGTTTCCCACAAATCTCCCTGTGCCCCTTGGGGCTGAGGTGGCTGCGCCCCATGGATGGGTCCAGCTCAGCCCTGATCCCTCATCTGCTCACAGACAAAAGAAAAAAGAGATTAAAAGCTCAGCCCTGCCCCAGCAGAGCAGTCCTGGGGCTGTTTGGGGTGCAGAACAGCCCCTGCTGCCAGCACCCCAGGGGCAGGAGCAGCCACGCCCTGGGGAGCACAGCACCAGCTGTGGGTGTCCCCGTGCCACAGCCGGGTCACCTCCCACCCAGGGCCCGCAGGAATAAAGGACAATGTTTAACCACCTGCACTGGGCTCCCTCTGATGTTCTCCAAGTGAAACTTGATGCTGCTCGGCAAAGACACACCTCTTCCAGGGTGTTGTGCAAAATTCTGCATTTTAACGTAGGACAGGAAATATGAAAAGAGGTGGGCAGAACCCAAACAGCCCCGCTGGCCGGGCCGAGCAGCAGGGAGCAAACCAAAGGCTTTGCTTGGCTTATCCATCCACCCACCCGTGATTTTCCAGGGCTTTGGAAGCTGCAGCTCCTCCGCTCTCAGGTTTTTAAAGGGTCCCATTGCTGCTTCCCTCAGGAGCAGCCCTGCAGAGGGTTTTTTGTTCCTTCCTTCTCTCTCATGCTGTATTTCCTGACTCCACAGTGGGATGGGGCGGATGCAAAAGATTCTCATTCCCTCTCTGGGATTGGTTTTGGCCTTCTGGTTCTATTCTGCGAGGGACACTTTCAAACCGGGTAAGTATCCAAAGTGAATCTATCTTTAAGGAAAAAACTCCCAAAAGCCACATTTTGGGTGTTTTGCATAGAGACCGGACAGAGCTCGGACCAAGCCACGTCCGAGCCTTTGTGTGGTGGCGGATACTGGAAATTTGCTTTAGCAAAGATTTCAAACCAAACTGAGCAAGGACCGTGCAGAAAAACCTCCCGAGGGAGCAGGTGAAGCAGGGGGCAGGAGGCACTGAGTGTTCCATTTTCCTGTGTGCAGGAAAAGTTTATAAACAGGGCTTGTAAGTGTTGGAGTTTGAGTTTGGAGCATGCACTCAGTGGATTGTTTTTATTCCAGAAGAGTTGGGGCGTTGATAAATTGTGCCCTGGCTTGTGGAAAAAGCTGCTGGAAGAATCCAGCAGTGTCCCTGTGTCACTGCATTCTGCAGCAGCTCCACAGCTTTTTCCATGAGATGGGAGAGCCCTGCTGCTGCCGGATGCTTTGCACTCGCAGGCTCCTTTACCTTCCAGCTAACTGCTGATTCTGAAGGGCACTCAGTGATTCTCCTTTCTTTAGTTTTAAGGTTTTTTCTAATAGCATTTGGATAACTGAATGGCTGTGCCTCCATCACAGAGATGCTGCGGGGGAAGCGGGTGATCGTGACGGGCGCCAGCACAGGGATCGGGGAGCAGATGGCCTATCACCTGGCACGGATGGGATCCCACATCCTCGTCACCGCGCGCACCGAGGCCAAGCTGCAGAACGTAAATGGCAACCCGGGCACCCTCTGTTCATGGCAGGGCTCACACAGACACGGGGAGGGGACAGCCAGTCACAGCCACGGGAACGTGCACAGCACAGGTCCCAGAGTTAGTCACAGTGACAATCAGGCACAGCGACAGTCACAGGTCCCAACTAGATGCAGTGATAGTCACAGTGACAATCAGGCACAGTGACAGTCCCAGGTCCTAGCTAGTCACAGTGACAATCGGGTACAGTGACAGTCCCAGGTCCTAGCTAGTCACAGTGACAATCAGGTACAGTGACAGTCAGAGGTCCCAGTCGGGCACAGTGACAGTCCCAGGTCCTAGCTAGTCAGAGGTCCCAGTCCCCTCTGTGCTCTGGGAGCTCCTGCAGGCACAGCAATCCCCTCCTGCAGACACAGCACCCCACACTCCACGTTCCAGTGTCTGAGCCGATGCGCACACCTCCCCACACACCCTCATTCCACGGCAGTGCCGGGCAGGCTCCTGCTCCCTGCACACGTGCAGTTCCAGCTCAGCCTGGCGCAGAAGGAGCCAGAGTGCCTCGGGTAACGCGCTCACCCAAGGAAGCGTTTCCCAGGCTCCCTTTGAAGCTCACAAGGCTCCAAACACACTCCCACAACTCCAAACCGCAGGTTTAAGGTGGGGACACATCACAGGCAGCTCAGACCCCCACTCCCACATCACAGGGGCCCCGGGGGCAGGGAGGGGCTGCTGACCGCGCTGCCGTGCAGGTGGTGCGGCGGTGCCTGGAGCTGGGAGCGGCCTCGGCGCGGTTCGTCAGCGGCACCATGGAGGACACAGCCTTCGCCCAGCACGTGGTGAGGGAGGCACAGACCTCCCTGGGTACGTCTGCACCCTGCCAGCACCTCGGCCTGGCCCTGCTCTTTGCCACGCGCAAAAAATGTGGGAGAGATGGGGGAAGACGGGAAAAATTCTCCCCTAATCCTGCCCTTTGCAGCCCTGCTGCCTCTCAAACTGAACTGCGCTCTCAATTTCAGCCCTGTGGCCTCCTGACATGCTGTTGCAGTCTCACAGCCCTGGATTTCATCAGCCCGGTGCCAGGGTCTGACAGATCCGGCAGCCCCGGCCACTGCGGCCATGGGTCACAGCTCAGAATGCACCAGCCCAGCTCCGTGTGGAGCGCTCCCTCTCCCGGCCCACAGACAATTCAGGGGTGATCTCCCTTGGGCCGTGGTATTTGCGTTTTGAACTGAAAAAATTATATCACAACAAAATATTTACTGGCAGCCACCACCCAGGCTGTATCCCTGCTCCGGAGATAACAGGCCACAGCTCTGACCCAAAAACCCGATTTCCTTGGATTGCACTTATTGTGCTCCCAGAAAATGTTGTTTTGCAGTTGCAGCCCTCTCCCCCCAACACTAAATCCCATTTTTCTGCCTGCAGGAGGCCTTGACATGCTGATCCTGAACCACGTCGGTGCCTCCTACTTTGGCTTTTTTGATGGGGACGTGGAGCACGTCCGAAAGCTCCTGGAAATCAACTTCCTCAGCTACGTGGCCATGACCACGTCAGCCCTGCCCATGCTGAAGGAGAGCGAGGGCAGCATCGTGGTGGTTTCATCCATGGCAGGTGAGTGGGCAGCATCACCGGGCTGGTGATGTGGGACTCACCCAAAGGGGGCCTGGGCTCATGGTCAGAAGCAGCACAGAGACACCGGGCATCCTACAGGAGCCATAACAGCTTGGCACTAAAACCCCAAACCAAAACCAGCCCCAGCACCCAAGTGCAGAAGGGTTTGGGATTCTCCTGATGGAATTTGTTTTCTGCTCAATCCAGTCACCCCATTTTGGGTTTTTTTGACCAGCGCTGCAATTAAACCCCTTGGCTGCCATGGTGGTCAGTGTTCTGGTGATCGCCTCAGCAGCCAGGGACAAGAGTTTCACCTTTGCTCCATCTCTCCCCTCTGAGGGTTTGTGGTTCCTGTGGGATGCCCATGCCCTGAGCAGAGATGTGAGCCATGGCTTTGGCCTTAAGAGCTAGAAGCCAACAGGAATATTTGTAAGGCCGTTGTTCAGGTGCCAGGATGACACTTCACTGACTGTAAACTCCCTTTGGGTAAAATTCTCTGTGAAGTCCAGAGGAGCTGAGGCAGAGCAGCCTCGTGTGCTCACACAGAACTTTGCTCTGCCTCCAGGTAAAGTCGGGTTTCCCTTTACCGTCCCCTACTCTGCGACTAAGTTTGCCCTGGATGGATTTTTCAGCTCCCTGAGGCAGGAATTCGCCATTCAGAGCATTAACGTTTCCATCACGCTCTGCATCCTCGGCTTCATCGACACCGGTAAGAGCAGCGCTGTTCTGTCCCTGCCGGGGCCGAGCATCCCCAGCCCGGCTCCTCCTCCTGCCCCCAGCCCAGCTGCACCTCCCTGCCACCAAAAAACAGCCTCGAAAGTCATTTACATCCCACTGTCACATAAAACCGGGCACCGCTGACAGGCTGGCACAGCCCAACACCGCCTCGGGTGCCCACTCTCCCCTCATCCCTCGGGGGTCCCCGATCTCCCCTGGTCACCCGGGGGTCCCCGCAGCCCCCGGGGGTTCTCTCATCCCTCGGGGGTCCCTCGCTGGCCCCGCAGCCCCCGGGGGTTCTCTCGCCCCCCCGGGGGTGCCCCGCTGGCCCCGCAGCCCCCGGGGGTTCTCTCGCCCCCCGGGGGTGCCCGGCGCTGACCCGGCCCGCAGAGCGCGCAGTGCGCGCTGCCGCGGAGGTGCTGCGGGAGCGGCCGGCGCCGCGGGACGAGTGCGCGCTGGAGATCCTCAAGGGCGCAGCGCTGCGCCGGAGGGAGCTCTACTACCGCTACAGCTCCACGCGGCTGCCGCTGCTGCTGCGGGACTGCGCCGCAGAGCTCCTCGATTACCTGGTGCGGAGCCGCTACCGCCTGCCCGCGCCCCCCGGAGCCCCCCGCCCGCCGAACTGAGCCGCGGCCACCGGGAGGGTCCCCCCGGCCACCCCCGGGTCCTGCCCGGCCTCGGCAGCGCCGCTCGGTGACGCGCGGGCGGCACCCGCAGGGACAGAGCGGGGCCAGCAGCGGCGGCTCCGTGCCCCGCTCGCCCCCCCGGCCGCGGGACAGTGATTATTAAGCTAATTGTTGAATAAAGTTTACTAACCGGACAGCTCTGAGCGTGCCGCGGGGTTTTATCGCCTTTTCTGCTGTTCATGGGCTCAGCTCCGCTGGGCACTGCCAGGGATGCAGCCACAGCTGCTCTGGGCACCTGTGCCAGGGCCTCACCCCCTCCCAGGGAACAATTCCTGCCCAATTCCTCTTCTCCTTACTCCAAGATCACAAACCATCCACACAGAGTGGGTTCTGCCCTTTAAACTTTCAGAAAATCACTCTCAAACCCGTTTGCCATCTGCCCAGCATCACAGCACTGGGGAAGCTGAAGCTCTTTCCCGTTCATCCTCTGGGGTCTTTCACCACCTTTTGCCAGCCGTGGATTCCTCCACAGTGACACTTTTAGGGGTAAGAGCCACCCAACAAACTGCCAGTTTATACCCGTGGTGCTATCCCAGAGGATAAACCAGAACCATCAGTGATGCTTGGAGAGTGGAACCTTTGCCAGCCCCGTTCTCCCCAGGTATTTCTGTGAGGCTGTACAACAGAGAGAGATCAGAAAATCCTTGTGGCAGCCAGGAAGGGAAGGGTTCCCCTGGTTTAAATACAGAGAGGGGAGAGAGGGATGTCCCCTCATCCCACAGCTGGCTGCTCTGAGGGGACAGTCCCAGCCCCAGGACAGCCACCAATCCACACTCCCACCGCTCTGCTCAGTGCCTTCCCTTCTGCACTCTCAAAAACCTCACCTGACAGCCCCGGCAGGCCAAGGGTGCAAAGGGACAGCCTAAAGTCCAAAGCCACACGCTCCATTAGGTTAATGTTTGCTAAATCACTGGCAGGGCAAAGAAAAGGTCCAACAGATACCAGCAAACTCATGTGAGATAAGAACCAGCTCCAAACTTCCCAGCTCCATTTGGAACCTCCAGCCACCTTCACCTCTGCGAAGGGATGGGATTGCTCCTGAAGATTTTCATCCCTTTGCTGGGAGCAGCCCTGGCCTTTTATTTTTATTCAGCACCTGAGAACTTCAATGAAGGTAAGCCCTGGGAGAAAGAGGCTTTACAGGCACTGCAAGGCTGCTGCCAGCAGGGCAGCGTGTGCCGTGCCCAGGAACCGGAACGGCCTGGCACGGGCAGAGCAGGAGGGCTGGGAGGGCAGAGAGCCCCTGGGCAAGGGGTCAGAGCACTGGGGAAACTCATGGAGCTACACTGGCTCTGCTGGGACAGTGCCTGACCTCTGTAAATGACTTATTTGGGAAATAAGCAGTTTGCCCAATTTAAACATTCAATTCTTTTAAACATTCAGACTGTTTTAGTCAGCTCTCACCATTCCCTGGGTGCACAGCTTGAGCTTCACACGTGCTCCCCACCAAACTGGGATCAGGGATCAGACTCCAGCAGGGGCTGGCAGGGACAGAGAGGAGCCACAGGGACAGGGAAGAGCTGCAGTGCAGGGGGACAGCCGGGGCTGTGCCCGCTCTGAGCTCGGCACCCTCCCGTGCAGAGATGCTGCGGGGGAAGCGGGTGATCGTGACGGGAGCCAGCAGCGGCATCGGGGAGCAGATGGCCTATCACCTGGCACGGATGGAGGCACACCTGCTGCTCACGGCACGGACAGAGGCCAAGCTGCAGAAAGTAAATGGCCAGCAGGGCTGGATGTGGATATTCACCCCAGCCCGGGCACACCTGGTACCCCCTCCTGATCCACCCCAGCCCGGGCCCTGTCTGGCCCCGGACAGGAGCAGCCTGGGGTGGGGGTTCCCTGCAGGGCAGCCCATCCAACCCCGTCCTGTCCCCCCAGGTTGTGGAGCGATGCCTGGAGCTCGGCGCTGCCTCCGCCCGCTACATCAGCGGCTCCATGGACAGCCCCAGCCTGCCCGAGGAGCTGCTCAGGGAGGCCGAGAACACCTGGGGTAGGTTCTGTGCCGCTGCCCCTCCTCACCCCGCGGCCCTGCCCAGCCTCCCGGAGCTGCCGGCAAACCTGCTCTGCCCCCAGGCGGCCTGGACATGCTCATCCTGAACCACATCGGCCAGAGCGGCTTCACCTACTTCAGCGGGGACGTGGGGCACGTCCGAAAGCTCATGGAGATCAACTTTGTCAGCTACGTGGCCCTGGCCACGGCCGCCCTGCCCATGCTGAAGGAGAGCGAGGGCAGCATCGTGGTGGTTTCATCCATTGCAGGTGAGCTCACAGGAGCCCTGCCCAGACCCTTCCTCAAAAGGCAGAGTGAGGATCACAAGCAGAGAGCTGGGGCTGAGGGTCAGCACATGATTAAATCTTTGGTGCACAATTCAAACCCTCTGGGAAATTTACACTTTGTCCTGTCAGTCCCTTGGCACCCCCTGCTCACCACAGGCTGCAGTGCAGTGATTTCACAGGCACAGACATTGAACACATTTGCAGTACATGGGCGTCCCTGCAGGGATGCAGGAGCAGCATCAGCTGCACTGGAAGGCACTCTGTGCCACATGTCACACTTTAAACATTCCTGCCTGTGTTTATTTCTCTCAAGCACTCATGACAGCTTATTCCACACCCCAAATCCCAGCACTGTGACTACCAGCAGGGAGAGCTGTGCAGCCTGGTGCCTGCCCAGCTCCTGAACCCCAGCATTGTGTCCCTTCTCCAGGTAGGATCGCCGGCCCTTTTACTGCTTCCTATTCTGCAACCAAGTTTGCCTTAGAGGGATTTTTCAGCTCCTTGAGGCAGGAATTCATCATAGACAAGGTCAACGTTTCCATCACTCTCTGCATCCTGGGCTACATCAACACAGGTGAGCTCAGCCCCACCGGGACCCCGCGGCTCAGCCCATTCCAGGCACGGCCGAGCTGAGCCCAGCGCTCCCTCCCTGCTCCCAGCCTGCCCTGCCACGGCTGCTGGAGCCTCCTGCAGTGTCTGTGCAGCTGGGGAAGGAGCAGGACCCCAACTCTCACAAAGGTTTGGCCTGAGGCCTTTGACTCTGCCACCCTCGCAGTGAACTCAGGGTCCTGTGGCCACTCACAAGGTAGAAAGGAAAGGACACACTATAATTATTTTCACAGTTCTAAGCCTTGTCAAACAGGTCTGATCCCTGGAATTTGTCGGTTTGAGGATGCCCCAGACACCTGAGCGAGCCGACGGTGCCTGTGGCCGTGCCCCACCTGACACGTCCCTGTCCCCCCTCGCAGAGAGCGCCGTGCGCGCCGTCTCACACGTTATCCCGGACACGCCGGCCCCCAAGGAGGAGTGCGCCCTGGAGATCATCCGAGCGGGAGCGCTGCGCCAGCGGGAGGTGCACTACCCGCCGCGGGCCGTGGGCAGCATGCTCCTCCTCCGCAGCATCGCCCCCGAGCTCCTCGACTCCATCATCCGCGGCAGCTACCGCCTGGAAAACGTCCGGAGAACGTAGGGCCTGGACTGTGCCGGGACACCTGGGGCCAAGCAGGGCGGATTTGGGTGCTTGGGTGCCCCTTTCTACACCACTGGGGCGTCCCTGTGCTGACAGCCTGGGGCAGGACGCTCCAGGAGTCCGTAACAGCACAAAAATGTCCTTTGTAATAATGGACTCTTGTAAAGGGCTTTTCCCAACCAGGAGGTGCTTCGGAGAAGTCCTGCAGCAGCATCTGCTGCCAGGGCCCTGCTCACCAGCAGGATCCCTGCTCACCCTGCAGGATCCCTGCTCACCCTGCAGAAACTGTTCCCTCTGCAAAGGCACCGAGGCAGCTGAGCTGAGCCCTGGCCCAGAACCGAAGTTTGGGCCAAGCAGCACAAACCACCCAAAGCCACGAGAGAATCTCTGAATCTGGAGATTTTCTGTCACACCTCTCCCCTCCACGCCGGTCTTTGTAAAAATAAATCCCATGTTCCTTTGAGATCTCTGCTTTTCCGGGTGTTCCTTCCCCATGTGCACAAGCAGGGCACCCTTATCAGGGCACACCACCCTTATCAGCGCCCAGCTGGCTAAACCGACCTCCTCCCGATTTGCATTAACGGAGGTTTCACTTCTCTAAAGACCTTAATGAATTTCTGCCATTCCTGGCCTCTCCTCAGCTGCCAAAACACACTTTTTTCTCCTATTTCCAATCCGCAAGAAGCCCTACAATAATAGCATTACTGTACTTCCCTAAGTCTGGATTTCTCTGCCCCAAAGCCTCTCGGGGAAACTCCATCCCCGGGTGCCACAGGCAGCTCCGTGAGCCAGGGCTCAGCCTCTGAGCCGCAGGGCAGCCAGCGGGGATGCCCCAAAAGATAACTGCTGGCTCTGCCCAGAGCCAGGCTGGACACTCGGGGCTCCCGAGATAAGCCCGGTCCCGCTGCGAGCGCACACAGGAACCGGGGCTCGGCCGCACTGCAACATTTCCTGTCTGACAGAGAGAAAAGGAGAGCTGGAGCACAAGATGAGGTGGGTGGCATGAAGAGAGAGGGCAGCTGGGGCGTGTTCCTGCCCGATAACACCCGGCTCGGCACGGCACCCCAGGGGCAGGACAGGACCCTGGCACCAGGTAAGTGCTGGAGCACCCACAGCACCCGGCTGGTGGGACTGGAGGGGAGCAGAGGTTAAAGGCAGCACCAGGCACCTTTTTCCTCTTTTTTCACCCCCTTTTCACCCCCAACTTGTGCTGGGAAACCGTAACATGAGCCAGCAAGAAGCACAAGTTTGCTTCTGGTTTCCCTTGAGGCAAGAAGTGTAACAGGTTGGAAAGCAAAGATAGAGGACGTGTTTAATTATTGAGGGTAATTTGGGGTAACAGAAGGAGGAAATAGAGAATTAGCTTGTCAAGAAAGCCTCAGTGGTTTGCCCAGCCCGGGGTGAGTAATGCACCGTGTTTCTTTAAGCTTTATCCTGCTTCTCAGTGCATTTTTGGTGAGCTGAGGCTTTTACAGCCCTGGGACAGGCTGGGCAGGCCAGAGGCAGCACAGGTGGGAGGGGGCTGAGCATTTCCTGATGGGAAGAGATGGATGAGTGGAGACTGAGCAGGACACACAACGGGGTCTTTTCTAAAATAGAGCAAAATGAGCAGAAAAACGTTCAGCATTTGGGGCAGGAATTCATCCTTCCCCACCCAGGGCAAGAGCTGCCCACCCCAAAAATGCTGCTCACCCTCAAAGGAGGCCCTTGTAGTAAAAGACAGCACCAGGAACGAGCTTTGAGCACCCCACAGCCACCACAAGGGCACTAACAAGAATTACAGAGCCGATTTTAGTACAAACTAAAAAGCATGGAAGCATTCTGCCTGTAAACGGCACTCCAGAAGCACTGCCCGATACCCCAGAACCATTCAATCCTAAAAGAGTTAATTTTCAATTCAATTCAATCAAGAGTTGATTTTCTCTCAGCCCCTGTGTTCTGCTCTGCTTTCACAGGGCACAGGCCCCGAGGGGACGAGGCCACCATGCCCAGGAGGGCTCGGCTTGGGCGGCGCCCGGGGGAGAGCGACGAGGAGCGGAGCGAGCGGCGGCAGGAGGCTCGGGAGCGGCTGCGGGGCAGGAACAATGTCACCACCTGCCGCCACCCGGCACGGCCCGCACCGCGCTCCCCGCACAGCCCCCGGCAGGCGGAGTTCCTCAGGAGGAGGAACCTGGCAGGGGAGGCCGAGGCACGGACCCCTCCGGACCCCTCCTCACGGGTGGAGCCCGGACCGAGCGCCCTGCCCCAGGTAACCCTGCCCTGCAGCACGGCTCAGCCTGCTCCAGCCCACTAGAGCATCGGTGTCCGAGTGAAAACACAGCCAAAATGCAGATTGTACAGACAAATGTGCATTTCTGTATGAACTGCAGAGCCAGGCCTGGGGACATCACCTCCCTGCTCCTCTCCTGTTTGCCAAGCCCTGAACCACGTGGAAAAATTTCTCTGCCATTTCTCCCGGTACAGCTCCACGTTTTTGCTGCCAGGCTGCAGTTTTGCACTAACACAAATTATTTTTACCCCCTTTAGTGAGCTCCATCCCCGTGGCTTCCCTCCATCCTCTGTGCTGGGAGCAGGAAGGGTGGAGGAGGCAGGAGATTCCCAGGCACTCATCACCCACCCTGTGCCACACAGGGACCCAGAGGGCTCCCTGCCTTCCAGAACACCCCAGGCAGAGCCAAACAGATCTCCTTGTGAATGTATTTGTGTGTAAAACTCCCTGTGAACCCTGGGGGTTCACAAAGCTGTGTGAGCAGAGACAGCTGAGCACAGGGTGATTTACACAGAGACCTCGAGCTCTGTACAGCACCAGGGTGAGCAGAGCAATCACCGAGCAGAGCAATCACCGAGCAGAGCCATCACCCAGCTCCCGGGCGGAGCCATCGCCCAGCCCCTGCTGCCACTCAGTGCAGCAGCCTCAGCCCCGGGGGTCTGGGGCAAGCTCTGACCTGCAGGGACCTTCCCTGCTGAGCTAACCAGGCCCCAGCCAGGGGCAGCAGCACTGGCACCTCTGCTCTGAGGCCGCAGGACCCACACAGGGTCCAGCTCCGGCCCCCCTGTCCCGTTCTGGGGGACATTCCCCCATCCCAGTCAGGTTTTCCCCACTTTGCCCCAAAGCTCTGCAGATGCTGCAGCCAAGGCAGCAGATCCCTGTGGATTTACCAAACCCCCCTGGCATCTCCTTGCTGCCCCTCACCCACAGCCCCTGCCCTCAGCCTGTCCTGGGGAGACACTGACCCAGCTGCCCTCTCGTTCCAGCACCCGAGGAGCTGCCCCACATTCCCCCCTGCTCAGACCCTGATGAGCCTCAGCATCCCCCGAGGACGAGGGGACTCTCTCAACACTCAAGGTACGTCAGGGATGCTCAGATTTTCCCAGCACAATATTCCCTTCCCACCCTCCCATCTCCATGGGGCTGTTTGGGATCAGCTGGCAGCATCCCCACCCCACTCTGAGCTTTCCCTGCAGGAATTAGGAATATTTTTCCTGGGGAGGGATAAACCAGCCTGCAGGATGAGCACCAGAGCAGCTGCTCTGCCCCTGGGCTGCCCAAGATCAGCCAGGGGAGTGACTTCATTGCGGGACAAACCTCCCCGACTTCCCTGCGGGACAAAACCCCCACGCTGCTGCTCTGTCCATCAGGGATTTCTTTGCCTGTTTGCCTGTTGAGCTGCCACTGGTCACTGTTTAAACTGGGAGCAATGGGAGCAGAGATGGACACACCCTCATGGAAAAACATCCTCAGCCCCTCAGGGGGATCAGGGGATCCTTCACACCCCCTCACTTTGCTTCCACAGGAACCCAGACGCTCCCAAAGCCAAGCCCAGGGGTGCGAGACTCCAGCCAGCAGACAGAGTAAGCAGCCCCTGCCCCGGCCCTGGGAGCTCCCCGAGCCCCAAAATGCTCCCCCCAAAAAAGGCACAGGGTTTGCTGCACAGACTCACAGCTCAGTTTGGACAGGGGCCAGGCTGAGGACCCTCCCTGACTCCTCACTAACACGCTCTGTTCTTCATTTCAGCTGGGGAATAGCGGTTTTAAACAAGGTAAGGAAAGCACAGGTAACAATGACCAGCCTGGAACCCCTGAAAGTTAAACTGCTGTGGGAATATTTCCATTTCCATGGAAAAGCTGACCCACGTGACCCCAGCAGGCTCTCCTCCCCCCAAACATAGGCTGTTAATTCACTTTCATTGAAAAATATTTAGACTTTTGTAGCAAGTTCATGACATGTTTATAAACTGAAACAATCCTATTTGAAAACATTTGCCCTTTCCCTTCCAGGAAATGGTGCAGCTCTCCAACTACCTGAAGGTAGGTACCAAAAGTGCTCAGCACCACTGGGACAGCTGCTTTCCATCAAGAATAATACCTTTTAATACTTTTTAAATTAGTATTAATATTGCTAAATGATGGGGTGTTAAAAGCCCAATTTTAACGTTGCCAAAAAAGCCAACAGACCCCAAAGTCCTGGAGCCCCCAGGCAGGGCCAGGCCAGCCCTGGGGGGCTCTGGGCTGTCCCCCTGACCGTGTCCCCCTTGCCCACAGGAGGCCCTGCACCGCGAGCTGCTGCTCAAGCAGAAGATGGTGATTTTACAGGAGCTTTTGTCCACTCTGCTCCAGGCATCAGAGAAATCCTGGCAGGTACCAGAGAGCTGCAGAACCCCTCAGCACCTCCCTCACCTCACTGTCACCTCTCTGCTTAGGGAGGGTGGGACTAACTCAGGAGAAAAGGGAACTTGGCCTGAATTTTTCTCTTTTAATTCCCTTTTTTTTTTTCCTCTTTTCCCTTAATTTTGCAAAATTATGATACATTTTATGTAATATATGAGGCTTTCTTATGGGATCATTAAATCAAATAATTCATGCCATTGTGGCATTAAAAAAAAAGTTCTGAAAGTCCTGTTGGGGCACAGAAGTGATTGGGTAAAGGGGTACAAAAACTTTGTGGTGGACATCCTGTGCTCAGAAACTTCCGCCTTTGCTCGCTCCTTCAATATAACGTGAGCAGGAAAAAACACCCAGCCACACTGGCAGGAAGTGGCCAGGAAACCCCAGACTACAAACAGGTGGGTGCCCCTCGCTGCAGGAGGGACTTTGCTGCTGCCTCCTGCACTCTGCTCCTCATCAGCCTGAAAATCAGCTTTTCATCAGCCTAAAACTCAGATTTTCATCAGCTTGAACTCCCCTCAGTGCCGGAGCCAAGGGGCACATGCTGCTGCTTGGAGGGGACTGCACGAGGCAGGTGGGGCTGGGGGGCTTCTCCAGGGGGTGCTGGCAGAGGGAGGGATGGATGGAGCCTCCCCAGTAACGCTGTGCCATGGAACTGAGGGCTGGCTGCCCCTCTCCCCTCTCAGCCTCAGGTGAGGTGTAAATGTTTGTCGCAGCAGCTTTTTAACCCTGATAACAGTTTGGGTGTGGAGGATGAGCTGTTGAGTGCCCATGAATGATGTGGCAGTGACTCCTGGAATGGCCGCGGTCACTCCTGAGGTGCTGTGGCTCGATGGGGGGAGTGAAGGCTTTGCAGCAGGATGGGGCTGTCAGACTGCAGGGACAAAGAATTTGGTTCCTTTCCCCTCCCACAGCTTCACTTCCAGGTCAGTGAGACCTTCCTACCCCAGGTCTGTGCCTCAGATCCCCCAGCAGCTGTAAAACCTGCTCAGCTGACTCAGAAACGCTGCCAGATGAGGGATGATGCTCAGTGAGTCTCTGTTGTGATTAAGGCCCCTTCCAACCCAAACCCTTCCACGATTTCTGCTCCAAAGCACAGGAAGGGCCTGATTGCCTGGAGCATGGCACAGCCAGAGCTGTGCACAGCAGCTGGAACCGGCACAGGCAGCAGAGGAGGAAAACTGAGCAAAAAAACCAGGCAGGATATTGCACATCTGAAATTGCTTTTCAAAATTCCACCTACTTACTAAAGAGCCTTTAGTTCTTTGCACCAACAACTGAACTGGGAGGATTTGGTCCTTGGGGCTGTAAAAGTGCTTCTGTGCAAATTTAAACAGTGCTGAGACACCCGGGAGTCTGGCTCTGCCTGGGTCTGTCAGCTATTCCTGTAACATCGAGCAGTTTCTTTTCAGAGTCGTGACTTCAGTGGGCAGAGAGGATATTGGTGTTCTCAGTATTGGTGGTGGAAAAAACAGCCTACGTGAACTCTTTGCTAGAAATGTTATCTGAATTTGCATGCAGTCTGCTTCCACAAAGCCTGAGCAGCCTGACTAAGGCGGAGATGATGATAATGAGGAAAGTGAATCATCACCGTGCCCTCCTCAATCCCCCTGCCCAACTGCAGATGTTGCAACGCAGACCCAGCCTATTTTCTAAGGAAAACAGCGAGGCGAGACCTTTCCAGCAGCTGGAGCTGGAGGCAGGGAGGGAGCACAGGCAGAGAACGGGGTATCTGCGGGGACAGGCAGCAGCTGCATTCCTGCCAAAGCCAGCCAGAACAACCCAAAATCCCCTCGCTCCTGACTTGTCACTGCCAGCACCTGCACTCAGTAACCAGAGAAACTCCCTCAGGACAGGGTTTCAATCCATGAAAGTTGTACTTCCCCCAGATCCCATTTATTCCGAGGCTGGGAAGGTTTACTTGAGCTCTCAGCACTGAGGAGACTTTGATGTGATTACAGATGAAGGGAGAAAATGAATCAAAACACAACCCAACAAAAAACCACTGGGGGCACATTGTGCAGCTCATGGTTTCACATCTCACTTCAATTTCTTTTTCCCCAGGGTCAGCTGAATGAAGACAAACTGAGGTGCAAACTACGGGTGCTGGAAAATCAGCTGCAGGCCTGCACCCAGGTAATGTCTGATGCACTGACAAAGCGGTGAGGAAAGGCAGCAAAACAAAAACCAAGCCCTGGAAGTGCGTTGGGTCTCAGTTTCTACATCAATCTGATTGATCTGATTGATCGATCTGAACCTATCCCAAAAGGACTTTAACTCTTTGCTGAGGCAAAGCTTCACAGCACTTTAGCAGTGGCATTTACACACTCCGGGTTTGCTAATGCTCGGGTTTAGCAAGGTCAGGAAACTGACAGATAAGCATTTCAAGCTTCCTTTCTTTCTAGAGTTACTCAAAGGAGTGTGTGAAGAACATCCTGATAGAGATGGAGGACCAGAAGCAGACCTATGAGCAGAAGGCAAAAGAGGCTCTGCAGAAGATGCTGGAGGACAAACTCCAAACAGAGCAGCAGCTGCAAAACTCTCAGGTGAGCAACGCGCCTTACACCTGGCTTGGCTTTAATTTAGTCCAACTGTGACAAAGAAAACCCACATGTCAGGGAAAGGCGATGGCAGGCTTGCCATTAGCAGCAAAGATAAAAATTATGAAATTTTAGCTACTCAGCAAAGCCCAAAGCAGCTTTAATGCAACCTGTGCTCACTGCACATCAAGTCACAGCTCACAGCTGGGAAATGTACTCAGGTTTGTCAGCTTGAATTGCAATCCCTTCCCCTCCACACCATCCCCTGCTCTGCACACACAGACACGAGGCCTCCAGAGCTGTTTTTTCTGGAGTTGCTCATTTATATAAAAACAGGTTTTCCCCAAGAGGCAGGAAATCACTTTGACCCTCAGGATAACCGGTATTTTTACAGAAAACCCAGTGAGTTTTATCCCAGTACCAGCCGGCCTCTCCAGGCTGCTGCAGCACAGGAATGTGTTCAAAGGAACCCTGCCCATGTTGGCTCTGTCCATCAGATGGCATCAGCCCCACACGAGTTTCTGTGTCCCGGTGCTGGGGCAGCCAGCACGGCCCGGCTGGTGTCACCCAGGGCAGGCTGGCACCGTGGGTGCCACCCATGGGTCACACCCACCCCTGGGTCCCTCCAGAGAAGCCTGGCAGAGACACGAGAGGACCTCGCCTTCTGGAAGGAGCACGACGCCACGCTCAAAGCCGAGCTGACCAGGGTGACCACAGCACACACCGAGCTCAAAAACAGCTTCCAGGCTTTACAGAGCGAGCTCCAGGTACGGCAGCTCCCCGCGGGAGCCGCTTTGTCTGGAATGCGGGGTTTTACTGGGGCTGAGCCGCCCCATCCCTGGCTGTGCCCGAGGTTGGAGGGGTTGGAGGGTCGGGGGACACCCTGGGCCGGTGGGAGGTGGCGGGGACAGGCCGGGATGAGCTGTGATGTGCTCCCAAGCCGAAGTAGGCTGTGACCCCGTGTCCCCCGCCCAGCGAGCGGACGCGCAGAGTGAGCGGCTGAGCCGGGAGCTGCGGGAGCTGCGGGAGGAGCGCACGGAGCTGCTGCACACCGCCAGCGCCCTGCGCAGCGACAACGACCGCCAGGCCGGCCACATCCGACACATCCAAGGTACCCGGGCAGGGAACGGGGCTGGCTGTGCCCTCCGAAACACGGGCGGGACAAGGGAAATGCTCCCAAAGCCGCGGTGCTTGGAGCCGCTCGTTTCCATCATACTGCACACCTCAGCTTGCCACAAAGGCTCCTGATTGCCCAAGTCCTCCAAAAGTTGTTCCTGACTAGATTAAAGAGCTCAGAGAAGGGACTTGGCTAGAGGAAAAGGTGTAATGGGAGGCCTGAAAAGAAATAAAAATCTACGATGTGTCCTCAGCTCAAATCAGGGCATTTCACCCCTGCCAGACCATCAAACACACTGCAGGCCGGGTGCTGTGTGATGGCAGCACAGAGGAGCTGGTGATGTCCTAAAGCAGCGGCTCAGACAGGCAAGGAAACTCACACGCGTTATTTCGAGCTCACACGAGTTATTTCAAAACATAATTAAGGAAGAGAAAGTGGGTTGCAGTTCTAATCTCATAACAGGTCTTGCATGAACAGCTTTAAAATAAGCCATAAATGAGTTTAACACAAGGCACGAGAGAAAAAGCTGCCAAAAAAGAAAGGGCAGTAAACAGCTAAAAATCTCATCCCTTCAGAGAGGAAAGTCCAGAGCAGGCAACAACTTCTGCTCCACTCTACACAAGTGGAGAACAGAAAAGTACCACCCCTGCATAAAAATACACAGAGATTTACACCAACCTTGATCTCCTTCTATCCTTATTTCAGATAAATTGCAAAAAGAGCAAGAGCAGAAGGTAACACTGGAGGCAACAATCAGCCATTTGCAGAGTAAGTAACACAGAAATGCACAAAGTTAGAGACCTCCTTTAGTGCTGTAGACAATAATGCTGCTTTTTGTGTTCCCAGACTTGATCCACAACCAGAACAACCAACGGAAGGGCCAGGAGGTGACGGGGCAAAGGAAAGGTCAGCAAACTTTGTAACCCCCACGTAGCACTCCCTGGACACAGGAACACTAGCCCTGACTCTAGGAAAAGCCTACAGTGGTTTAGAAAAAAAAGTTATTTTAGAGCTACACAGAATGAGTTGTTTTGCTAGCTAACATTAGAATATAAATGTATTTATGATGGCAAACACTTTACAAAATAAATTGATTTCACTGCAAATTCTGCTTCAGTGGCTACACCATATTTTTTCCAAACAAAACACATTCCAGTTTATAATTGCAATTACAGCTGTACTTGACAAAAAAGAAAGTAATAAAAAAGGCATTTTAACTCTCCCTCCCCTCCATTTCTGGCAGCTGCCTAGAAATTATTGCTCTTAAGGTGATGAACTCGTAGCTACAGCAGAGACAGGCCTGTGATAACAAACTCAGCTCCTGTGTCTTCACAGCACACAAATATTATCCCTAAACCGTGCTGAGTAAACAAGAGCTAAAGCCAGCCCAGAGCCTGGAGCCGTTTCTCATCAAAGCCTGACTGTTTTCTAGACCAGCTTTTCACCACACAGACCCCACCTCTCACTCCTGCCAAGGAAAAACAAAACGCTCTGTTAGAGCACCCCGAGGAGGAGGAGGAGGGAACAGAAAGTCTGAAGGATGAGATGCAGCCAAGGACATCCCAGCTCACAGCAGAGGAGAACAAGGTGAGGAAGTCACTCAGTTGCTGCTGGTGTGAGAGCTCCAGCAGAACTCCACACACCAAAGCTCCTGCAAGGATCACCTGCCCTAAGTTTTTATCCTGACACCAGTCTTGCTTGAATCCTCAATGAAGCACCTACACACCAGGACAGGGCTGCAGCAGCAGAGCTCCCCCTGTACAAACCCACTCCTGCTCTCACAGACAGCCTGCCTCAGCAGCCTCACAGGGAAAAGCCAAAGCCACACTTTAAGAACCAAGCTCCAGAGAATAAAGAAGGGGGAGGAAGAAAATTCTTGTAATAACAACAACAACAAAAATAATAGGAAAGGCCTGCTAACAGAAGCAATGCCTGCACAACTGGGCTGCAAAAAACCAGAAACAACCAAAGCCTTACAGCCTTTTCAACACACTTTGCCATCAAATCAACCTTCTGCCAACCAACAGCCCCTCAATTCTTATAGCATTGCTCAGCAAGCAAAGATTTACTAAAAAGGACTTATAAAAAAAATAATTCATAACTTACTGTAGAAGAGTTGAAAGCCACCCAGGAGAGGAGCTTGACATGAACCCACAGGACTGAGGTCACCAGGAGAGATCACCCGGGAGCTCCCGGGAGGGGTTTATAAAGTGCAGTCACAGTAATAGGGAACAGCTGGGGACACAAGACACCCAGGTGCCTCCAATTTCTCCTCATGCCTCTGGGCACAGGCAGCTCCTTCCACAGCTGCTGCCTATTCTCTGCTCATCAGTGTCAGGGAGAATTCACTCCATCTGCATGGTCAGGAAAAGGAGCCATCCCTGAGGTTTGGGGTTGTGCAGCACAACCAAGGCACCTGTCTCTTGTGTCCCATCTCTCAGAGGGTTTAAAGAACTGTCAGGAACTGTGTCAGGATCAGGGAAACACAGAAGGAATTTCAGATTGAGGGGCAAACCCTGACAGGAGTCTGCATTCCACATCTGACCTGCACACTGCTGCAGTCATAAAAATCCCTGCTGTTCCTTTCCCCCGTGCTGTGGCCATGGCAGCAAAGCCTGGCAGGTGTGGGAGGGGGGCAGGCCGGGCAGTGCCCAGCACCACGCTGCAGTAACGCTGAGCTCTGCTCTGTCCCTGCAGGTACACGAGGATGCTCAGGCAGCAGAACTGCACCATGCCCGGGTGCAGGTGAAGTGCTGCAGCCTCTGCAGCAGCCCCGGCGTGCACAGAGCCAAGGGGACCCCCCCTGCCGAGAGCCCCTCGCTGTGCCCGCAGTGCTCGGAGCTGCGCCAGGAGCTGGAGGCGCTGAGCGAGGAGTACCAGTCCTGCCTGACCCGGCTGCGCCAGTGCCGCGACCAGCTCAGCCAGGGCAGCCAGGCACAGGTGGGAGCTCCCATCCCAACCCATGGGGACAGATCCCCCTCCTTTGTGCCCTGCAGAGGGATGAGTGATTGCTGGGGCTGGGATGGGAGGTGGCATCCCCCAGCACTCTCCACGTAACACAAGCTTCTCCCGGCAGAGACAGCGCGGTCCCTGGATCCCTCTCCTGGTGGCAGTGGCAGCAGTGGCCATCGCCGCCCTCCTCGCGAGTTCCAGGCTGTGAAGGAGCTCCTTGAGGAGTGATTTCAGTGCCAGAACTGACCTCTGCTTCACCAAGAGCAACCCGACCTCCCTGCACCTCCTGTTGTGTTGTACGTGCACGTTGGGTTTGTATCCAGAGCTGGTTTCACCCCCAGTGAACACGGGGACATCACCCCTTCCCTCAGCTGCTTTTGTAACTCTGTTCCTGCTCAAGGCTGCACTGCCCAGTCCCCGAGGGAGGCACTGAGGGACAAAACCCCTCTGGCCACTGCCTGCCGTGGTGTGAGGGACAGGGCACCCCATACCCTTGGCACCCCATGCCCTTGGCATCCTGTGCCCTTGGCATCCAGCCTGCCTGGCCTTTGTGCCCCCCAAGTTCTCCTCCTGTATTTATTTCCTCCCTGAATGGGAGGCACTCATCCTGGGACATCTCTGCTCTTACCTGACAAAGAAACCCAGCCCAGGGGGGCTCTCCAGCACAGCTCCTCGCTGTGTCCTGAGCAATTCTCCCACCTCACACCCACCAGGCCCTGTTCTACCCCACTCCTGCAGCCTCCCTTGTGCCGAGCATCCCCACAGCCACTGATGATTTCCCTTTCAACTGCCAGCACCACATGAATTCATCAGACAGGGGTTTAAAGTCCCTTTTGAAGCTGCACCGTGCAGGTTTTACAGCAGCACTTGCCCCTCATTCATGTGCAGGCTCAGACACAACACAGGCCAGGACACCACCTCGCATGGGAAGTAAATATACCTGAAATATACACGTAATATACACGTAGGAAATACACACGGAGCCCACAATAAACTTCACTAATTCAAAGCACTGTGGTGTTCAAATCGTTTATTAATCTTCAGCTGCCCACTGCACACAAACACACACTGACATTGCAGTGTGATGTGCAGGCAGGACGGAGGCAGCAGAGCAGCTCGGAGCACACATGAACACACATTTGTTTTTTTAAAAACACGTATTTGGTTTTGCCACCGGCCTGCAGTGACTGTCACAATTCAGCCTTCAGTACTCAAGGACCACAAGAGATGCAGGAGGTAACACGCACAGGGAACTGGATCTTCTGCCTTGCTCCCTGATGCAGTGAGAAGGCTAAAAAATCTGAGTATGTTCGTGTTTTACAAGGCAACCGCTGGAAGAGAGACGACCTCGCTGGAAATGCAGAGATCCACAAAATCACTCTGGGCGCTGAAAGCCTCCTTGAGCTCCCGGCACCAGGCATCCAGCACGTCCCCGAGCTCGGCGCACAGGCTCTCCGGCACGCTGAACGAGTAGATCTGCACCCTGAGCCCCTCCTTTATCCGCGGGCAGCAGGCCTGGGCTGTGAACACCCTCAGCGGGGTCAGCGCCAGGCAGTTCTCGGCGCCCTCGGTGAATGTGTACACGGCGGGGTAACCCAGCAGCACCCCGGCCACGGTGCACAGGTTCCAATCACCGGGGACAACCTCGCTGGCGGTCATCGGCTCGGTGCTGGCGGCCTCGGCGTCCCGCAGGTGTCCCAGCAGGGCGGCGAGGTGGCGGCGCACGGCCCGGGCCTGTGGCGGGGCGCAGAGCTCCGGGCGCCGCCGCCCCGCGGACACATCCACCAGCGGCGCGGGCCGGGCGCGGAGCACGGCGCGGACCCGGCTGCGAACCGGCCCCGGCCGCAGCACCAGCGCCGAGCCGCCCATGCCCAGCACGTGGAGCCGGCCCGGGGCCAGCCCGGCCTCCCGCAGCCGGCCCAGGTAGCGCCGCAGCTCGGCCGGGCCCGCGGCCCCGCAGTCCCACAGCAGCGCCGGCTTCAGCCCGGCCGCCACCGCCAGCACCTCCCCGGCGGCGTGCAGAGCTCGGGCCGCGGGCAGCCGCCGCCTCCGCCCGGCCCCGGGCCCGGCCGCCAGCGCCTCCCGGGCCGCCGCCACCAGCAGCGGCACCGGCAGCGGCACCGGCAGCGCCCCCGGCTCCGGGGCCATGAGCGGAACCGAGCGCGGGGCCGCGGTTCCGGGGCGGGCCCGAGATCCGCCCGGCCACAGCGGAGCCGCCTCCTGCCGGGAGGGGCCGCCCCGCCGCGGATGGGGGAGGGAAGGGCGGGGAGAGGGGCCGGGAACCGGGCTGGGGCAGAGGCAGGGACGGGAGAAGGGCCGGGAGAGGGGCCGGGAACCGGGCTGGGAGAGGGGCCGGGAACCGGGCCGGGGCAGAGGCAGGGCCGGGAGAAGGGCCGGGGGAAGGAAGGACAGGGAGAAGGGCCGGAGCAGCGGCAGGGCCGGGAGAAGGAAGGGCCGGGAGAGGGACCGGGAGAAGGACCGTGGCCAGGAGAAGGGCCGGGAACCGGGCCAGGAGCTGAGCCGGAGCAGCCGCACGGCCGGGAACCGGGCCGGGAGAAGGGCCGGGGCAGCGCCCGCAGCCTGGGCACAGAGCAGGGGACACGGACAGCGGGGACCCATACTGACCCATGGGAGCCGCTGACAGCTCTATACCATCACTGAGTGCTCAGGGTTGTACAGATCTGAACGATCAGCCCCCAGGAGCCTGGAGGAGCTCCAGAGGTCCCTTCCAACCCCGTTCTTATATATGCATTTACAATGCCTGCATATACGCATCCCTATAAACCCAGCACTGTAAGGAGTATCAGCCTTTGAGGTTGCTGCTACAGCCCCATTAAAGAGAAGAAAATTAGACAGTGATATTGTCTAGGCAGGTTTAATAGAGCACAGATTATTTTCTTTCTCCCCCTTTAATGATCGAATGTTTATATACATTGTATTATAGAAGATTAAAAAATATTACAGAATTGAAAGTCTGATTTATACAGAGGGGTTGCTTAAGCAAACAGCTGAAAAGGGTGCAGGAGTCAGAAATATTCCTGCAATCCTCTCTATTTTGAGCCACTTCCAAAACAAAAGCACCACAGACTGCTGAAATTGTGGAATCAGATGACGAGATTTACAGGTTTTATTGATTCAGATTCAGGCAAGGCACTGCTTAAGAAACACTTGTGTGTATGTACAAGGTAAGAAAGCGCGGTGGAGCCGCGGGCCGGTCACTGTGCTGGCAGTGGCTGTGCCATGTGCATGGCCGGGGCCTGCATGGGCCAGCCCTCCTGGTGGTTCTGCAGCAGCCGGTACAGCTGCTTCAGGTGTGCCACGATGTTGTCCTTGATGTCGGGCGTGGAGATCTGCAGCCGCACGCTGCCGCTGTCGAAGGAGCGCGTGAAGTCCCCGGAGAACATCTCGTAGATCATCCTGGCCACAACGGGGATGACCTGTTAAAGAATAAAGCCCTTTTTTTAGCCTGAAGGCTAAAGAATAATAAAATAAATAATAATAAAAGAATAAGTCCCTTTTTTAGCCTAAAGGCACGTGGAATACCCCTGTCACTCTGCAGGAACCCCTGTCCTGAATGCAGAGATGGTTTCCACAATACCCTAAAACACTCACAAACCAATTCTGTTCAGCACAAGTCACATTTGTATTTGCTCTCCCAGACCACCAGTCTTACTGGAGTTTTCCTGGATACTGAACAGGTCTCAGTATCCATGGGAACTGATCCCAAACCCAACAAGGCTGGCACATGTCATCCCAGTGCCCTACCTGCACCACGATCAGCTTCCTCTCCCTGGGTTTTCCATCGGGCCACTCTTCTCCAAAACAGAAGTAGATCTCGTATGGTGGCTGTTTCTCAATTTGCCCCTTCTGATGGGCAATCAGCTCTAGGAGGAAAAGCAGAGTGCTGCAGGGTTGTCCTCTTTAGGCTGGAAACACCCACGACATCCCACCCCATTGCATCACCCCCGGTCCTACCTACACACTGTCCTGTGCCACCTCTCACACAATTACAGCTCACTCCTTGCACGGGAAGTGCCTTCCTTAAAAGCAAGGCCCTCTGATGTCTCTCAGAGCATTATACAGTGCCTTTCTCCTGCCACACGCCTGCTCCAAGCCCCCCTGAAGTCTCTCAGAGCATTAAATGAGTGTACAGTGCCTTTCTCCTGCCACACACCTGCTCCAACCCCCCTGAAGTCTCTCAGAGCATTAAACGAGTGTACAATGCCTTTCTCCTGCCACACACCCGCCCCAAGCCCCCCTGAAATCAGGGAAGCCGTGGTCCTGACCCACACCTGGTGCATCCATGCAGAGCCCCAGTGCAGCCCACTCTCCTAACAGTGCCACAAGCAGTGTCCCAAGCTCTTTTCCAGAAGCAGAAGTTACCTACCGCTCAGGAACGTTTCCAGACAGAAAAGCTTGACCTTCTTCTGCCTCTCGATCAGGTTTGGGGTGGTGGAGGAGGGGGCGCAGGGCCCAGACCAGTACACCTTGCACTGGCAGAGCCGCACGGCGTAGATGGCGTGGCCGCTGACCTCCAGGATCAGTCCCCTGTCCATAACATCCAGCAGCCGGCTGGTGAAGATCTTCTGCCTTTCGTTGGTGATCTGCTCTGTCCCTGGAAACTTGACTTGCTCCAAACTGATGGGCCCAAAGAGCTCCTCCTGGTCTGGCATAGGACCCAGCTCTCCGTAGAAAAGTCTGCAGCCCTGCGGGTTGCTCACGGTCGTCGTGGGTCCAGTCTCCTTCCCTCGATATTCAAACTTGATTTCTAGGTCTGTCACTGAGAGAGAAACCATCAGTGTGGCTTTTCCTGGAGCATCAGCAGCAGGGACACCACGCGAGCCCCGCTGCCCTCACAGGGATGTTTAAACCACACACAGTTCTGTTAAACTACACGAGTTCTCCTCACTCACCCACCAACAGCCACAGGAAAAAAAAAAAAGGCAAAACACCATTTTTGTGGGGTTTTAAAGCACAAAAGCAGAAGCACTGCTACAAGCCCATGCACGTACTTGGCAGGGAGCTGATCCAGAGCTCGGGGCTGCTGAAGAAGTCGTGCTGCAGCGCCGCTGGGGGCACTTCCATATCCAGAGGTTCGTTCTTTGGCCACACGGTTTCAGTGCTGCAGTTTTCTGCACTGGCTGGAGCCATTGGGGAATCTACAAAAAGGCAACAACTCTTCAATAAATCAAGGTTTTATTTCAAGCACGCAGCAATTTACAAACAAATACCTTCGCTATTACATTAGTCTGTGCCACCAACCATTGATATTAAGAAATGGAAATGTCTCTTGAATTGGGACATGCTGAGATTGATTCAGTTCTTCCTCCTCTTCATCATCAAGATCATTATCCTTTTCATCCCACGGAGCTGAGCCAGTGGAACCTGCAAACAAGTACATTCTTGTGGGTGGATGATCAGCATAAAACACTGAAAAAATATCATCTTAATATTGGATATTAATTCATGTATTTTTCAAATTTCAGTAAAAAAGGATAAATCTGATCCATACAACATGCTAATTCCAGTTTAATATATAATTCTGGAAAGTGAAGGTTAAAGTATTGATGAAGTAAGACACTATTGCCAATATTGGAGTGCTTAGCAGAAAAATAAACAGCTACGAGCAGCTTTATTAATTTTAGGATTTCAGAATGGTTTAAAGTCCTTTTAGTTCAAGTACAGGCTTCAGCTGGCAGCTGCTCCTGCTGCACAAGGGCAGCTGAGAGTTAATGCAGAGAGGGAAGGAGCTCCCTTGGCCCAACGCCTGCCCAGGAGCCAGCGCGTGTCAGCAGGGCCCTCACCTGGATTAATGATTGATCCCTGTGACTGCGGGATGTCACACACTTCATAAATTTTAATAGGGTTCATGGGCACCTCCTTGGTGCCATCGTACATCAAATTAAACTCCCGGCTCTTGTTAAGTGCACATCGGAGCTGGGCTTTCCACTTTGCAGGGTCTGGCTCGTCCACTCCTTCCTGGTACTTTCCTGTTTCCACGGCCCATGCCTGGGGACAAAGTACAGGCAGCTCAGTCCAGCCCTCCCCACAGAGCAGCTTTTATCAGAAACCAAACCTCCAAACAAATGCACCGTAAAATCCTTCTCTTGCAGAAGTCTTAATTAGCGATCTCGTGATAATAAAAAATGGAAATTCCCACTTTAATAGTTTTCTCCTTTAAAAGAAAGTGGAGAAAAAGATGCAAATCCAAATTCCAAAAGAATTTTCACAGTTCTGGGTTAGAGATTTTGTGGGTTTCAGATTCAATACCAGAGGTCATTTTTGACAGGGAGCCTGTGCAGGAGGAATGGACTCAGTTAAAATGGAGTGGAAGGACAGCCACAGACATCCAGCTGGCCACTTCCTCTCTCACCCCAAAATCTGATTATGGTCCAAGATCCCTCCAAGACACAGGTTAGAAATTCCTCAGAGGAGTGCAGGGAGTTACAGTGAATCCCTTGGGATAAGAATATTAGGGATGGCAGCGATGAGTGCTTGTGATGAGCTTGTGGTGGACCTCTTAAGAGTTATGTAACAGCATTTCATGGTTTGCTGCCAAGAACAAGCCACTGACCACATCCCAGCCCTGGCAGATGAAGCCAACAGCAGTTACCTTCCATGGGTCACACAGCATCTGGCCTTTGGTGGCGGGAAAGGGTTAAAGAACTCAACACCATCTCAGGCAGTGCCAAGCTTGGCATCCAGGTGCACAAAGTGGCTTTTCTGAGCTCAGATAAATAGAGCGAGCCTGCAAACAGCTCCCGAGATGCCTGCCCAGCTCCTGGGCCAACAATCCGGCCCTTTGTGTCTGTTCCAGAGCCGTGGGATGCCCGCGCTCTGCCCTGCCTCACCTTGAAGATGGTGTTCTCCTCCTCGTGCTGGGGGCTGTGCCGGGTCGCGTGCTTCCAGGGGATCTGGAACCGCTTGGCCTCGCGGTTCAGCCAGATCAGCCCGGGGTACATCCCACTGTCCACCTGGGCCACCAGCCACGGCTTCAGGCGCACCCTCCGCGGGTGGAGGGCCATGATCTGCAAGGGGCGACAGCAGAGCCACTGCTGGAGGTTACTTCAGCCTCGTCTGCTTCAAAGAAACTGAATTAATTTAACGAAAAAGGGCCCTGTGCTGGATAACCGCTGTTAGATTTGTGGAACTGCACCCTGAAACCAGCTCAGACTCAGCTGGGTGACTGCTCTGCCGGGAAGAGTCACACACACGTCCCTGAGCAGGGCCCAGGGCTGTTACAAGGACACAGCTCACGTTCAGCGCTGCAGAGAGCGTTGTTTGTGCTCACCGAGCCCCGAGCAGATCTGGGCTCCAAACCCTGAGCAGGAGATAAAGCCACAAACAAGCCACAGCAGGAACAGGCAGCAGAGTTTCCAAAGCTCTTGGAGAAGGGGCTGATCTGATCTCTGCTCCTTCAGCCCTGTCAGACTCGCACCGAGGAGCAGAAAGGCTCAGCCTGACTGGGAGGCTTTAGCCCAGCTGGCAGCAGGGCCAGGCTGAGGCACAGGGGCTGCTTTACCACAGACACAGACTCTGAAAGTCATTTTATGGCTTTTCCATGAATGCCCTGAGTGCAGAATAATCACTGGCAAACAGCGCTGACCTGTAATAACCAGGATGTTTATCCAGAAGGACATGAACTGCAGGTCTGCCTGCGCTGCTGCTAAAAATCCAGTGCTGTTTACTTAATGTTTTTGTTAAGTAGCCCTGTGTGTTGCTCATACAATTGCAGCCAGCCAACAATATTTTCCTTGTGTAGAACAAAGCCAAACAAACAAAATTAACGCCTGTCCCTCTCTAAGAAGAGGCAACGTTCAGTATGCTTAGATTTTGGGAGGGATTCCTGCACTACAGGTGTGCTCAGAAGGTGCATCTCCCATATTCATTTGTAAATCCAGAAACAGAGGTGAGAAATTACAAATATTCCCATTAATAAAGCAGGTACAGGACAAGTAAAACCTTCGCCATAAGCCCTGAATATTGCTGGAGGAGTTGCAAAATGCGTCTGGTAGCAGAGATGGAGAAGATTAAAAAAATCCTATCCAAGAACTAGTCTAGGAACAGGTTTTATTTGTTCAAATACCTGCAGATCCCATTCAGATGCAAGCGCTCACACCAAATTAATCCAAACACAACTCGGTTTATCTGTTTATCTTTTCTGCAAAGAAAATGTTCAGCTTCAACTGCAAACCATCTTTAAATAATAGCTTGAAAATGTGTGGGCACATTACCAGACTGTTTCCCAGGAGCTGCAAAGGATCAGGAAGCAATCATCAAAATTATTTGAGCGCTCCTGAAACTCTGCCCTGTTGGTTCTCCATGTTGGAAACGCTGTCAGAATTAAATCTTCAGAAGCATTTTTGCAGAGACACAAAGTCCAGGTTAATCCTGGGCTTAGAACTGAGACCAAAATCAGCTACTGATTCCTCTTGAAAAGGAAAAAAGTGACAATTTGAAGAACCCTCAGTGCAGCTGGTTTCCACAATCTCTTTCACACTTAACTTTACAAGCAGTCCCTACTAATAACGTGTGCTGTGCACACACAGCTTTACACACGGGGTAAATTCACCCCCCAGAACAGGAGGATTTGTGCCCCTGTCCCCGCAGAGCAGCCGGGTCACAGGGTGGGCTCTGCCTGGGATTGTCCCCGGCCCGCAGACAGCGTCTGTCAGTGCCCCACACCACAATGCTTTATGACCTTTTATCACCAATGACTTGTTGACACAATAACTGAGAGCAAATCAACTTGAATCCCATTGCTGGGCTCAGACGGTGAGTCAGCCTCTTACAACCTTCAACTTCGATCCGGTGGGTTCCACTAATGCCAGACACCTGGGGAATGCCCGTGCACGCTCAGGGCTCTGCCAAGGCAGCTTGGCCCTCCCTCCAGGCTCCTCAGTGCACAAACCCCGGGAATATCCAGCTCCCTTTATTCCCACTCAGCTGGGGTGCTGTGTAGGGATAATTCGGGATTTCTTTTCCATAGAAATCCCTGTGCTGCTAATGCATCTCTGGTCAGTGAGGTAATTACTCCCTGTGCCCTAATTATTAGTATTTCTCCTTGGAGACATTCAGGCCAACGAGAACAACTCAAACTCCTGAAGGAGCAGGCAGGCTGCAGCCACTCCCTGGAGGGCTGCAGAGGAGTGACCAAGGTCAGGGACAGCCCCGGTGACACTCGGGGCCCCGGTGAGGTGCCAGACAATCCAACAGCACATGGAGCACCAGGAACACCATCCTGAGGCCCAGCTCAGCTGTGCTGCACAGATGCTTTCGCTCCTCGCTCCACACCCAAATGTATTCAGCGTTCCTGCTCCACCTCATCCATTAACGCCTCTGAGGATGGAAGGGTCTCCTCGGGGTTCCCTGCTGTGAACCCACAGACCCCGCTCAGTGCTCAACACCTTTTTTTGATTGTATTATCCTGGATTTCATGGGCCTGCATTCATTTTTTTTAAGGGCAAACCTTCCCACAGAGAAACAGGCCGGATTTCCATCTGCCGCTGAATCACCTCCCTACACCGGGAACCCGGGGCTCCCTCATTTCAGGTCTGTCCATCTCTGCCTCCCACCACCCCTGCTGCCCCAACACACCTGAACACCGGGAACTCTTTGAATTCCCACTCTGCACACCCCAATCTGGTCACCCCAGCCCCCCACATTTCAGGTCTGTCCATCTCTGCCTCCCACCGCCCGTGCTGCCCCAACACACCTGAACACCGGGAACTCTTTGAATTCCCAGTCTGTGCTCCTCAATCTGGTCACCCCAGCCCCCCACATTTCAGATCTGTCCATCTCCTGCCTCCCACCACCCGGGCTGCCCCCAACACACCTGAACACCGGGAACTCTTTGAATTCCCACTCTGCACACCCCAATCTGGTCACCTCAGCCCTGCCAGGCCCGGCAGCCCCTGAAGCTGGAAGGGGCAGGAGTTGTTACACCAAGTGCGGGTTTGGGGTGTAACAGCTGCGATCCCAGCGCTGCAGTGGGTGAAGGGGGCAAACACCAGCCGTGCCTTAACTTTAGACCTCGCTTTACACCGACCTGAAAGGCGTAGCCCGGGGCTAGCCCAGCGCAGCCGGCGGAGCCGATGGGAAGGAGCGGTAAATCGGCATTTTCTGCGGTAATTTGGCATTTTCTGCGGTAATTCAGCATTTTCAGCGGGTTCTGCCCTCCCGGCTGCGCCCCGACCCGCACGGCGCCCCCGCACCGCCGCCCTTCCACCGGGGCCGGGCGCTGCAGCCTCCCGAGCCCCGCACGGAGCCCCGAGGGTGCCCCGAGCCCCCGCTCGGCTCCCGCACCCGCTCCGGCCCCGCTCCGCCCGGGAGCCCCATGCGGGACGGGGCCGCGCCCGGCGACTCTCGGGCCGGGCGGCTCCGGAGCCGGTACCGCCCGATCCCCGCGGCCCGCACTGCTCACCCCGTCCGTCTGTCTGTCCGTCCGTCTGTCCGTGGGGCTGGGGCGGGTCCGTCCCGCGGGGGCTCGGGCCGCCCCGCGGGGCCCGCGCGTGGGGCAGCGGCGCTCGGGCAGCGGCGGCCGCGCTGAGCCAGCGCCCGCCCCGCCTCACCTGCCCCGCCTCACCTGCCCTGTCCCGCCCCCTCTCACCTGCCCCGCCCTCCTCACCTGCCCTGCCCCGCCCCCCTCACCTGCCCAGGTGCGCTCGGTGCAGCCGCGCCCCCGCCCCGCCCCGCACAGCCCCCGAACCCCGCACAGCCCCCCCAAACCTCCCCCGAACCCCGCACGGGGACCCGGGGCCAGCGGAGCCCCCCGCACCCCCGCCCGTCTGCCGCGGCCCTTTTCCTGTCAAATGGAATATTTAGGGAATTCCAAACGGAAGATTTCTTTTCCCCCTGGTAAATGAAGCATTTAGAAAAGGAAGTTTGCTTTTAAGCGGGATAGCTTTGCCTTTTAAATGGAATATTTTGGGAGGAAGACATTAAGTTCCTGGGATTTTTTGCAGTTCGAGGCACGTTCAGCTGAGTCATGGAATCACAGCATAATTAAGGCTGGAAAAGACCTCCAAGATCATCGAGTGCAAACATTAACCCAGCACTGCCAGGTCCAGCACTAAACCGTGTCCCTTGGCACCACATCCGCAGGGTTTGAACACTTCCAGGGACCGTGGCTCCACCACTTCCCTGGACAGCCAGTTCCAATGCTCGTCCATCCTTTCAGTGAAGAAATTCTCCCAAACATCCAATCCAAACCTCCCCCAGCACAACCTAAACACGTTTCCTCTTGTTGTACAGCCATCCATCCACAGAGATCCATATCCAGTCAGTGGCAGCACAGGATGAACCCAGACCCTGAAGTCAGCTCTGATTAAAGCCACAGCACACAGGTTTTTCTCTGAAATTATAAAAATGTCCCTCTTCCCTGCCTCCATCCCCGCTCTGGGGTCACACCTACCCCTGGGAAGGGGCTCAGCAGCTTCTCCTTGGTCCCTGCGCCGTCTCCTGCCCTCCAGCCTCGCGTCTTATTTATTTTCCTCGTAGGTGGAGAGCCGTGACTCAGTGGTGAATCTTGGTTTCAAGGATCATACAGTGCTTCACCATTCAGTTTCAATGAACCAGAAAAAATATGGGAATTCCCCTTCTCCTTCTCACCATGAACGCCATGGAAAATGCTGCACCCTGACTTTGGGAAGGCTGATTTACACCCACAGCTCAGTCCCCAGCCAAGAGTTTGGGACCAGACAAAAATCCTGGAGATCTTCACACAGACACAAAACAATTCACGGTTTTTCAGGGGAGGTTTGCCTTGCTGGGTGCCAAGTGCAAGGTAAATATTCCAGGCTTCATTCAGCACGGAATTTCACTCAGAGGAAACGTGCAGGGGTTTGTCAGCACGTAAGAAAATCCTTCTGGCAGTAAGCAGAAGATGTGAGGCCAGCGCTCTCTGTGTTGGGTGAGATGGGTTTTGTTAGTGGTACCTGACCATTCCTGAAGTGTAAATCAAGGGGCAGCTGCTCCTGGAACAGAACACCCTCGTTATTCCTGCTGTACAAAAGCACTGCCAGGACAATTTTGGGAGCAACAGGGAAGAGGCACCGGGAGATATTGGGCTGAACTCCAGGCCAGGCTCTGAGGGATCTTTGATCTCTCCCCAGATGGGTCAGCACAGAGGCCGCCGTCCATCCTGCAGCATTCCTGCTGCCCACGCCTCCCTCCCGCCACAGGGAAGTGTGAGGATGCTCTGGGCTGGCTTTGCCTGGCTGGGGTGCTGAGCTGAGGATGGAGAACCAGCGGTGCTGCCGCTCACGCTCTGCTGCCTTGGCTGTCTGGGAGCTGCCCGGGCAGAGCTTTGCCCTTCCCCACCCGCTGGAAGGACACTGGAGATGCCCAGGAGCGCTCCTGGGGCAGCTCAGGGCTGCGGGGATTTAAAAATGGAGCAAAGTGGCAAAGCAGCTCAGTGAGGGCTGCTCCAGCCCGGGAGCTCCAGCCTGGGAGAAGGGTCCGGCCCTGCCCTCAGCCTCGCTGCAGCTGCTCCCTCCGTGCCTGCCAGCGCCCCACTGCCCCTGCCACAGCCCCTGCTGCCCCTGCCACAGCCCCTGCTGCCTCTGCCACAGCCCCTGCTGCCCCTGCCACAGCCCCTGCTGCCCCTGCCACAGCCCCTGCTGCCCCTGCCACAGCCCCTGCTGCCCCTGCCACAGCCTCTGCTGCCCCTGCCACAGCCCCTGCTGCTCCTGCCACAGCCCCTGCTGCCCCTGCCACAGCCTTTGCTGCCTCTGCCACAGCCTCTGCTGCCCCTGCCACAGCCTCTGCTGCCCCTGCCAGAGCCCCTGCTGCCTTCCCAGCGCCGGCACAGATGCCAAACAAATGAATCTTCCCAGCCCTCTGCAGGGTTCCGTGGTTTTTTTTTTCCTCTTGAGTTTCTACCAGCCTATGCAGGAGCGTGTGGCAGCACGTCGGGGTGGCAGCTGACGGGAATGAGCTGCTTTTCTCCATGGCCCTGCCTGGGAATCTCTGGAGCTGCAGGGGTGATCATCCGGGGATAACTCATCAGGCAGGATGTGCAGTCAGATGTTGCTGTCTGTAACTGATCATCCAAATTATTCACTCTGGCAGCACTCAGAGCATTGATCCTGCTCCTTCAGACACACAGCACCAGCCTCTGCACTGGAGTGTTTTCTAGAAATTGTTCTTTTTGCTTTTACTTCTCTCTGCCTATATCTACTCTACCTGCATTTTTTTTTTTTAAATAATCAAATGAAGAGATCTTTTGGCTGATAAACTGTCCCTTATGAGGTGACATCCTGCTGGCTGAGGGACAGCAGCTCTTTCAGTGCACTCTGCAGAGCAATCAGAGGAATTTTCATACCAGGAGCTATGGGATTTACTTTATTTCAGTGCCAAATTAATATCGCTGTTTTATCAACACGATTGTATGTCATGATACCTGCGAGAGCAGCAGCTGGGCTTTGTACTCCAGGTCTCCTGCAGCCCTTTGTTCCCAGCTGGGGAAGATTGCAGTCATCAAAACAAAAAGGAACCATTTTCTCTCCTGGGAACAGATCACCAAGTTCCCATAAGGCAAAACAAAATTATGCAATGAGTCAAGACAATGTCCTGGGCATGTGGAGTCTTGCTGTGTGCTCTGAGCACTCACATTCCAGCAGGCAGCTCCGTGCAGGAGAGCAGCACAAAATGGTGGAGAGGCTTCACCCCAGCACGTCCCAAACACCCCAAATGTGCTGCAGGAGGAAGGGATTCATTCTTCCCACCCTGTCCTGGCAGCACCTCCTAGGTCTGGGGCTGTTTGTGACCCAGGGAGAGCTCCTGGCCTCACCAGCCAAGATAATTCCAAAATTTATATAAAATAATTTATAAATGTGACTGTGGCTACCAAAGTCTTCTTTCCAGTGGCTCTAATGAAGAAGAAAACAGGGGTGGATGGATTTATTTTTATTTTCCTGGTGGGCAGCCCTGGAGCTGCTCTACTGTGGATGAGGCAGGTCCAAGTCAGGGGCTGAAGCTCAGCAGAAACCCTCCCAAAAGGAAGGGTTGGGTTCATTATTGTGCTGCATTCTTCTAGGCACGAGGATAGACAAGAATATCATTAAATAAAAATGCTTTAACTGAAATAAAACAGGCTTAAATTTTGTGGCAACTTCTCTGCCCTTCCCACCCATCTCCAGGCTTCTGCTGAGTTCTTTGCTCTTCTTTTAAGTGAAACCAAACCTTGCCTGGGTATCCTTACATGTGAAAGTGTCAGGTTGTATTAAACTCCTGCAAATCTCTGTGTATAAATATAAATATATAAATATAAATATATAAATATATAAATATAAATACACACAGAGTACCACTGCTGGGTTACTTGCAGGTGTGAGTGGATTCAGACCAAATCTCACTCTTACAGTGCAGCATGAATTTCTCCACTGCTCTGCAACACCAAATTCAAATTTCAGCCCAGTTCTTAGCCAGGATCCTTCCATGAGAGGGGCTCTTCTTACCTAACCAACACCATAAAAAGTCCCAAAAAAGTGAGCAGCTTAAATCCATCTGGGCCTTGGCATTAGGATAAGAGAATCCGTGGTTTCCTATTAATGCTGCTCCAATCCTCTTAATGAAGATATTGGGCTGGCTTGGGCCCATTTATAGCTCAGTCATTCTTTCCACTGACACAGATAAAGGTGGGGCCCAGAACAGCTCTGGGGGCTCCCCAGGAGAGGGAGAGGGTCTGGGTGTGCTCAGGAGGGGCTGAGCCTGGCTCTGAGCGGTGCTGAACAGAGAGGGAGAGCCCAGGGAAGAGCTCACCTTGAGTCTGTAACCAAAACAATAAATTGAGGTTCAGGGGAAGGGGTGAGCAGGAGAATTCCCATGGATGCAAAGAGGGGAAGGGAATAAGGAGAATGTGCTCTAAAACTACGGAAATAAACAATTCCTGCTCATTTTAGCTTAAAGCTTTAAGATGGAGCTGTGACAATAAAAGGGATGTGTGTATCCAGGTGCCTTCACTAATTGTCTCACAATTAGACATTCAATGAATTTAATCCATCAACAGTTTGGTTTGGGTTTTTTTGGGGTTTTTTTGGTTTTTTATGGAAGTGTGTGTTTTCTCAGGATTCCCTCCCTGTAGGTGTTGCTTTTCCTGTGCCCCATCTCACTGCAGCACTGAGCAACCCCTGCAGGCAGGTAACACAACCAGCATTGCAAAAATTAATGTTCTTTCCCCTATAATCCCTTTTTTCCCCTAGAAAACCCTACAGGACAGAGGATGGGGCTGTGTGCTGTGTTAAAGGGAACCTCTGCTCCCGAATTCTTTGACAGGGAGGTATTAATGTGTAAAAAGACCCTGAGCCCCTGGGGTTTGCTCCTAAATAGGGCACAGCTCAGAACATCTGAAGGTCTCTGGGGCTCATGGGTGGGAATCTCCTAATGATCTTTAGTTATTTTTATCCCTGCCCAGTGCTCAGTGCTCCGGGGCAGAGCAGCCACTCTCACATCTCCCAGGGACTGCACGGAGCTGCCAGGAGCTGGGCAGGCGAGGAGGAACAGGAAAATAAAGCACGAAAAGGAGAAGGTGACAGAGCAAGGCCCAGCATTAACATCAGAGAAAGGCACGAGACAGCGAGAAGAGAAAGAACAAAGGACTTTGGCAGGGTTTTTCTTCTTTCCCTTCTGCTTTTTATCCCTTCTGGAGGAAAATGGGACAGCAGTTCACCAATGCTGAAGGAGAGCAAGGGGAGATTGATGTCGCAGAGCTGCAGGAGTGGTACAAGAAGTTTGTGGTGGAATGTCCCAGTGGGACGCTCTTCATGCACGAGTTCAAGAGGTTCTTCGGGGTCCAGGACAACCAGGAGGCAGCAGAGTACGTGGAGAACATGTTCAGGGCTTTTGACAAGAACGGGGTAAGTGCTGAGGAGGTTTCACAGGAGGTTTTATCATTTCTGAATCTGTCTGGGAAGTGTTTGGGTGGTGCCCACCCCTCACTGAGGTGAGGGCAGGACAAGGAGCACAGGCTGGCCTGGATTTATCTCCTCACGTCTCTGCCTAAATTAAGGTCAGAATGTCCCCTCAGGGGACTAAGGGGGGATTAAAAAGTTCAAACTTAGGCAGCCACACTTTGAGACCCTCACATGGCAAAAATGTTTCTCTGTTGGGTAGAGGGGAAATTACAGTGCAGGAAAATCCTCCTCGCGCTTGCTCTGTGTGGGAGGAAATGTTTTATCAATAAAATATCAATTTTAGCTTTGCTTTCCAAAAGCAGAGGAATGCTGAACAATTCAGACACTCTGGGTTTGATTCCCTTTGCCATTTTTGTCATGAGACACCTGGGGGAAGTTGGTTTTCTGGTTTGGCCACAGTTCCTGCACACCCTGCACGGGCAGCCTGGGCTGCTTTGGCTTCTCGGCTGCCTTGGCTGAGCAGCACTCCCCAAATGCTTCAGTTATTCTTTTCCTGAAGCTCCTGATCATATTCCAGCTGTGGGGATGTTTGTTCTCTGTATCAGTGCAGGAAAAGAGGATTCAGGTTGTTCATCTCTGATCAACTCATTTCTCTTAAGTTCCCTTTGAAAATAGAGTCAAAATCACATTGAAGTGGCAGCAAAAATCAGTTTGTGGGAAAGGATTTTAAAGATGTTGGCAGGTCAGGCTTGTCTCAGAATTCCAAGTTGTAAAAACCCAAATTCCTGCCCCAAATTCCCAAATTCATGTCCCAAATTCCGTTATAAAAGCTGTGGAGAAAAGGTAGCAGAGCAAACTGTGCATAAAAGATGAAATCCCATTCCTAATTTACAGGAGTTTCCTTAACAGGACAGAGAATTTGTTTTTAGGGGGTGCTGGTGAGGAGGAGCCCGGGCTGGGTGCTCAGGCTGTGCCTGCTGCTGGTCCTGAGTGCCACAAACCCTCCTTGGAGTGCCAAACAAACCCTGTCCCATGCATGACCCTCCTGGCACCTTTAACCCAGGTTTTCTGGAAGTTTTAAAGTGCTTTTCTATCAACTCTCACCCAGCTGAGAGTCACCCAGCTGCTGCTTCTCTGTTGCCCAGGATAACACCATTGATTTTCTGGAGTACGTGGCTGCCTTGAATCTTGTTTTACGGGGAAAACTGGAACACAAGCTGAGGTGGACGTTCAAGGTGTATGACAAGGATGGGAATGGCTGCATAGATAAACCTGAGCTGCTGGAAATCGTTGAGGTAAGTGGGCATTGCCCAATGCCGTTTTTAAGCAATCCCTGCTCTTTGGCAATGTGAGGAGCTGTGTGGGGTTTGTGATCATCACGTTTCAAAGCTGCCGTGGATGGTGATGAAGTGAAAATGCCCGACCTTGGTGAAAGGGTTTGGAGCCTGCTGGGTGTGTGAGGGCTCTGCTGTACCCCCGTGGGCAGCCTGGCCCTGCTGCTGCCCGGGGTGGATGCAGCCTCTGGGTGCTGGGGCTCCTGGAGCTCTGCTCTGCCTTTCCTTTCACCCTCTCCTCCCCGAGGTTCCCTGCGCTGGGTGTCACCCCGTGCCCCCCCTGGGGCTGTGCCCTGGCTGGGTGGTTGGTGAGGATCCCCCAGAGGTACCAATCAGCCCCCAATTCCTTTGTGCTGGTGCCTGCCCGGGTTTCTGCTGTGTCCTGCCCTGGGGTTTAACCGGGGCTGTGTGGATTCAGGGGAGAGGCCTCTCATGGATGCAGGGTTTGGCAAGGCCAGAGCTGCTCTCCTCCCAAGGGACAGAACAAGGGGAATCACCTGGAGCTGCACCAGGGGAGGTTTAGATGATCATTGGGAAAATTTCTCCATTAAAAATGTTGTCCAGCCCTGACACCAGAATCACCATCCTGCAGGGGTATGAGAGCTGTGACACCCGGGGACAGGGGTATGGGGTGGCCTGGCAGTGCTGGGAGAACAGCTGGATGATCCCAAAGGGCTTTTCCACCCTCAGGGATGCACTGGGGCTGAGCTGACAGCCAGGCTCCAGCTCTGTGCTCGTACCTGGGGTGAAACACCTTGGTGGCTGTGCTGCAGCAGCACAGGGGCTGCTCCCCCGGCCAGCAGTGCTCCCGAGGCTGAGAACCACTGCTCACCCCCCACCTGAGCACCTCGGGGAAGGGCAGGGGCAGGAATTGCCCCTGTGGGCAGCAGGGCAGCCTGGCTGGGCAGGTGAGCAGCTGGTGACCTGCAGCAGCAGGTGTGACAGCAGGGCAGCCTGTCTGGGCCACGTTCATTAGAGTTTTGAGGTCAGCCAAGAATTGCCCAGAACTCTGAGGCCACTGCTAATCCTCTCTCGGGGAAGACTTTACACAAAACCCTTCAACCTCAGCGAAGGTAACAATGGACAGGTGGTGCCACGGCAGGAGTTGATAAAGTCTGAGCCTTTCCTGTGGCAAAGGGAGCAGAAATTGTGGGTCAAAATATGAGCAGGACAGGTTTGATGTGCAGCCTTCCCCGAGAGGGCTGGGTCAGTCCGGATGTGCCTGGCTTTGGATGTGAGCAGAAAATCAAACTCCAGCCTTGTGATTTTTGCCATCTGTGAAACTCTGGCTTTGTTCTTTGCAAAGGAGCCCCAATGTGTGTAAGGGGAACAGGAGGGCAGCAGCTTCACAGAGCAAAGGAGGTAATTAATGTGCAGTGAGTGCAGGCATAAGGTCAGAGGTTCCAGTCCAGATCTGAGGCTGTTGAGGGGCAGAACTTTCCAGAAAGGTTAAACTCCCAACCTTTGAAAAACACCTTCACAGTGAGGGCATGATAACAGAGTTCAGTGCCTTTCATTTTCCAGTCTTTTCCTGATTTGTGAACTCCCCTCAGTCTATCTACAGGCTGAAGAAGGTGTGTTGGTCGGACGTGGAGGACAGGACCCCGCTGCTGACGCCAGAGGAGGTGGTGGACAGGATATTTCAGCTGGTGGATGAGAACGGGGATGGTGAGTGATGATGGCACAGGCGCATTCCTGCCCGCCGAGAGCTCACCGGGGCTGGGCTGGCTGCCTCTGATCACTTGGCTCTGTTGTCTTACCCACGATGGACACGCTGGGTTTGGTTCTGTGTTCCACAGAGTCAAAACCCTCTTGGTGGAGCAGGGTGAAATCTTTTTCGTTGTTATTTCAATGTAAAACACCGAGGAGTCGCTGCTGGGGCTGGATTTTGGTGTAACTCAGGTGTCCATCCTCTGACAGCCCAGCAGGCAGGGGCAGCTCCCATCCCAGAGCAAAGAGCTGAGTAAAGACACAGCTCAGACTGGGACCTGCGGGACTGGCACGGGTCCTGGGGGAGCCCGGGTGAGCCCCGGCAGCACTGGAGTGTCCCTGTGGGATGGGGCGGGTGGGAACGCGCTGGGTCAGTGCCCCTGGCCCGGCAGAGCTGGGGACATTCCCTGAGATCGTGTCTGATCAGCGTCTTATCTGACACCGCATGGAATCGCTCCCTGCCTCCTCCTCCTCTCTTATCTCCCGAGTTCTCCGTGCCCATCCGTGCCCCTGCTCTCCCCCGCAGGGCAGCTATCCCTCGATGAGTTCATTGACGGAGCCCGGAAGGACAAGTGGGTGATGAAGATGCTGCAGATGGATGTGAACCCCGGGGGATGGATCACTGAGCAGAGGAGGAAGAGCGCCCTGTTCTGACACACCCCGGGTTTGACACGGCTGAAATGGTGATGCTGACTCCCACGAGTGACCCTTCCTCTAGCCCGGTAATGACTTCCCTTTTTAATTCGATCTCAGCATCCAAATGGAAACCGGAGCGGTGTAAGGAGCCGCCCCTCGATGTAAAACCCGCGTGCTGAGCGCTGCTGCTGCCCAGGGACTATTTGTGGCCCATGAATAATTCTGGCTGTGTACACAGCGCTGTGTTTGCCAGCTCTGCTTTTTGGTGACGCCCCGAGGAACAAACTTTTTGTGGCTCCGTGCAGCAGATCCCGAGCAGGGTTTGGGGCTGGTGGCAGCCGGGCCGGGAGGTGAGGGATGCAGTGGTGCTGCTGCAGTGCAGCCTGGGCTGGCACGGCTCCTTCCTGCACAGGTGCAGCACCAGCACAGGAGCTCTGGCTGCTGTTGGATCTTTGGGGGGTCTCTGGGTGGGTTTTGCAGCCTTTGCTGCTGCTCAGATTCCTGCAGCCCAACACAAACCACCGAAAATGAGAGCGGGACCAGAGCAGTGGCCAGGACAACACACAGAGCTGAGGGAAACAGGGTGAGGGCTGGGCAGGAGGAGCAGCTCCTTCCTCTCCCTCCTGGGGACCCAGACTGCTGCTCCTGCCTGCTCAGAGGCCCGAGGGGCTGGGAGATGCTGATCCCAAGGCTGACATTTCACAGCCCCGCTGAGAGGACAGAGTGGCACAGGTGTGACTCAGCTCCCCTTGAGCCCCTGGTTTTTAGGGAATCATCACCCTGGAAAAGCTTTTCCTGCTCTGGGAAGAGTGGATGAGCTCAGGGAGCTCCGGGAGTTTCACTGAGCTGGGAAAAGTTTAGTGTGGGAGCAGAGATGAGGGAAGAGCAGAGTTTTGCTTGGCAGTGTCTCTGCAATGAGAGGATTTGTGCTGCTGCATTGGCAGGACCACAGAATCATAAATCATAGATTTGGGTTGGGAGGAACATTAAAACTTCTCCATTTCCAACCCCCCTGCCCTGGGGCAGGGATGCCACATCAGGTTGCTCCAAACCCTGTCCAAACTGGCCTTGAAAAGTGGAAAAAGTGACAAAAATTCCAGTACAGTGGTTTTACACTGGACTTAATTTAGCCCCAGACTACAGACATAAAATTTACACAAGTTGCAGGCTGAGCTCTGCTCTTCTAACCCGTGTTTCTCCATAGATGTATGTGGGAAAAGAATTTGGGTTGAATCAATATTTTGGTTCACCTTCATTGGATTTACTGGTTCATTTACAAGGGAAAAAAAACTCCCCAGGAAAATAACATGAGTTTGTCTGTTCCATTTTCATTTTCCCATGGGATCAGTGGGCCAGGTCATACCAATGAAAAGATTTACAACCCCTTTTTTGTGGCCTTTAATTAGCACTGCAGTAACTGTCATTAGCTGATTAGTTGGCTGGTTTGTGGTCTCGTCAGTTTACCCAGCGTTTAAATTCCATGGGAAGTGTTCAGGATTAGACACAATCAGTGCTGGAGCTCAGATCGTGCACATTTCCACTTTGAAATAGCCTTTCTATGAGTTCTCTGTAAATACCGAGCAGTTTGTCGTGTGCTGACTTATCAGAGCTGATTAGACTTGTGCTTTCTGCTGCTCTGAGGCAGCTGGTCAGAGCCCTCTCTAGTCAATAGTTTATCAGCCCAAGATCTGAAAGAAAAATCTGACTTCTCACTTGAGAGCCTGGATGAAAACATTCACATTTATTGATTTTCCAGCTTGTGAAAAAAAAATGTTTTCATTGGAGGATACAAATATCTAAGAATTCCTTACATTTCAGCATCTCACCCAAGGTAGCACTCCCTGCTCCTTGCACGGATTTAGAGAGGCTGTTTAGTTCATAGAATTGCATTTTGCTGGTTCACTGAAATGTTTCAAACTCTCCAATTCTGCTCACCTGGTCAGGGGCTGTCTGGGGACCCCAGGCCAGCAGCCCTCCCCTGGTGAGCACTTGTACAGGTGTTGGTAGAAGTTTTGTAAAACACGAATTGAATAAATAAATATTTATTAAAAACCTTTGTTTCCTCGTATTTATTTGTTAATTGGGTGAAGAGCTGTGTAAGCACCTGAGTATCTGACTGAAACTGTAGCCCGTGAGTCTGAAATATTGAATTTAGGGGAGGAGCTGGGTCAGACACAGATAAGGTAGGGATGACGATGCAGTTGCAGAGGCAGAGCAGGGAAGGAGCCTCTTCTGTTTGACTTCCATGTGAGGACAGCAAAAACCATCAGAGTATGATTTAAAATGCAATGTTCCTCAATGGAACTCAGAACAGGTGCCCAAAATCAAGTGAGCTGACTGCTGCAATGGGTGCCCCCCGTGTGACCCTGCCAGGATGGGGCAGCGCCCCTGAGGGCTCAGGGTGGTTCCTGTGGCCTGGGCAGAGGTGGGATGGAGGTGCAGGGGATGTGTTTGTGTCAGAGCTGGCAGAGCCCAATGGAAAATCGTTCCTCTCCTCAATTGTGTAATCTTTGGCCAAGGAATCGCAGGGTGCTTTGGCCTGGGTGCTATTTTAAAGCCCGGGCTATAAACGCCCTGATCTCCTCCCAAACTCCCTTCGGCGTTCACAGCAGGCTGTTGATGTCAGGCACTTTGCATAATCCGTTTTCCAGACTTAGGGCCCAGCTCGAATTGGATTTGAGTGATCGGATTTCTTCCTGCTCTAAACTGGGAAACAGGATGGCTTGGAAGAGGCAAATGACTTTTCTGGGCTACCATCTGCTCCGTGCTGGGTGCCCCGGCAGCTGAGCAGGGCCGAGGGTGGAATAACCAGGCTGGAAAGCTGGAGCTGATGTTGAAGGGAAGAGGGAACCGGAGCCAAGGAGGCATCACATCCTAAAACACTCCGGGAGCTGCATCCCTGGAGAGAGCTCTGAGCAGTGGGAACTGCGGGCTGAGGAGGAGAGAGGATCCCAGCTCTGTGCTCAGCCCTGCTCCCTGTGCCGGGGAGAACCCCCGGGGTTCGTGTCCAGCTCATTCCCGAAGCTCTGTGGACAGGTTCCCTTCGAAAATGTCCTGTGGAAAGCCAGAGTGACCTCCTCAGCCCCGGGCTGGTCACTGCAGGGACCGCCTGTGGCCTCGGTGCTTTTCTTACACAGTGCACCTGGGCTCAGCTGTGCCGCGGCAAATTCCTTTCATTTCTTTCCTCCCTCTCCTTCTTTCCCTCTCTTTCCTCCTTTATTTCCTTTCCTTTCTTTCCTTCGTGCCTGCCGTTCCTTTTCCTTTTCCTTTTCCTTTTCCTTTTCCTTTTCCTTTTCCTTTTCCTTCCCTTCCCCTTTCTTTCCCTCAAAGTTCAGTGCACCTCAGAAGCTTAGAAAGTGTCTCCAGTGCCTCACCCTTAAAAATTCTGCATTAAAAGATGTTCTGGGGTCTGAGGAGGGCGGAGCTGCGGCAGAGCAGCCGAAACCTTGGGGAGGGTCTGGCCGAGAGCGGCTTCTGTGCCCTCCTGTGCCTGTCGGACCGCCCGGGGCACGCACACGGGGCTGTTTGGGGGATTCGCTGGGGTTTGGGGTCCCGGGCTGTTTGGGGGATTCTCTGCGGTTTGGGGTCCCGGGGCTGTTTGGGGGATCCGCTCGGGTTTGGGGTCCCCGGGCCGGTCCCTGCGCGTTCCCGCTGCTCCCGGCGGGGCCGGCAGAGGGCGCTGAGGGACGGGCGGACGCGGCGGGAGCGCGGGGAGAGCGGAGGGGTCCCAAAAACCGGGATGGGGACAGGGATGGGGACAGAGGGGTCCCAAAAACCGGGATGGGGACAGAGAGGTCCGAAAAGCCGGGATGTGGCGGGGATGGGACAGAGATGGGGCTAGGATGGGGACAGAGGGATCCCAAAAAGCGGGATGGGGCTAGGACAGCCCCTTTAGAATAACTTTGCCTTCATAAACAGGAATCTGTCCGGTCAAAGCTGCTCCTCGGGTGCAGAGGAGAGGCTGGAGGGAGCCCGGGCGGGTCTGACCGTGTCTGTGCCCAGCGAGGCTGCTCAGAAACCCCGGCTGAGCTCAGCTCCCTGCTCGGGCCGGTGCAGAGCCGAAGTGCTCTGAGTTCGGTGCTGGTCACCTGCGGGGGTATTGGGTTTGCTGCAAGAGGGAGAGTTACACTGGGAGTAAACTCAGCCCGCCTCCAATGAGGGGTTGCAGCTGCTCCCTCTTGCAGCGCTGTGAGTGCACAAGTTGGCCCATCAAGGGCTCCTGTCCAGGGTGCTGTGGTTTGTGAGCCTGACAAGCCCAGAGCAGCTGTTTCTGTGCTCGTGTGAGCCACTAAATCTGCCCTGCTGGAAACAGCATTGATTGGAAGAAAAAAGAAGTGAGACCTGAAATAATATTGTAAAACATCTTTATTATTTCGCCGTAGGAGTGGAAGTACAAAAGCTTCCAGGTAAAATTCTGTCAAACGGAAAAGACGCACAGGAAAAAATGGTCAGGAAGCCGCTTGTGAATTTCAAACACCCAGTGCTAAATAACAAAACTCTTAGCTGGGCAAGAAATCCTTCCTGGTGTCCTGTGTTGCCTCACCACGCCTGGGACTGCTCCCGTGGGTGAGGAGCCTCCCTGCAGGAGCGGCGAGGCGCTGCCCCGCTCGGCTCGGGGTGCGCGGGGTGGGGCCGCTCCCGCAGCCGCCCTTGTGCGTTGGGGCTCCAGGAAGGGGAGCCGGGGCTGAACCCCCCGGGGCACTGCCTTGATCCCACCTGGAGGTGATGGGCCCGTGTCAGGAATCCTCGAGGCGCTCTGAGCTGAGTTCACCCCTCTGTAGCAGCTCCCCCTCCAAAACCCACACAGACACGGGGGACAAAACCTCCTGGTGCTCATTTTCCGGGTGGTAAAACATGCAGGGACAATCCTACAACGCCTCTCCCTCTCAGGTTACTGCATTTCTGGTTCTGCTGATCTGGAAGCACTTCCTTCCTTCCAGATGCTTCAGGGAGAAACGTTTCCTTACAGTCCAGGGGGTTGTTAAAAAAAGGCACCATTCGATGTTTTTAATGCTTTTAAACAAAGAAAAGCCACTGCTTTCACCCCTCCCCTTTTTCTAGCTGATAAAAATATGTTTTAACTCAAATTATCACTAATCACTGCTGACCAAGTAATAACGAATGAGGGAAGGAGTGACCAGAACTGGAAATATTTGTATTTCCTGCTCTGGAAATACAAACGGAAGGAGAAGGTTTAGCTCTGCTTTTCCAGGACCCCTCTCACCGGGGCCAAGTCCTGGGCAGCCTCTGGTTGGACCCTCTGAGGGGGTGCTGGCCACGGCCTCGGTGGGAATTTTGGGGTGTTCTCGCTGTGTTCTTGACCTGCACTGGCTGTCCCCTCTCTGAGCTCAGCAGCAGCGTCCAGATGCCCCGAGGCCACCCCGGGTCCGTGTGGGACAGCCCAGCTCTGCTCCCCGTCCCTGCAGAGCCTCTGCTCCCGCTGCCGGGCACAGTCCTGGCACAGGCTGTCGGCGGGGAGCTGCAGCCCCACGGCCCCGTGGAGGTGACAGTGCCGGGGGAGCCCAAGGGGAGGCGTCCCGGGAGTTACTGGTCATCCTGGGCGTCCTGCCCCGCCTCGTGGGGGTTCTTGCCGTCGTTCTGGATCAGCCGCACGATGTGTGTCAGGTCCAGGCTGCGGGTGAGGATGTCCAGCAGCATCTCGTCCTTCTGCACGCCCTCCATGAACTCCTCCAGGGACAGCTCGCCTGCAGGGCGTGTTCACACAGCTCTGTTAAACCCACGGCCTCACTGCTCCCTGTGCCGCCCCCCAGGATTGGTACAGCCCCAAAATCGGGGTCTCAGCTCTGCGTGTGGTGCCCCAAAGCCCAGCCCAGATCCCACCCGGGAGGGGCTGTGGGCAGTGTCCCCTCGGGCAGCCCAGAGGGGATGGGGAGCTCGACCCTCACAGGGAGCCACCTCTGCCAGTGTCCCTGTCCTGGTGGTCTGGGACACCCGGCAGGAGCTGCTCCGGCAGCGTGGGGTGCAGGAGAGGGGAAGGAGGGACTGGGGGAAGGCAAAACTGGGGGAAGGCAGGAAAGGAGAAAGGCAGGATTGAGGGAAGGTAGGAAAGGGGAAGGCAGGATTAGGGAAGGCAGGAAAGGGGGAAGGCAGGAAAGGGGAAAGGCAGGAAAGGGGGAAGGCAGGATTGAGGGAAGGCAGGATTGGGGGAAGGCAGGGCTGGGGAAGGCAGGAGCAGTGGCACTGCCCAAGGAGGGCCCTCACCATCTCCGTTGATGTCGATTTTGTTGAACACCATGTCTGTGAACTCCTCCGCCGTCATCTTCTCGTTGCAGCGGTTGATGGATCGAATGGCCTGGAGGGAACGAGGGGCACAGGCAGTTACTGAGCGCTCTGCAGGTCTGTGTGTCCATCAGAACATGTGACCAAATGACCACATGTGAAAGGCCAGACCCTTTTTCATGGTTAAAACTTGTTTTCAGGCAGTTAGGCTTCGAAAGGAATAAGTCCTGCCTAAAAGGCTGGAGATTAAAATCACCTAAAAAGGCAGTCAATGCTTTACAGGATTTAGTGGGCATCCTGGGATAAGCCAGAAGCCATTCACCTCTGAAACCCCTCAGATTAAGTTCAAGTGCTTATCTTAGCCCCAGTTTCAGTGAGCAGGGTTAAGCAAGCTGCCTGGGGAGGAGCAGGGGCTGCTCTGTGTCCGAGGGGTGTGGGATGCTGGCACAGGACAGCAGCAGGTCTGGGCAGTGTCTGCTGGCTGACCATGGAATTCAGTGGGCTGGAAGTGATTCCCAGCCTCTCTGTGTCCCTCACCCCCTGTGGCAGGGGTGAAGAGCTGAGCCCACTCACTTTGATGATGTTCAGCAGCTCAGCCCGGTCGATGCAGCCGTTCCCATCCACATCGTAGAGCTTGAAATACCACCTGAGCTTCTGATCCACCTTCCCCTTCAGCACCAGGCTCAGAGCTGCCACGTACTCCATAAAATCTATGTAGCCATCCTAAAAGCAGAGGGTTGGAAGCAAAGGTGAGATTACAAGCAGAGAGTCAGGCGGTAAGGGATTTTCTTGGTCATTTTTGGAAGTCCCCTCTGGAACCTGTCCCTCCACCCTGAGACCAGGGGCTCATGGAGTGCAGTGCTGAAAGCCAAGGTTCCACCTGAATTTGTGCAGAAATGTCATAGAATCATAGAATTATAAAATCATTAAGGTTGGGAAAGGCCCTCGAGATCATCAAGTCCAGCCTTGGACTGTTACATGTTAGGGACTGGGTGGGTGGATCTGGCCTGGGGACTGAGAGCTGGGCTGTGCTCAGGGAATTAACACAGCAGGCATTAATTACCGGCCCAAAGCAGGGGGAATGCAGAGGTCAGAGAGGTTTATGCAGATGAACCCTGATAAATTACCCAACCTCATCCTGCCTGCACACAGCCACAGCTCCCTTCTCCTGCCAGGGGGTCTCATTTCCAGGGGAGGGGTAAATTCAGGAGTCACCCCAGAACGTTGCTGACATCTCGGGCTGGGAAGGTGTTTCTCTGTCCCTGTGCCATTTCTGTACCTGCCCCACGTTTGGAGCACAAACACTTTTATCTTTGACTTTCCTCCTGGGTGTTTGCCCACCCCAGCTCACACCACGGTGTTCAAGGTGTCCAGCTGGGCCCAGGGGATGGCACCACTGCAAAGCTGCTGGTGTGAGCTCACAGGCCACCAAAGTGCCCCCAGACCCTGCCCATGATGCTCACAGCTTCCAGAGATTGTTAAAATGGCCCCTGCCCACCACAGAGCGTTCCCATGGCGCTTTGAAGGGACAATGGGTCTTGCCTTGGTTTGTGGAACTCCCCAGAAGTGCCCCAAAGCCGTGTGGGTGTGACTGGGGAAGTGACACAGCGACACTGGGGACAGCTCTGTGCGGGTCAGCAGCTGGGCTCGATGATCTTAGGGCCCTTTCCAACCCTGATGATTCCATGATTCCCACTACAAACCCGGGGCAAGCACAAGCCGGGGTTTTGTCAATGAGCACAGGCACCGCCCCGGGGCCGGCTCCAGAGGAGCTCAGCGGCTTTACCCCGCTGCTGCGGGAGCCAGATTAGGTACAAAGAGCTGCTAAGCCCCGATCCCAGCAGGATTTCCTGCATCAGTTCCCTTTCCAGGCAGCTTTCAAACGGGGCAGTGAGCAAGGGAAAGGCCAAGGCACTAACCTAACACCTGAAGGATTTAGGGCCTGATTTGCATTTTTGTCAATGGGATTAATGCCATTGAGCCCTTTGGGTGGCCATAAAATAAATTCCTCATCTCCAAGGAGCTGCAATTTCAGGTCATTTGCAAGTAGAGGAGGATGCAGTTTCCTGTTGGAAACTCAGCATCCATCTGCTTCCCTGGCACAGCTCCTGAGCTGGGGGAGCAGCATTCCCAAATATCTGCTCCGGGACTGCATTCCCAAATATCTGCTCCAAGACTACATTCCCAAATATCTGCTCCGGGACTGCATTCCCAAATATCTGCTCCAGGACCACATTCCCAAATATCTGCTCCAGGACTGCATTCCCAAATATCCCTGTTCCAGCACTGCATTCCCAAATATCTGCTCCAGGACTGTCCCGCTCTGGGGTAGTCAGATCCTCTCCCCAGGGAGCCCGAGCTCCCTATCCCATGGAATAAAATCAATCCCAGTGCAATCCACTGACGGTTCCAAACAATGCCACCAGCCCCGAGCCGTGCTGGGGACTCGCTGTCCCCGCATGAATGCAGCCCTTGTCCTCAGTGCCACTGTCACAACATCCAGTGTGGAAGGATTAAAGGGCACTTCATTTTAAAGGGATCAAAGACTGCCAGATAAAACCCCACTGTTCTAAAAGGAAAATATCACTTCTGGGAGAAGCCTCTGTGTCCTTGCAGAGCAGGCAGTGGGTGAGGAGTTTGTGCTGGCATTTTTCACGTTCCAGAACTGATTCTACACTTTATGAGGCCGCAGTAAATCAGGCTGTGCATACTCAGAGCACTTTGTCTCTCATACCCACCCAGCCCCAGCCCACGGGATCCCAGGGCGCAGAGCGCGGCCGAGTGGGAAGGACAATATTTACCTTATTAAAGTCAAAAGTCTCAAACATTTGCTCAACGTATTTGTTCGCTGCCGGACTCAGGTTTTTCAAGCCAAAAAACTGTTTGAACTCGTAGAGGGTGAGCTGGCCAGAAGGACACTCTGTCATGAACTTCTTGTACCACTGGTGGCACTCGGTGGTGCTCAGCTCCTCCACGGTTTTCCCATCCATGTTCCCCATCTCCGCACCAACTGCTGGTCCCTTTTGCCACCAAAAATGGAGGGTTTGTGAAATTTAGGAAAAGAAAAATCTCGCAGTTCTGATTCTCGCCTTCAAAGTCCAGCCGTGCCCAGCCCTGCCGGGGTCAGAGCATCAGGAAAACCCAAAGTGCCTGGTGCTGTACAGATTCCAGGGGTGATGGACGCAGGAGACTCGTCTTCCTGGGAAAACCCAAAAGCACCAAACCCTCTCTGGACGGGAAGGTGACATTTAAATACCCAGCAAATCCCTCCCCAGCCAATGAGTGGTGGTGGGCTCCTGCCAGGCATTAAGAGTTCAGGGTTAAAATAGAAAAGAGGTAAAATGGGGAAGTCTTGCAGATTACAGGCCCAGCAGGAGATTAGGAGGGTGGAATTTTCTCTGTGATGAGCTAATCTCTTAATCCACTTCATTTATCGTTTTTGGAGGGGGGCTGGTGTCACATGAGCAACAACTTTTGCACCAGAACCAGAGTGAGAAGAATGAGAGAAAACCCCTCTGAATCCTCTGGGCTGTTATTGCTTTTTGCTTTCCCTTCACCTCCCTCTGCCAGAGGATTCCAGGGGGGCTCCAGAGCCTGGGATTCAGGGAGGGGGAAGTGCCACTGCAGCTTCTGGAGGAGATGCACCAGGAGGGTAAATTTGGTGTGAGGAGACAAATATAGAAACATAATTGCTTTCAATGGTAAGGGTTTAAGTGCTTTAATTGCAGACAGCAGGAAGGGGAAGGGCCCTCTCCCCCAGCTCCAGGGGTCCCGTGTCCAGTTTTGGTCCTGCTAATTGAGTGTTATTTCCTCAGAATTGTCCCACACTCTGCCCACCCCAGCACTGTGTCCTGGCCACTCATTACAAACTCAGCTCACACCAGTGGGGTTAAAGGCAGCTTCAATTTCCACTGATGATGGATTACCATGAAAAATTCTCCATGTAAATACAACCAAATCCAATGTTGTTTTCACCTTGACACACAGCATGCTGAGAGGTACTCAGGAATAAAATATCCTCAGAAAGCATCACGGGCCAGATCTTTGGCTAGGAGTGAATGGATGTGACTCCAGGCTCTGTCCCACAAAGAATTTATCCACAACACACAGTTTATATCAAACAACTGCAGTTATCTAACAAGTAATAGAGCCCAGAGTTGCTTCTGTGATACAGTAAATCAGGAATAACTCTGCTAAAAAAAGCAGTATTACACAATCGTAAAACACTTACGGAAAAGGAATTAAGCTGAGGAACACTAATTGGATGTGCTAATTCCGTACCCGCCACCAGGCCTGTTGTGCAAGGCGAACCCTCAGTGCTGCCCTGAGCTCCAGCCCAGCCAGGTGAGCGGGGCTGGGTGGCCGCTCGCTCGGTGCCCTGTGCCGTGACACCCAGGGCAGCGGGCAGTGAATGACAGGACAAGTCGGGCAGGGTTCCTAGAGCAGCATCCACCCCGCATATTTTCCTGGGGAGCAGCGGCAGAGCCTCCCCACCCATCCCTCGGCCCAGCGCTCGCTGCTGGCCGCGGCTCACGCACCCATGGGACACTGCGGTCACTCAGCTGCTTTATTGCCCGGGCTGCACCGCTCCCAGCTATGGTTTTGGGCGGTGGAAGGATCTCCACTTGAGGGGCTGGGCGCTGGGCACGTCGATGCGGCGCCGGCCGTGCGCGGTGCCCTCCTGGAAGCGCGCGCCGCACACCGGCTTCTGCGCCGTGCAGAACGGCGCCAGAGAGTTGGGCCACTCGGGCCGGTAGAACACGAACTCCAGGGAGCTCAGGGGGTGGCCCCCAGGGTGGACAACGACCTGGGACAAAGCGAGAGCCCAGGGGAGGAGCTGGGGGTGGCAGGTTCCTCGATCTGGGAGGTGGGTTGGTGATCTCTGGCGTTGCTTTGGCCTGCTCTGTTCCCTTGGCTCTCGTGTGGTCTTTGCCGGGGGCTCCTGGTGGTTTAGCCATCTGTGGAGCAAAAGATGCAGAAAAATGTGTGGCAATACCCCCACCCCTCAGCATCCCCTCCAGGAGAGGCTGGGAAGCTCCTGCAGAGGCAGCCAGGGCAGTGTAAGTGCTGAGGAGTCAGGGGTTTGCACATCCTTAGCCAAAAATCTGAGGTGGTGCTGCTTAAAGAGAAAGGAAATTTATACTGAAATGATGCTCTGGAAATATGGAAGTGCAACTTTAAACAAATGCTGAGAAAATATAAATGATACAAAGGACTCGATTCTCTCTTGGCTCTCAGTTACAACAGTGATAAATGCCAGCAGTACGCACTCCTGGTAAAGCTGTCACCATCATGGCAAAGCAGCCTTGAAAACAGTTCAGCACAATCTGATCCAAGAGGATGTAGCAGCAATGGCAGAACCTGACACTGCCCTTGGAACATCAGCTCCGCAGCCCTGGCTCCCTCTGCAGGGACCCCACAGCTCTCTGAGCCTCCTCCTGCCCTGGGAACTGCTCTCTGCCAATCTCCAGGTGGGTTTTCCCCCCAGAAATGTGAGGGCCCCACTCAAGGCACCAGGACCAGGGAAAGAGCCCGTTTGGCCTGAGCTTTTGCAAGAACCCTTTGAGAGGAGGGGATGGACATGAGCCCCAGGACACACAGGGGGTGACCTGTGACCCGCGGCTGTCACAGGGCTGTGCTTGACTGCAGAGATATTTCTGCTGCTGTTACCTAAGCATGACTCAGTTATCTTGTTTTCATTGACGACACCTCCGTGGCAATGGAAACTGGCTCTTCCCTCAGCAATTAGCCACTCTCCTCCTGCCCATCCTAAATAAACGCTTTGCTGTTTGCTTATTTTTAACCTTGTAAAGAGGTTTCCTACTTTCCGTGACGTACTTGGTGCTATTTTTGTTCCCTGGCTCCTATTAGAAGGGGAATGCCTGCAGATGGTTTAGAAATCTCCTTAAAGCCTTTGAGGGTAATCACCAGATCCCTACAGGTTCACCAACTCTTTTTGTCACTCATTTCTCCAGGGCTGAGGCCAAATGTGTGACAGGCTGGACCTCAGCACACTGTGGTTATGTCAGCAGTTACTGCCACAAGGAAACCTCAGCCCACTTTACCCCAGGGGATAAAATAATGGGATTTTCACTCCTGAAAAGCAGATTTTATACCACCACAGCCATTTCAGTGAGGTTTGGGCATCCCTGCTCTGCACTTAGATTGTTCAGAAGCTGCTGTTTTCACACAAGTGTTCGCTGGTAGCTCCTGGCCATCCTCACTTTGGACAAGTACACACAGGACTGTGCTGATGCCTGTGCACCCACCCAGCAGAGCACTAAAGTCATTAATTCCCTGGATTTGGGGCGTGGAGGGGAGGCTGGGGCTGCCCTGGCAGCCCAATTGCTAAGTCATGCAGATGCCTTCAGGATGAGCAAGGCTGGCTGCAGCCCCGGCAGTCAGGGCAGTGTGGGCTGGTACCGAGCCAGGGCGTGCTGGGCTCCGGGCTCTGCTGCTGCCGTGGGGCTCCTGCTGCTGCTCTGGGGCACCTGGAGCTTTGCAGGAACCTCCTCCCTGCCCGGGTGAATGCACCTGCTTCCGTGATCCCTGCCTTGCAGGGGAAGCACCAGCTTAAGGTCCCAATGCTATTTATGGCACTGCCAGCGCTCCGTGCCTGAATGAAGAGTCCCACGTAATCCTATTGCACCCGTTCCTACGTGGAGAGATCCCTAATCCCTCCCAAACTGCCTGATGTGTGCCAGGGCAAATTCCCCAGCCGGGTCCCGGGGAAAGGCTGGCTCAGGAACCGGGGAAGCAGGAAGGGTTCAGTGGTGCTCCCTGGGGAGGAACTGTCAGGGCAGCTTCTGGAGCCCGGCCCAGTGCTGCCCACCCTGTCCCTGCTCGGGGACTGTCCCCGTGCCAGCAGTTCCCCACCTGTCCCTGCTCAGGGACTGTCCCCACACCATTGCTGCCCATCCTGTCCCTGCTCAGGGACTGTCCCTATGCCACTGCTGCCCATCCTATCCCTGCTTTGAGACTGTCTCCATGCCAGTGCTGCCCACCCTGTCCCTGCTCAGGGACCATCCCCACACCAGTGCTGCCCATCCTATCCCTGCTCTGGGACCATCCCCACACCAGTGCTGCTCATCCTGTCCCTGCTCTGGGACCATCCCCACACCAGTGCTGCTCATCCTGTCCCTGCTCAGGGACCATCCCCACACCAGTGCTGCCCATCCTATCCCTGCTCTGGGACCATCCCCACACCAGTGCTGCTCATCCTGTCCCTGCTCAAGGACTGTCTCCGTGTCATTGCTGCTCATCCTGTCACTGTTCCAGGATTGTCCTCACACCAGCAGCTCCTCGCCTGTCCCCCAGAGCCACCCCAGGAGCCACCCCAGGAGCCACCCCCAGGAGCACCACGTGTGCTTTGCTCTGAGCTCTCAGCACCACGGGAGCCAAGCCGGCTGACGGCAGCAGCAGCAGGATTTGCACAGCAGGGATGGGATGAAGAATCTCACTGACATCACCGGGACCTTGTCAGGCTGGTCAGGCTCGGGGCAGGGATCTGCAGCCCGCAGGAAGGGGACATGGTGGGACAGGGTCCCTCCCACCCAGCTGTGAGCCGGGACACCCACCTGGGAGGTTTCCTTGGTGATGGAGGCCCCGGAGCGTGGCATTGTCTGGTGGAGACAGGAGACAGCACTGCCGGCCTGGGCAGGGCTGGGTGCCAGGGGTCCGGGGCTCATTGTGACCACAGGGGCCATTGTGACCACAGGGGCCATTGTGACCACGGGGTGTCACCGGGGCTCTGGGTGTCACAGGACTGGCGGGGCTGAGCGGGCAGGGGGTGCAGAGGGGGGCTCAGCCATGGGGATCAGGATTTGCAGCCCTGGGAGCCACCGGTGCTGCCCGTGCCGCTGGGGCACAGCCGGACACTCTGCTGGCCCTGCCACCCCCAGCTGCAGCGTGGGGCCCTGCCCCATTGTCACCCTCTCTGTCCCTGGGGCCGTTTGCTGCTCTGCAGGCACACCTGAGGGTTTCTCCTCCCATCCCTCCCCCCTCCAGGTCGCTGCCCTCACTGCACAAACCCTCCTCACACCTGCGAGTGCAGCAGCAGCCATCCACATCTGAGGGTGCAGCTCCTCACCCTGATGCAAAGGCAGATTGTTGTGGGGTGTTTACCGGAATGGGGATCAAAGGCACCTCACACTGAGTGTGTTACATCACAGCACGGCTCACACGGCTCTTTCTATGCCATAAAATGTGCTGGAGAACTTCCAAGCATTTTCTGAGCTTCGTGCCCAGCCCAGCCCACCAGACCCTTTTGCTGTGTGGCCTCAATCACTCGGGAGTGACTCCCGGTTGTGCTCCCTTAAAAACACAGCCCAGCCTCCCAGCTTGGCAGCTCCCCTGTGTCTCTGGAGTTTGCACTTCACAGAAGCCACCGAGCCCAGCAGCACACCCAGCCTGCTCGCCGTGCTGCTCCGGAGCCTTTCCTCCCCTCCTGAAGGGAGGTCTGTGCTCAGCTGGGAGGTGGAAGGTGAGGAACAAACATCTTTCATCTGAACAAACAGATGGGAGTGTGCACAGCAGAATTGTTGAGCAGCTTGTGTTCAGTGGGGTAATGGATTCACCTCAAAATCCCTTCACGTTGTGAGGGTGATGTTTTCCTGTGCTCACCACCCAGGGTGAGGCAGGAGCGTGGCTGGTGGGGTGGCGGGGCTGGGCTGTGGCACCGCCAGCCCCGGGGCTCAGGAACAGCCCGGGGCAGTGCCAGGGAGCTGAGTCACCCCTTTGCTCCCGCAGAGCTGCAGCCCCGCAGCCCCTTTGAAGTCTCCTTGCTGTAAGGAGATTTTGTGGGACACCTTTGTGCACCAGCCCAGGCTCTCTCATCCCACAGGATTTTATTGGTTTCACTTCTTCAAATAATTCTTCTTCTCCTTCCCTTTTCCATGACTGTCCCTCTGTGTGTGCTGCTCCATTTTCTCACTCCAGGACTGGATATGGGTGAGCACTTTTGTCTTGCTTGTCTTGTAGAGAGATAATGACCTTTGTCTTTCCAGCAGGGAATGGGTTCTTCCTTCCACCTGATTTCTGCTTTTGAGAGGTGCCAGGGGATTTTCTTTAAATGCCAGAGGTTGGGCTCAGTAATTTCAGAGGTCTTTTCAAATCTCTTAGACCTGATCCTGTGTCATAGACAGGTGGATGAATTATAAAAGAAAGGTCATATGAAATTATTTTTTGTATTTTCTAAAGAGAAATAAAATTTATTATAAAACATGTAGAAATAGCAACAAAATAATAGAAGCAGTATGTTGCAGAATTAAACCCGCTTTCTCTTGTGCATTTTTTGTTTCCAGCTGACACAATGGGTTTCTTCAGCCACAGTATCATCTTCTCTGTAGACCTTTATGGCTTTATCAGCTTCAGCCATTAGCAATCTGCATCCTGACTGGTCAAAAACACAAGCAAATATTCCAGAATCGCTGTCCAAGGAACCCTGGCTGTACAGCTGCCTGCAGCCTCTGGAAATTGTACCCAGTTCTCCAGTCCCAAATGTGCACAGTGCCATCAGCAGCTCCTGAGGCCAGCACACCCTCGGAATTCACAGCCAGTGAGTTTATAACAAACAGAATTGTGACCAGAGAGGTTCTGAATGAAGCCTCCATCTGGCAGTTTCCACTGCTTAATATTATCTGAAGAACCAGATGCAAATGTGTAATATCTCGGATGTAGCACTACTGCTCTTGCAGATTTCTTGTGATGTGTTAAAGTGACACAAGCTTTTCCTGCCACCAAGTCCCAGAGCTGTATGGTGGCATCGTGACTGCCTGTGATGATTTGTGCTTCTGCAGCTTGGCACTGCACAGTTGCTACAGAATCTGTGTGTCCTGTCGGTGTGTGCACGCTGGCTTTTGTTCTTACATCCCAAACTCGTGCTGTGGAATCTCTGCCACATGTCACCAGCACATCTATGGTTGGATGCAAATCTAAGCCACAGACAGCACTCAGATGACCGTGGTGATATCTGATAACTTTATTGTACTCAAGATCCCAGCATTTCACTTCTGTGCCTTCTCCACAAGAGAAGAGGTAAGGACTTCTTGCACTGACTGTCATCTTCCTCACCTCCAGCCCACAGCTTTCCTCTGCTCCCAACATTATGTGCAGCAATGAATTCTAAGTCCTTACCTAAGTCCTATAACCTTGAGTTTTATCTGCGGCAGTTCTTTCAAGTTTAGAAATAATCAGCTGGTGGAAAAAAACTGTTCCAGCTCTGGCAGACAAGGTGAGAATAGAGCCTGACACCCCGTGGGTGCAGGCTGAGGCAGGGGTGGCTGCAGCCCTCTGCTGATGCAGGGATCCTGGGGAAGGTGCAGTTTCCCTCTGAAGGTCCAGCAGTGTTGTAGAAGGGTCTGGTTCTCCTTTGGGAGTCCAGTGCAAACTGTGCTGGTATTCCAAAGCTCAGGTTTTATCCAGGTAGGAATGCTTGGCTCCTCCCCCTGGGCGGGGCATGTCACAATGGGATGATGTCACTGTATCAGTCATGCAGAGGGACTCAATGGCCCATTAACAGCAGATATCCCCTGGAGGGAGGATAGGTCAGTGCAGGAGATAAAGAAACTGCCCTGCTTGGTGTTAACAGCTGGCCCATTGACAGAATATCCCTCCTCCCACCCCAGAGTTATGAGGGTGAAATAAAGAACACTGGTTTTAACAGATGGTCATAGCACACGTGCTCCTGGTTACATCTTACATTGCACCCCAAGACAGTTCAATATTATTTCTCTACATTGTAAGATACAATGTTGTTTTCTTTTAAGAGATAAGACAGCCCCGACTGAAACAGCTGTGATGAAACACAGCTTCTGATATTTCCTATAAATACGAGCTTTGTGAATAAAGAATTGGCTTTCAGCATGAAGAAAATGGAGTCTCAGGCTGATTTATTCCAACAATGCTGTGATCTGTGATCCTCTGATCTGTGATTGTGTGATCCTGTGGTTGTGTGATCCTGTGTTTTTTGTGATTCTGTGTTTCTAGCATCTATGATTCCGTGATCCTTTGTGTGATCCTGTGATCTGTGGTTCTGTGACCGTGTGATCCTGTGTTTTTGTGACCCTGTGTTTCTGTGATCCTGTGACCCTGTGACCCCATGTTTGTGTGTTTCTGTGATCCTGCCCGAACCTCAGCAGGACAATTTCCCACCCGGAGCCGGCTGCAGCTCCCAGTTTCCATCCCATGCCCTCTCTTCCCAGCAGGGTCAGGCATCCCAGCAGCGCCAGGCAGCTGCAGCCCCGCTGAAATCCCCCAGAAAATGCTTGTGGAGCTCCTTTACCACAGACACGGATTGAACATTTTCATTCTCCTCTTCCTTCCCCATTTCCCATTCATTTTCATTTTTAAGTGCTGCCTCATCATCTGTGCCATGCTTAGACTGCCCTTCTGGAATATCACAACAGTGCTCGATTTTCATTCTTCACAGGGGATATAATCTGTTGCTTTGAATTGTTCTTTAAAGCAAAAATGAAGATGCATTTCACAAGAAAAGCATCATCTCAAGGTGATGAAATAAGTGATATTTAGCACTGAAACAAGAAATCTATATTGTTTTGATTCTCATAACTTGGTAGAGATAGAAAGAGGTGTAAGATTTTAACCTGAAGTTGGAAGCTGTGTTTCAGAGTTAATGTTTTGACAGCTATTTTGGGTTTAAAGTTCTCCAGAATTCCCTGCATTTATTAGTAGCCAGTGTTACTCATTAACTCTCAATTTTTACTTGCATGGCCCAAAGAATCCTTATCAGTGCTAGAAATTTGCTTTTGTACCTGAACCTAGAAATGGTTTGAGGTCAAGTCCCATCATCTTCAAGGTTTTGCATCAAAAGTACCCAGACCCTGCGAGCACCCCGGGTGTTTCTGGGGGAAGGGACAGAGGAACACGGCAGGGAGAGGGAGAGCAAAGCCCTGGGGGGTTCGGGCTGAGGGAGCGGCCGGAGCCGAGTCAGGGAGTTTTGGGCTGGATATCAGGGAAGGTTTCTCACACACAGGTGTCAGACACAGGGTGGGATTTCAGGGTGTCAGTGCAGGGACAGAGGTGTCAGATATGGGGTGAGTTTTCGGGGTGTCAGTGCAGGGACAGAGGTGTCAGATATGGGGTGAGTTTTCGGGGTGTCTGTGCAGGGACAGAGGTGTCGGACACAGACTGGGATTTCGGGGTGTCTCTGCAGGGCCCGCAGCCGCGCCGGGACGGTCCCCGCTGTGGCTCAGCTCACTCGGTGGCTCTCAGAGCCCAAGGCTCACGGTGATCTCCGAGCAGGGACACCTGGCGGAGGGCGGGCCGGGGGTGGGGCCGTCCCCGCCCCGCCGGAGCCGCTCGGTCCCGTCCCCCGCCGGTGCCGGGGATGCCCGGCCGGGAGCGCGGCGGCAGCGCCCGGCTCGGCCAGGATGAAGAAGCACCAGCCGCACTCGGTGCAGGGCACCTTCAGCCGCCTCTTCGGCAAGCGCCACTCCAGCCCCACCGCCACGTCCCTGTTCGCCACCAACCCGCCCTGGATCTTCACGCAGGAGGTGACCTCGGACAGCGCGGGCGGCACCGGTCAGTGTCCCCCGCCAGCCGTGCGGGGTCGGGACGGGGCGGCCCCGGGGGTAGAAGGCTGGGGTGGGCTCGGGGGGCGGCGGGGAAGCTCCGGGAGCGCTCGGTGGCCCCGGGATGCGGCAGCGCGGCTCCCAAAGCTGTGCCCCGAGCGGGCGCGGAGGGTCCGCACCTCGGGCGGGCCGGCTGCCGCTCTGGGCAGGTTAAACTCGGCTAAAAGAGCCCGAGGAGGGGCTGTGAATCTGTTTTATTGCTTCCCGCCGCGCTTTCCCACGCCATGTTTGATCCGCGCCTTGCCAGGTGTGAGTTATTTACTCCTAAACCTGTTTCTGGCAGGGCTGTGAGCGGGGAGGGAGCTGAGGGTTGCATATTCCTCGGGATTTATTTGTGTGTCTTTGTGGTTTTAATTGCAATACGGTGCCCTGGAGGCTCATGTAGGAGGGAGCCAAATTAATAGTAAAGGAGCCGGGTAGATAGAAGATAGCAGCTTGTGGATGAAGTTTGGTGGCTGTAGGAGCCCAACGAGCTCTTCCAAGATTAACAGAAATGGAAGCGCTGCCTGCTGAGCTGTGCAGGGTGAAGTTATTGTCACTGAAAGCAACTGCGAGGTGGTTACACCCCAAAGGCCAAGCTGCTGAAACCGAGATAAAATGAAAATGTGACAGGGAGTTTCGTGCAACTCTGCAACCTGCAAGGAAAATTGCTGATTTCTAACTGTCATAAATCTGAGGAGGACTCAAGCCTCTCTCTGATGTGGTTTGGATTAAAAAAAAGAAAAGAAGTTGCTGTGTCTGCTTATTACAAGCCTGATTTCCGTGGCTGCAGTTCTGCAGTGGCAGTAGAAAAGCTTTTCTGCTCAGGTGTGGGTCAGGCTGCAGAGGAAAAGCCGGGAATTCTGAAACCTGAGCCTAAGGAGCAGCTGTGGAATCGCTCCTCAGCATCCTCCGGGCATTTCTGCCCTGGTGGAGGGGGCAGTGGCAGTGTGGCAGTGGCAGTGTGACACCGCGGCTGGGGGACCGCGTTGGCAGCGGGGTGAGGAGGGGACAGCAGTTGGGGACAGCAGCCCCGGGACAGCTCTGTTGTACCCGGGCCCGCGCACAGCCCGGTCCTGCCCCGGCCCCGTTTCTGGGACGTTTCCTGCAGAGCTCCGTGCCAGGACGAGTCCATCGCTCCTGCCGATCCCCACCTTGGTTTCTCACACAAAGTAAACACGAGTTAGGCAATGTGCAATGGGTGTAGGTTTGCACGTCCCTGACTCAGAGATTCCTGAATGTAGGGGCCGATGCCACCTCCTCCTCCTCCTCCTCCTCCTGGGAGCTGTGGGTACCCCGGCTCAAACCTGCTGCACCTCCTCCAGGTGATGCAACCCCCGGGGAGGAAGACGTTCCATGACATGCGTGGCAAATTGTTTGTTTAATTTCCCGTGGCCGGGCAAACACAAATGTCTCCGGGACAGGCTGAATGTCAAAAAGTGGCCGAAGCAAGGCCAGTGCTCTGAGCCAGCTGCTTCCCACAGCTTCCAAGGGCGAATTTCCTGATCCCTCCTTCCAGGAAACGAGGCTGGCAGAGCTCAGGGCTTGCTGGTGCCGGGCTCCCAGCAGGCAGGTCCTGTTTATCTAGCAAAGAAAACACAACTACAAGCACTTCATTTTACTTTAATTAAAGCATTCAGGGCAGCAATGCTTAGTAATCTAGGATCAAAGTCCTTGTGATCTTTAATCCAGTTTCTCACTGAGTTTACCTAGTGACTTGTTAAATATAAAACTCATCGTTTCAAGTCTCAGAACTCCTCTGTCGCTGCTCAGGCTGGCTGAGTCCAAACTCTCCTGTTGTCTTGGCCTTAATTCTTGCTCCTTACTCACCGCATGCGGGGTCACCCACAAAATTAATCATCCCGGAATCACAGAGTGGTTTGGGTGGAAAGGGACCTTAAAACTCATCTCATTCCACTCCCTGTCGTGGGCAGGGACGCCTCCCACTAGGTCAGGCTGCTCCAAGTCTCACCCAGCCTGGCCTTGAAAACTTCCAGGCAATTCCTCTGTCCTCCCTGGGACTGCAGCAGCTCCTCCTGAGCCCTTGGGCCCCTCCCAGGCAAGGCAGTGGTAAAGCCTGGGTAGGACCAGGCTGGCTGCAGCACAGGTTGAGTGATTTGAAAGCTGGAGAAAATGTCCCTTGTGTAAAGGTCACCTGGTGTGAGGGAGGGAAGCTGTGATGGCCTGGAAGGGCAGTGAGAGCAGGGCAGAGACCCCTGGGGCTATCCCGGGGTAACCTGGGGGGGGTGGGAGAAGGGAAAAGCTGAGGTGTTTCTGGACTCTGTGGTGTGTTTGAAGGTTGTGTAGAATTCATCTGCCTCCAGTCCCTGGGCAGAGGCTGTGCTGCCTCATGCCCGGCCCCTGGTGTGGTCAGGCTCTTCATTCCAGGTGTTCATGCAAGTGTTTTCCTTCTGTGGGACGCTCACAGAGGCGTTTGCCCTCCTCCTTTTCCACTAACTTGGTGTGAAGCTGTTCCTTGGGAGCTTCCTGCTGATTTCTGCCCATCCTTCCTCTCCTCCTCCCTTCCTCACTATCAAAGTTCATTGTTGGGAACTCTCCTGCAGTTTTCCCTTCAATTGTTGCTTCCATTTTGTTGCTTCCCCCTCCTTCCTCAAACGCTCAGGTTTTCTTTCATGTCGGTCTCCTTGGCTACGAGTTATTTGTGTATCTCCTTCCAGCCAAGGTGGGGTTTACGTGCTTCAGTATTTCTGCTTGTTAATTCATGCTGCTAATCAGACACAAAGAACGTAATTAAATTAATTTTACGAGCTTTATTCGCTGTCAGAAATAAACCGGCCCAAGAGGTGTGGTTCCAGGTGAAAGCACAGGGCTGGGAACCAGGAATTCCTGATGGCTGCTCCCACCTGTCACACCGGGGCCCTGGGACTGCTGCCCTGGTGTCTCCCTCCATCCACGGCAGGATTTTGTGTGAAGTCACCCAAAGCAGGCTGGAGTGTGGAAGTGCTGTGAAACACCAGGAATTACCCTGTGGATGTCAGTGCTGTGCCACAGTGCAGGGCAGGAGCTGTCCCTCCTCCTGGTCAGCTTTGCTGCTGCCTCCCCTCAATTCCAGCTGCTCACATCAGCCAGGATTGCATCCTGCTCCTTCTGAGCTGCCTCAGTTCCGTGCTCAGTTCCAGCTGCTCACATCAGCCAGGATTGCATCCTGCTCCTTCTGAGCTGCCTCAGTTCCATCCTCAATTCCAGCTGCTCACATCAGCCAGGATTGCATCCTGCTCCTTCTGAGCTGCCTCAGTTCCGTGCTCTGAGCCCAGGGAAGGCTCTCGGTGCTCTGGGGTGTGTGACAGGGCTGTGAGTGCCTGCCCTGCACACACGGGGCCTTCCTCTCCCTCACTCACCTCCAACACACCCGGGTGTTCCTCAGGATCTGCCGGGCTTTGCCCACTCCTGCGATCAGCAAATTCTCCACAGTTCTCTTTAAACTCCCCCGGGTCTGGTGCTGTTCTCCCCAGTGCCGAGCTCAGAGCTGCTGTTAACGCTCTGCTCTCCCCTCAGGTGACGTGATCGAGGTGTACTACGGTGACAATCGCTTCGGGACGGTCACAGACTCCGGCACAGCCACGCTCAAACCCCGCCCGAGGGTCCGGCCGCTGCTGACCTTCCTGCCCCTGGTGAGTGCCCGAGTCAGTGCTCAGTGCTGGGCTGGAAGTGGTGCTGCTGCTCTCAGCCCCCAGCCAGGGAGGGCAGGAATGAAAAGCAAAACCATTCTGTGATAACACTGGCTACGAGGGATTGGGGTGATCTGAGCTCAGTGTGGGGCATGGACAAGGCACTCGGGGGAGAGGCGTGAGCACCATCAGAGTTGATTTTCAATTAAAAAAGAATTGCTGAGCACGGAGATGATAGATCAGGCTCGCAGTGCAGTTTATCTCACCACTGCTGGCAGGATCTGTCTCAGATCTCAGGTGTGTTTCTGGAGCCAGCAGTGCTGAACCGAGCCCTGCTGCAGCACAGGAAGGAGGAGATGCTGTGGGTGTGCAGGGGATGATTCTTTTCAATCTCTCTATGAAAAAACCATTCCTTGCAGAGCTGCCAGTGCTGCAGCAGCAGCTGGGAGCAGGGCCTGGAGCAGCGAGGGCGAAAACAGCCAGAGCAGAGGGGCTGGAGGTGGCTGTAACTCCCAGAGCCACGCTTGCTTGTGGCTGGCTTTGAGGAACCCCGTGCAGCCCTTTCCAGAGGTTTTATTCCCTAAGGAGCACAGCCAGGCTCAGGATTCACAGAATCCCAGGGTCTGGGCTGGAGGGGAGCACAAAACTCATCTTATTCCAGCCCCTTCCACCAGAGCAGGGTGCTCCAGAGGCTCTGGAGATGTCAGTAACACTGAAGTGATACCCGCGGGTCACCAGGCCAGTGGAGACAGTAAAATGCTTAAATCCTTTGGTCTTGACAAGGAGGTGATCCCTGCTAATGGAAGTGTGTGTGGCACAGGGATTAACGGCGGGAATGCCCCCGGGACAAATCCCGAGGGCTGTCACCCAGCCCTGGTGCTGCAGCTGCCCGCAGAGGCACAGCCGGCCCTGGGGCTCTGCTCCCTCGGTCAGGGTCCCTCACAAACCTGGGCTTGTCCTCTGACAGCTTTAACTGAGGGGATTGCTCGGCAAAGGCAGATTTGAGGGATGGGTCTGTGTTGGATGTTTGCACTCTCTCGGTGAGGTTTGATCATGATTTGATCTGGCACAGACACTTCAGCTGCCACGCACATACCTGCACCAGGGACACACCTGCGCGGGGCTGTTCTGCAGCTCCTGCCTTAACCCTTTCCCCCCACCCACGGCGAGCAGCTCCCAGTGAGTCAGGAGGATGCACACGCCCTGCCCCGCAGCTCCTGCGCCTCTGCAGCTCCTGCGCCTCTGCAGCCCCTGTGCCTCTGCAGTTCTTCTGCACCCCCTGCGCCCCTGCACCCCCTGTGCCTCTGCACCCCCTGTGCCTCTGCAGTTCCTCTGCACCCCCTGTGCCCCTGCAGTTCCTCTGCACCTGGCAGCTCTTCCCACCAGAGCAGTTTCCTTCCCCCGGCCTGCCCGGCCCTGGGCTGTCCCACAGCAGTTGAGGGGTCCCCCCACCCCCCTGCCCTCCTGGCCCCCCCAGCACTGCAGGGAGAGTTTTGGCATTCCAGGGGAATGAATTCCTTCAGCAGACCCTGCACTGCCCTGGCTCACAAATGGAGTTTGGGGGCAGCGCTGTGCACTCAGAGGAATCCTTGGCCTCTCTGACACCCCAGGGTGCTCAGCAGGTTTATTTTGGGCTGGTTTTGTACCGGGCAGCCTCAAACCGTGGCCATTTATGGGTGGGCTCCTGAGAGCCCGGGGAGCTGGGGACCATGGGGGATGCACAGGCTCCCTTCACCGGGGACATCTGAGTGTTCCAGGGATGAAAAGTGATTCCTGGTGGTTACAGTGAAAGCTTCCCCCCCACGGGATCCTCAGCAGGCACAAATGTGATTCAGGTACCACAAACTGGAAATGCAGGTTCCTGGCACAGCACCCAGAGCCTGCTCTGAATCAGCTGGAGGTTTTCTGGGCTGGCCACACCCCGAGCAAACACCAGGAACAATCTTCCCAACCATCTCTGCAGGCTGGCAGCGTGCTGGGGATGCTTTCCATTTCAGAGGCCAGCTCATGACGTGGGCACGGGTGGTTTTGGAGAGATGCTGAGCGTTAGCAACCACCACAGAAGGCTTTGGTGATGAACAGGCTCGCCCAGTTTGAAATGACACGTCCAAAATCTCTGCTCCTGTATGAAGTGCAGGCTGTGTCCTCCAGCTTTGCATGGCTCCCTGCTGACTGCCAGGCCCTTTCCACTCCCCTGGAGCAGGGATGCATTCCCTGCTGCTGGAGCTCAGACAGCTCAGTCTCCCTGTATGTGCAGGTACCCTCGGGTGCTCTGGAAACCGGCAGGGATGGATTTCCATAGCAAATGGGAACTGCTGGGGGTTTTATTTTGTGATTTTGGTATCTCATTGCTCTGGACAATTTAACCATCAGCTCTTCAAGTGCCTCTCTTGGAATTTGTCTTCCCTCTGGCTCTCGGATGAAGTTCAGGGTCTGCCCTCACAGCTCTTGGCTTGTCCATCAGCACGGAGCTGTCTGGTCCTTGAGCAGTCCCAGGGATCTGAATTCCCTCACCATTCCTGGGTCACCAGGAACTGCCTCATTCCCTTGTGGTTATAGGGGATCTTTGGCCACTGCAGGGTGATGGATGCAGCAAGTGAAAGATGTGTGTTTTCCTATTATTTTGGCCAGAGTTGGAGCATTCCGGGGCTCTTCCACAGGGGCCCAGGTGCTGCAGTTGAATCAGCTCTGCCCCAGCAGCTCCTGAGCTCCCCAGCCGGGGGATGTCACAGGGCGGTGTGTAACTGTGCTGTGATGTCTGAGCCTGGATGGGGCTGGATGAACAAATCCAGCCGACCTCTGATCCTGGAGACTTTGGAATCCCGCAGCAATCTGATGTACAAACGGCGATAACGGCAGTGAAAGGCAAAGGGCAGGGGCTCAATCATTATCCAGGCTTCTGTGTGCAGGAAACGGCTCGGGGAGAGGCGCGGGCCGATGGCGGGATAACATTTCCTTTGTCAAGGGCTGTTAACAGCGCCAGCAGCTGCGCGGGGTGAGCAGGAATGCAGCAGGGTGGATGCGGAGCCTGGGAATGGGACGGTGTGTCCCGTGCGGTGTCCCTGGCTGGATGCTCCCTCAGAGCTCTGTGTGTGACACTGGTGCCCCGAGCTGCCCCCAGGCCCTGGTGTCCCTCCCGGCCGGTGTGTGACAGCCCGGCCGGTGGGTGACAGCCCGGTCGTGCCCCGCTCAGGGGTGCCCAGGTGTGTCCCGGAGCCACCCCAGCCCCTCGGAGCCACCCCAGCCGTGAGTCACGGCGACAGGAGAGGATTTCTGCTGCTGGCACAGCCCGGCCAGCGCTCCCGGTGACTCAGCCTGCCCCAACGTCTCGCTGGGTGGCTGTAATTACCCGGAGTGCCTTCGCTTCGGGCGCGCTCCCAGATGTGTAGGCTGCTGAATTGCTGGTCCTGTCCCAGCTACAGGCACTGCTGAGCTCTCAGCAGGAACGCGAAGGGAGTAATTGAGAGCGGAGCACAAACCACACAGCGAGCAGCTTTCCCCAGAGCCCTCAGGTGTGCTCAGGTGTGCTCAGGTGTGCTGGTGCCAGGTCCCCAAACAGCTGGAGGTCTGTCTGTGCCCTCAGCGCGGTGTGACCTTGGCGGTACTTGCTGTAGAGAAATACCCCCCAAACCCCGCGGAGCTGCTCAGTCCGCTGGTACAATGGTGAGGAGCCCCGGGGAGGTGAGAAATAACCGAACTCCTCTCCAGCCCGAGCTGGGGGAGTTGTGTCCATTGTGCAGCCCTGATCACTTCACTCATCCCCTCAAACCGTCACCAGCAGCTTCCACAGGGATCTCCACACCACGGACACTGCCCCGATCCCATCTGGGCTCGTGTGGACAAATTTCCAGCTGCCTGCCAGCCCTTTGCTCTGATCCCAGGCTGGCAGCTCTGTTCTCTCAGCCCTTTGCTCCGATCCCAGGCTGGCAGCTCTGTTCTCTCAGCCCTTTGCTCCGATCCCAGGCTGGCAGCTGTGTTTCCTCAGCCCTTTGCTCCGATCCCCGGGTGTAAGACTGACAGCTCTGTTTTCTCAACTCTTGCAGAACGCCCAAGAATCCCATGGGGTGGCTGTGCCAACGCCGTCGGTGCCAAAAGACTTTGAGGAAAAGGCAGCTCTCGGTAAGGGATGTTCTCTGTGGATCCCAAAGTGCTCACCAAGCCCTCAGGGTGGGAAGTGTGTGTGCACCGAGCTCTGCAGCAGACAGTCTGCTCATATATTTTCATGCTAAAGTAGAGCCTGCTATTAATTATTTTTTGAAGTCATTGAAAATTAATTAATTCCCAAGGGGTGAGGCAGAGCGGCTGTTGCAGTTCGGGAAGGTTTAGACAAGCCCGGCAAGGGTCTGGCTCCCCGGGCAGGCACTGGCCCGGGCCAGGCTGGCTCGGCTCGGACAGAGAGGTGCTCACAGGCTCTGCTCTCGCTGCTCTTGCAGGCCCCGGCTCCCAGCTCAATGGGAATTATCGGATGTACAGCTCGGTGGGAGATCTGCGCCCCCAGGCCCTCGATGGGGACGGCCTGGATGAAGAAATCCCCCCCCCACCATCGGTGCCCCCGCCGCCCCCTCCGGCAGCGCCCGCGCCGCCCCCTCTGGCCTCGCCGGTCCCGCCACCCCCCGAAATGCTGCCACCGCCCGCCGCCACCGCCGCCACCCGAGATGGTGCCACCGCCTCCTGCCATGGCAGCCCCGCCGCCTCCCGCCTCTGCCCTGCCCTCCCCGAGCACTCCGGCTCCTCCGGACTTCATCCCGCCAGCCCCGCCGGGCGCCCGGGACCCCGCGCCCTTCGCCGCCGGCATCTCCAAGTGGAAATCTGAGACGGTGCTGAACACGAGGCAGGCGGACGCCGAGGGGCCGCTCTGCTCTGCCGAGGCCGGGGCTCCCGCAGCCCCCAGCCCCAAGGAGAGCCTGCAGCCCAAGCCCGAGCCCCACCTCACCTTCCCCCGCTCGTTCAAGGTGCCGCCGCCGGCCCCGGCGCGCTCCTCGTCCATCCCGGTGCAGGAGGGCCAGCCCGGCCGGCAGGAGCCCGTCCCCACCCGGCAGCCCCACGCCCGGCCGCCGCTGCCACCCTGCTTCACCATCAGACCCGCGGGCAAGGCGCGGCCGGGAGAAGCCGAGCAGAGAAGCTCCGGGCTCAGGCAGGGCGGTGGGAAGCCGGCTGTACCCCCTGCGCTGAGCCCCAAGCCGGGCCCGGGGCTCAGCCAAGGGACAAACCCCGCTGGCCGCCGGTCCCCGCAGCCGGGCTCCGAGGGGGAGAAGATTCCCCAGCTGAAAACAGCCGGGAGAGACTCCCCTCCAAAACCTGAACCTCTCACTGCCAACGACCTGGACCTCCCTCCTCCGGACTACCCGACCTGCGAGGATGACTGGAAGGACGCCAGCAACCTGAACAAGCTGCGGGACGAGCTGTCGGCGCTGCTGCGCTCCCCGCGGCCGCTGGAGAAGCCGGGCGCTCCGCAGCCCGGGGACAGCGCTCCCGGCCGTGCCGGCAGCCGTGAGCCGGGGCTCAGCGAGCCCCAGCTGGGCAGGAAGGACACGGGGTTATCCAAGGGAGGGGAGAGTGAGAAGAAAGAGGTGCCCAGCAGCCCCCCCAGCACCAACGGGGGCTCTCCCAGCACCGCGGTCACGGCCCCGGAGAGCAGCCCTGGCTCGCAGCCCCGCACGGTGATGACGATCAGGAACGAGCTGGAGGCTGTGCTGTCCCTGAAGAAAGAGGGGAAACCTGCCCCGGGGCTCGGCAGCCAGAGGCAGGGTGTGGAGAATGGCGCCAGCTCCCCACAGGTGAGGAAGAGCCCCCCTGGCCTGAGGAAGAGCCCCCCTGACACGAGTGACTCAGCGGTGCCTAAAGCGGTTCCCAGCCCGCTCCCAGCCCCGGCGGCTGCTCTGGAGAAGGATGAGACACATCACAAGGATGAGACACATCATGAGGAGCATCCCGCTGCTGCTGCTGCTGCTGGCAAGGTGACAGAGGATGTGAGCCCTGCCCCTGGGCCCCCCAACAGCACCGTGACTGCCCCAGAGCCACCTCAGGGCCCGGCAGAGGAGCCCCCTGCTCCCAGCCCCTCCTCACCGCCTGCATCCCCCGCACAGAGCCCGGCAGCCCAGCCCAGCTCGGCCGTGTTCCAGTACAAAGTGCACCGGGCTGGGGCCAGCCCTGCCGAGCCCCCCTGTGCCCCGGGCTCGGCCGAGCCCCCCTGCCCCAGCAGCTCGGCCAGGAGCCCCCCGGAGAGCTCGGGAGCGGGGCAGGAGGAGGTGCTGATCCACCCGGTGACCGGGGAGCGCGTGGAGCGGGGCTCGCCCATGGCGCTGCTGCTGGCAGCCCGGCAGCGCGCACAGCGGGGCCGGCAGCCCGGGGACGGAGCGGCCGCGCCGAGGGCGAAGCCAACGCTGAAGCTCAGCAGCGCTTCGTCGGACACGTCCTCCACCAGCTTCTTCCGCCACGAGTCCAAGCCCTTCTCCTTCACCGTGGTGCCTCGGCCGTCCGCGGCCAGCCCGGCGGGGCCCGGCTGGAGCAAAGCGCCCTCGTTCTCCAGCTCCTCGGAGCAGGGCCGTGCCGGGCGAGCGGTGGGAGAGGCGCAGCCCCCCGGGCCCCGGCGAGCCGCCGCCTCCAGCCTCCTGCGGGGTCTGCTGGACTCGGGGCAGCCCAGCCAGCCCGGCCCGGCCCGGCACGGAGCGCCCGGGGAGGAGGAGAACGGGGACACGGCAGCGCTGGACTTCGGGATTATCCCCCCACCGCCCGAATTCAGCAACGAGGCGGACGAGGGTCCCGTCCCGGGCCGGGAGGAGAACCGCAAGTGCCCCAGCGTTCCTGACAGCAGCCGGGGCTCGGGCGAGCCGCGCTATTTCAGGTGGTCCGGCTACAGCCGCAGCTACGGGGGCAACCAGGAGCCAGCAGCTCCGCCGCCCTCGGAGAAGAGCTGGAGGAACGGCGAGTTCACCCCGCAGTACCCGGGGTACAGCAGCTCCGCCAGCTTCCCCAGCCACGGCCCCAACCCTCGGCCGCTGATCAAGAAGCGCCTGTACATGTCGGAGCCCGACAGCTCCTACCCCCGGGCAGCCGCAGCGCCCCGGGCCTCGGGCACCCTCTCCTCCTACAGCCCCGGCGGGTTCAGCTCCACGGCCGGGGACGGGCCTCGCCGCCTGGGCTCTGCCCACAGGAACGGCCCCTCGAGCGCCCAGGCCCGGCGGGCATCCACGGACGCTGCTGGGAAAGGCACGGGCTACGGCGGCAGCGGGGCTGACACCAAATACAAGGGGCAGAACGGGGACTTCTCTCCGGCCAGCGTGCTGACAGCCAGCAGGTACGTGTGTCCCTGAGCCCCTCCTGTGCTCGCTGTCCCTTGGCCCCAGAGCAGCACTGCAGCCCCAGAGCAGCACTGCAGCCCCAGAGCAGCACTGCGTCCCCAGAGCAGCACTGCAGCTCCAGAGCAGCGCTGCAGCCCCAGAGCAGCGCTGCAGCCCCAGAGCAGCACTGCAGCCCCAGAGCAGCGCTGCAGCCCCAGAGCAGCACTGCAGCCCCAGAGCAGCACTGCAGCTCCAGAGAAGTCACTGCAGCCCCAGAGCAGCACTGCGGCCCCAGAGCAGCACTGGGCTCCAGAGCAGCACTGCAGGCGCAGAGCAGCACTGCGTCCCCAGAGCAGCACTGGGCCCCAGAGCAGCACTGCAGCTCCAGAGCAGCACTGGGCTCCAGAGCAGCACTGGGCCCCAGAGCAGCACTGGGCCCCAGAGCAGCACTGCAGCCCCAGAGCAGCACTGGGCCCCAGAGCAGCACTGCAGCCCCAGAGCAGCACCGGGCCCCAGAGCAGCACTGCAGCTCCAGAGCAGCACTGGGCTCCAGAGCAGCGCTGCAGCCCCAGAGCAGCACTGGGCCCCAGAGCAGCACTGCAGCCCCAGAGCAGCACCGGGCCCCAGAGCAGCACTGCAGCTCCAGAGAAGTCACTGGGCCCCAGAGCAGCACTGCGGCCCCAGAGCAGCACTGGGCTCCAGAAAGTCGCTGCCCCTTGGCTCCTGCTCACCCCTGGCTGCTGCCATGGTCCAAGGGCAGTGTCTGTGCCATGGCCACTCCCTGGTGCCAGCTCGGGGTGGCTCTGGGTAACCCCAGTGCCCGAGTGGGGACACGAGGCAATAAAACACCACTGCAGTGCTGACTGAGCACCAGGGTTTGCTGGGCTGACTTCCCCTCTGTTCTCCCTGCAGGCCTGCCCACGGCTCCTCACACTTCGGGGGCCCCTCCAACACCTTCACGGTGCGGCCCGGGGCTCGCCAGCCCATCTCCTACGCCTACCAGAGCCACCGGTAGCCGGGCCCCGGGGCTGCCCCGGCAGCGTCCGGCTGGGAGGGACGAGAAGGTGCCGGGGTTGGTCCTTTCCTTCTCCACGGGCACCAGGGACGGTCCCAACCCAGCCTGAGAATGCACTTGCTTGAAACTGCTGATGGAGAAGGTGGGGAATGAGCCCAAAACCTGGACTTTTCTCAACAGACTGACATGGAGAGGTGTTACTGCAGAGGGCAGGCCGCTGCCTTGTTACGTGAGCAAACGTGGTTTCCCTTTTTCCCGTTTTCCCTCCTGGATTATTTTTGGAATTGCAGCCTGTTAGGCCATCTAGGAAAGCCAAAGAGCATCCTCAGCTCTCTTTAAAGAGCATCACCACTGGAAAGATTGATTTCAGTTTGGGTTTTAATTGGTTTAACTCCAGCATGTTTGGGAGCAGGGAGAAACCAGCTGAGACTTGCACAATGGAAGCAAAGCAGTTATAGCTAAATGTCAGGGATTAAAGTGAGAATGTGAGGCCAGTGGGATGGGAGGAGAGTTTAGGATGGATCCTGACCCTTTCTGTCCTTCAAGAGTTTGGAGCCAATGAATTCTGCCTTAAACCCAGTCAGTGCCTGCCCTGCCGAGCCGGGCTCTGACCCCTCTCCAGGAGCAGTTTGGGGAGCAGGGCCTTGCTTTGCTGTGCCTTTTGCTCACTGTAAATGTTTCTGTTGGTCATTATTCCCATGGAAGGAGGCTCTGAGGCCTGGCTGGGTGGCTGTAAAGCACTTTGGAGATGTAGGACATGGAGCAGCCCTTTCCCTTGGGCTGGAGGGTGCCACACACCAGGTGCTGTGCTGCTGGTGCTCTCCCCGAGGGGTCTCCTGCACTTCACAGCCCTGTGCCCCCAAAGTGTCCTTATTCACTGTTCTGCTGACACTTGGCTGCCCTGGGTGTCACCTGGGGATGGGGAGCTGCCTTTCAGTGTGACTGTGTGACACTGGTGGTGTGTGGGGTGTGTGCAGGACACCCCAAAGGGAGCTGGCTCCCCGATTCCCTCAGTGCTCCTGCTCTGGATGTGCAGCCCTGCCCCTGCTCCCACCGTGCCTCTGGGTGAGCCCCTGGTGTGCCTGGGAGCCCCTGGTGTGCCTGGGAGCCCCTGGTGTGCCTGGGAGCCCCTGGTGTGCCTGGGCAGGGCTGGGAGCTCTGAGCAGCCTTCAGGGGGGTTTCACCTTCCCCAGTGAGCAGCAGGGCCTCAGACAGCTGACCTGAGTTGTGAATAACCAATCTCCTGAAACTGGAGACACAATCTTCCTCCTAGGTAAACTTGCTGAAAATCACTGTAAGATAACTGTAAAAACTTGTAGAGAATATTTTCTAATCACTGACAAACTAGAAGCACTTTGAGACACGAGTCTGTTTTTATGGAAAGCACTTTCTATTTTCAATGCTATGAACACCACTGGTTCCACTCCAGCTTACCCTGCCTGGCACACACCTGCATGTGGCCTTGCTCTACAATTCAGCTCAAAATCAGGGATAAATTTTCCTTCACAGTGGAATTCTCAAAAGTTATCTTGATATTCCAGTCATGCCACTGACATTCTATTTTTTTGTGTTTTATTTCCAGCTTTATCTAATAATTTAACAGCCCTTTCAGATATTGCAGCAGCTTTAAAGTATCCTTAACTTTACGTTGCTGTGAATAAAATGAAAATGCAAATACAACAATCAGTCTTACAGCTAATTCAAAGGGCATTTTTATGCCCAGTAGGTCACAGTGACTTGGAAGATTTCCATTGCTCACCCCAGCCAATATTGAAATAATAGGCTTTAAATATCTGGGTGTTGGTTTTAAAAAAATATGGAGAAAAGTGACTGTGGAGTAACTATGAGGACGTTTAAGTGTGCCAAGTGTCATGTGGAATACCACCTGCCCCAAACATGGAGTTTTCTCCATGCAAGGAGCATCCTGAGCATTCTCATCCATCTGTAGCAGTAAATCTGTGATCTTTGAGGGGCTTCAGGGTCATGTTTAGGTATTGGGTGAAGTTTCACCAGTTTAACTTGAAAGCAAACAAAGAAGTCTCTTTGATAACATTGCAACTTAATGCTTTTTTCTTCCTGATACTGTTTGGGTTTTGGTTTTTTTTTCAAAATAATAAGCTATAATTGCAAATGAGCTCTCAAAAACAATTTTAAGGCTTGGGTGGGCAATTTCAGCTTTTGACACTGACTTTGCCCAGAGGTGGTGAGGGCAGAGGTGTGTGTGCAATTTTCCACCTCAAGGATTCTTCCAAACTGCAATCTCCCCAACACAAGTGGGTTTTTTTTCTTTTCAGAGAAAAATGTGACACTCCAATGTTGGCACCTGCTTTAAATGTCACATTTACCTCTTCACCCAGACCCACAATTCATGTGTAGTTGAAATATGGTCTTACACACCATGGAGTGCCTCATTTCTAGCAGACATAGTTGTTTTAATTTAGTATTAGAAGTGTGATAATATAAGTCAGCTTTATAAAATAGCCATTCTTCATTCAAGAACCCCGATCTGGGACTGCACAGGGGCTGAGCTGTCACTAAATCAGGCTGGACTCTGCTCCCAGTTGTGGGACTGGTTAGCATGCAGGTTTTCAGCAGTGGAACACTTCTATTCTTCAAACACTTTGGACTATCCCTACTTCTTTTGAATGCATTCAGCAAACTCTGGTATTTCAGTAACAACTCACCATTGATTCTGGGGCCGCTGTGACAAAGGAGCCACTGTCAGAGCTGTTGGCAGCCAGAGCACCTGGGGACAGAGATCTCTGACAGTGGGGACTGCAGGGATGGGGAAGAGCCCCCCTTCCTGGGGCAGGTAACTCTGCCAGGTACGTGGAGAAACTGTCCTCACATTCCTGCTCCTCCCAGCTCTTTCACTATAGAAATTTAGCAAGAGTAAAAAGAAATAAAACTAAGGGGTATTAATGGAGCAAAGCCTGCCTCAGCCCAGAGCTGAGAGCAATCCTGAGTGTGGAATTATTCTCCCTTCACCCTCTCTGATGCAGTGTGGTAATTCAAGTCGTGATACAACTTAAATTATCCCCTGCAGCTGCCTCTTCCTCACAAGTTCCTGCTAGGGGAGTGTAACAGAGCTTTAGCTGTAAAGTATTGAACAAAGTCTCTTATTTATGAGTGCCATTGAACACCAACCTTCTTGCATTAAACATTTCTGATGTTTTATTACATGTGTGGTCTGACTTTCTTTTCAGTGTTACTTACAACGTTTGTCTGCTGCAGGACTGAGAAGTTTGCATGTCCCTGAAAGGATGGGAAATGTAGCTCACAAGGGTTTGAATTTGTGCTTACCCAGGGCTTGGTCCAATTTCTCTGAGCAGTTGATCCAAAGCCTGTGGCCATTTCAGTGTTTTGGAAGCCCAGTGAAGGCACCAAGGGGCAGCTGAGCCCCAGGGGCTCTGTCACTCACACCCAGCTGGTTGGGCAGGCTGGCAGAGGAGCTGGAGCAGCTTCTATAAATAGTCCTTGGGTTGGGGCTGCTCATTAGGGACGAAACTCTCATACCTCTTACAAGTCCCGACTCGAACGCTGTGCCCAAAACTGCAAAGCTCAGTGTGAGCAATGCAAGCAGCAACATAAAAGGTTTGTGTGCAGAGCAGCTGCGTGGCTGCACTCACAAACTGGTTTGAATTCTCATCTCCTCCATCAGCTCTGTGTGAGGGAGGGAAAGGGTGCAAGGTGTGCTCAGAGCTTTCACTGGGGCACAGTGGATGTACCCCAGTGTCCCCAAACGTGAATGGTGCGTGGGGCAGGGATGGCTGAGCACTCCACAGACCCCACAGAACGCCCTGCACGCCTTGGCAGGAGCTGCAAATCCAGCAAGGATTGCTGTGGGGTTGCTGGTGTTTCTGCTACGCTGCCCACGTGTCCCTGTGACTTTCCTGCAGCCCTGCCAGCACTGGTACAGCAGCTCTGAGCCAAGCTGCACCCCAGGAGCGACTCCTGAACTGCTGCTCTTCTCTCAGGAGAGTGAAAAACCCCAAGTGCAAGTGCTAGAAACCCCAAAGGCAGACACTCCTTAAGGCAACGTGCAGAGCTGGGGCCGTGCTGCCTTGTCCTTGTCGAGGGCAGCTGCTGCCATCCTGTGGCACCACCAACACCTGCCAGACGCTGAGGCACTGAGGGTTGTTCAGTCTTTAACTGTAAGAACAGAGTCGATATATCACCAATGATCTGCTCTCCCTACAGGCTTCACCATCCACCGTGAGTCTTCTGCCATGGACTGTTGTGTTTTGCTCATGTGGCAATATGAGGAACCTCATGTGGTTTAATGTCACTTTTCCCGGTATTTTCCCAGGATTTTTCCCAAGATTTTCCTGGGATTTCCCTGGCTTTTCCCTGAAATTTATCCAGATTTTTCCCAGGATATTTTCCTGGTATTCCCGGGATATTTCCTGGTATCCCAGAACTGTTTTTTTCTGGGATTTTCCTAGGATTTTTCCTGGGATTTTTCTGGGATTTTCCCAGGATCCCAGAGCTGGATTTTTCCTGGGATTTTCCTGGGATTTTTCCAAGCATTTTCCCAGGATCCTGGAACTGGATTTTTCTGAAGTAACTGAGTAAACTTTTTTTTTAACTGAGTTTTTTAACTGAGTTTTTTAACTGAGTAAACATTGAACTTTTCTTTTTAGCTGTGCACGACAGAACCCCAAGTTGAGAGTTTTGGAAGGAAACACCTCCTGAAAAGCAGCAGGACCCAGAGCCTGCCTTGCAGCAGGGCTGAAGAACTGCAGTACCCTGGCATTGAACAGGAATACGGTGAACTTTTATTTAAGAACAGTTTTAATATCAGGGACTGAAATCACAACTTGAACTGTGTGGATGATCTCAGCTGGCTCTCCAGTGCTACAGAAGTGGCCCAGTGAAACTTAAACCCAGTTACAAATGAAAACCATCTTCCAAGACATTTTCAGAACCAGCACAAGACCTGTTTCAGTACAGCACCACAGGTCCCTGACAAGGACTTTGTGGTTCAAGGGGTATTTCTGAGGAAATGTGTCAGTTTTTATCATTTACCAGTTCTTGTCACACTGCTCTAGAACAGGAAGTTGCTGTGAACACCTGTATGACACTGGAATTTAAAAAGCAGCAAGTGAGGTTTACAAAGAGAAAAGTACAGAGCCTGGGAAAGCTTAAGTCTGCCTAAAAATTAACTGTGGGCTTTGCACAACTAAACCTATGTGTATGCAGAGATAAAACTGGAAGCAGTGTACATTTAAGTGCTGCTATCATGCTAAAGAACCAGGGGTAACATTCATTTCAATGGTATTTTTGTTTCATCAGTCAGGACTTGCTTAATTCTGCCTAGGAAATACTAGGGCAGACCAAGCCATACCTAGAGCAGCAGCAATGCATGCAGAGCAGTGACTTTCTCCAGGTCAGCATGTTCCAGGGAAAACAGCTGAGTTAGAAATGGATGTGGTATTTGACAAAAACACCTCGACAGGTTCTGTGGAGTCTGGTTTGGGGGCAGGGGAACGTCCTGGCCCTCAGTGCCAGCACAAGAAGTCACTTGTCACAAGTGGGTCTGGGTTATCACTAAGCAGAGCCTGGTACAGGAGCAAGCAAATGACAACTGAAGTCCTTAGTCCAGTTTTTCCCTCACAGAAACCTTCTGCTCACAGGTCTTACCCTTGAGGAAGTTGCCTTCAGCACAGAGGAGATAACTGTGGTGACAAAGAGCACTGCACCCCCATCCCAAAGGCTGCCAGCCCCTGCCAGTGCCCTGAGCTGCCGTGGGGCCCAGCTCGTGCTGGGAATCCCAGGATTCCAGCACCATCCCAGAGCTGTTCAACTGCAGGGCTCCAGTGGGATCCTCACCTTCCATCCTAACACCAAACACTGGGATTTTACACCAGGGCACAACCAGTGCTCCACACTGGTACTGAGGCTGAACCCTCCCCACCACTGCTGCATTAAGGACAGCACTGAACCCTTCTGGCCCTTCAATCCCAACAGGTCTTTCCATTCCACCTGATTTACAGAGCAGAGAACTCTGCTCAAGGGTGAGGCTCTCACATCTACCCAACAACAGGCATGTTGCTAACCTCCCCCAAAAGTTCTGTTAATTCCATGGGTAGTCTAGAGAACTGAGCAAAGAATCAAGTCTTTTTGACTTTATTTCTTTTTTCATTACACCTAATTCCCTGTCTCTCCAAGTCTCCTCTGTGCCTGAAGTCAATTTTTTTCTGAGTAAAACCAAAGTCTTTTATTACAGGAGAAGCCACTCCTGAGGAGAGGGTAAAGCTTGGCTTGTAACTAACTTATGCCTAATTCAAAATTACTACAGGAACCTTCTTAGCCACAAGCTTTGTGGCAGACAACAGATCCCACTCCAGCTCACACACCTGTGACTTCAGCAGAATCAAAGGGATGCCAGCAAGGAACTTGGACCACGAGTTTATAAAACTATTCTTTTACACAGTTGATTCCAGAAGCTTCACCAGCTGGTAGGGGAACAGTGTGATGTAAAACCTGATGATCCCATCCAACTGTAGTGAGCAAGGCATCATCTGAAGGAGACCAGGACAAGCCTTTTACAAAGTCCCGATGAGAACGGTTTCTGAACCTGGAAAACACCAAGACTCCATCAGCCATCATTGAGACAATGTGGGCTTGTGCCACCCCTCACTGCTGGTTTGTTAGGATGATGCTCCTCTGTTTAGGAATATTTTTAACTCCAGGTCACCCAGAGCAGCTGTGGCTGTCCCTGGATCCCTGAAAGTGCCCAAGGCCAGGCTGGACAGGGCTTGGAGCAGCTGGGACAGTGGAAGGTGTCCCTGCCCAGAGCAGGGGTGGCACTGGATGGGTTTTGAGGTCCCTTCCAACCCAAACCATCCTGTGTATTAATAATTAACTCAAGAAGACAGCAGTGAGTACATTCTGTGTGTACTTACACCTCTGAGAGGTCTGAGTCAAGAACAGCAACTGAACAGTCTTCACTGATGGAAGCCAGTAAGGGTGAACTAGAGAGAGATGAGAGCACAGTTAGAACAAGCAAACACAAGAATTTTTAGGGATAAACTTGTGAGCAGCAGGATTCTAAGTGATCCTGGCCCAGGTACAGTGAATTAACTCACAAAAACATTACAGAAATGTTTTCATCAGCATTTGGCAGAGTGCCAGTGCACTGAGTGGGAATATTCCATTGGAGTCTGAAATCAAGTGATCCTTTTTAAATCAAAGGTGCCTAATTAGAAAAATCCCCTCAGTGTGGATCAGTAATTCTGGAACTGCAGAATTCTTTTCATGGACATTCCCACATGTCAGAAGTGAGACATTGCTTGGTTTATTCTCTGCTACATCTCCTTGATAAGACCAAAACTGGCAATTTCATGGGCTTTACTCAAAAATAACTAAAGCTTTTAAAGGGATCAGCCCCACGTTCTGTGCCAGAATCATTCAGTACCTGTGTGCAGAGAAAGCAAAGCCTGTGATGCCTCGGGTGTGCACAGCGCTGCTGAGGGCAGAGTCAGGATTCTTTGTGTCCACCAGTGCAACTGTTCCACTTTCATCACCTGGAGAGAGGGGGAAGGAAATTATCTGCACAAACTGCCCTGTGAAAATAACAGCCGTGATCTGCCTGGTGAGAGTGCAGGTTCTTACCCAAGACAAAGATGTCACTTTTCTGTGGATGCCACATGACTGAGGTAGGGAGGTAATTACAGGCACTGCAAACTGCCAGGGAAGAAACTGGGGTGAGTGTGGAAGGAGACAGCACAAAGATATTCCTCATCTCTCTCATTTAGCTCTGCTACTGCATCAAGACAAGTGGTTTAAGTTTATTGTACTTCTGTGACAGTGTTAGACCTCCTTAGGTTTTAACAGGCACAGCACTAGATTTGGAGTTAGAGGTCAGGCATAAAATAATTCATTTCTTCCAACACAAACTCATGCAGAAGCAGTGACTGCACACAGACATACCAATTCGGGTAGCTGGTTTGGGGCATCTGGTGTCCCAGAGTAAAATTCTGTTGTCCTATAAATCCAAAAGGAATGAGAAGAGTTTTACAATTTCTTTGTGGCATAAATTCAGATTCACTGCTAACTCATAGGCAAAATGACCCTGCCTTTTCCTCTGGGTTAAAATTATGTTGTCATTAAGTGCAGCCTCCAGTCATCCCCAGGACAGAACTAAGAGCTCCCAAAATTTGATCCAAACCTGTAGGAATCAGCTTGATAAACTGATTATAAATTTATCAGACTAGAACAGTGCAATAACACAGGTAGGCAGGCTGCAACACAAGAGGTGCTTTCTAAGTGCATTAAACTGTTAACAGCTAAAGTTAAATCTCATTTTAATGGGGGAGATTTAGACAACAGAGTGAGCTTTACCTCAGCACAGGACAGGAACACAGTGTCCTTACCAGGACAGGAAGCCACACACGTCACTGCATCGGAGTGAGCTACCAAAAGCACAAAAGGATAAAGAGCCTCAAAGATTGTATCCAGCTTTTCCTCATATTCCCAAGGAGCTCCAGAGGCACAGCAGTTTAAGTTATGCCCAGACACGGGATAACCTCTGCTCAGCAGCAGCCAGCTGCTTCCTACCAAAGTGATGAGCTGCCCATTCCAACCATGGCCACAAGTCCTTGTGACACCCCTGAGCTCGAGGGGGCCAGATGAGGGGTTGGGGAGAGGGTTAAAGGGGGATGTAAAGGGGTTTATAAAGGAGAGAGGGGTGGGTTGGCACTCACCTCTGTAGGAGTGCAGCACCGTTTGCTCCGGGATGTCCCAGACCTTGACACTGTGATGAGAGTGAGCAGTGAGCGCCCAGCACAGCCCGGGCACACTTTTGTTTAAAAAACAGACAGCTGCCAGGCTGGGGACACTCACCAGAAATCCCTGCCCCCGCTGACAGCCTGGCTGCTGCCAGCCAGCACAGACACGGACGTCACGATGTCATCGTGCTCGTATTTACAGAACTTGTTCACGATGAGGCTCTCGTCCTCCTCCAGCTCCCACAGCTCCACTGCACCTGCGGGATGTAGGGGAACATTCGCCTCAGGGACAGGGACAGCCACCTCAGAGTGACGGACAGCCACCCACCTCAGGGAGATGGAGATGGACACCCGCCTCAGGGACAGGGACACCCGCCTATGGGACGGGGAGGGGGCCACGCACCTCAGAGCAGGGAATGGGGGGACACCCAGCGAAGGATGGCGGACATCCCCATCGCTTACCGGAGTCGGAGGCCACCAGGATGCCCCTGTCAGCCAGCCAGCACAGGTCGGCCACCCCCGCCTCGGTCTGCACGCCGGCGGTGCAGAAGCCCTCGCTGGGGGCGCGCCGGGGCTCCGCGAACACCCACAGCGAGCCGGTCCAGCAGCGCCCGTTCAGCCCGGAGGCGCCCAGCAGCAGGGCCCCGTCTGCGGGAGAGACACGAGGGGAGGACTCGGGGAGAAGCGCGGGGAGCCCCCGGGGAGCGCCCGAGGCTCCCGGGCCCCGCCGGGCCCCCCGCGCCGCCGCCCCGCTACCTGCGCGGTAGTGCGCGCGCTCCAGGTGCCGCTCCATGCAGGCGGGCGCGTTGGGCGGGATGTTCCACTCGGGGGCGGCCTCGGCCGCGGGCTCCCCATCCGGCGAGGTCGCGGGCGCCGCGGTGTCGGGCGGGGCGGGCGGCGGGGCCGCCTGGGGCAGCGGCAGCGGCGGCGGCAGCGGCTCCTCCATGGCGGCGGCGGCGGGGCCGGCGGCGCCCCCCACGTGTCTCCCGCCGCCACCTCCTCTCGCGAGAGCGCCCGCCCAGCGCCCGCCTCCCCCGAACTCTCGCGAGAGCCGCGCCGCCATCTCAGCGCCCGGCGGCGGCGGTCACCGAGCGGGACTGAGGGCTCCGCGCCGCCGCTCCTCACGGCTTTCCCCGCTCTGTCCTTTTCCTGCCATGCTCTCCCGCCTCGTCCTACGCGCCGGTGAGCCGCGGGCAATGCCGCTTCTCGGGGGGGAGCGGGGTGGCGGGCGGGGGTGCTGGCCGAGCTCTGCCCTGACGCGCTCTCTGCCCTCTTGTCCCCTCAGCCCCCGCCGCGCTGAGGGCGCTGCCGCCGCCCGCCGCCGTGGGGTGAGTACCGGGGGAGCCCCTCGGACACCGGCCGGGATTTGCGCTTAAACAGCGTTATTCTGGGGTTTTGTCTCTTATTTTTCTCATTCATGTTGTGGGAGTATAAAATAGGGACTGTGGGAAGGAACTTCTGGAGGTTATTTAGTCCCACCCACTTCCTGGGAGGAGCTGTGTCCAATAAATGCCACCTTCTTCGAATCACGGAATAGTTCGGGTCGGAGAGGACTGTGAAGCTCATCCAGTCCCACCGCCTGCCGTGGTGGAACCACGGACACCTTTCCTAGAGCCTGGCCTTGGGCACTGCCAGGGATGGGGCAGCCAAACTGCTCTGGGCACCCTGTGCCAGGCCCTCACCACTTACCTTCTTACTTAATTAGAAATGTATTTGAGCCTCATCTAAGGGTGGTTTGGGGGACTATTTCTGTCTATTTTTAAAATAAAAACCACAATTGAAATGTTCTCCTTGTTCACAGGGTGTTGCACACCACAAGATCGCTGCACACAAGTCAGCAGAGTTTGGCTCCTGTGCCACCTCTGCCTGAGAAGGGAGGAGAAGTTCGTCATGGTTTGATCCCTGAGGAGTTTTTCCAGTTTCTCTACCCTAAAACAGGAGTTACAGGTTAATACAGACTTTTACCATTTTTAGCTATGCTTACGTGGTTCTGTTCACCAGTTCTGGCTGCTGAAAATGTAAAATATTGCTGAAAATGAATATTTTACTTGTGCAAGGTGTGGAGAACAAGCCAATGCAGGACTCCTGGCTCTAAAGTTAGACACCTAATGGTTGAAGTAATTCCATGAGCTTAATTTTACAGAAAGATTTAGATGCCTGTGGGTCCTTAGAACATTTAAACGGGGAATTCTGCATGTTTCTGAATGAGCAGAAGCAGCAGGTCCCATGTCAGGTGCAAGCTGCTTCCACTTTACTGAGATTCTTTGTGGCACCTTTCTCAGGTGGAATTGTGCCTCTGCTTATTGTCCTGGTAAAATAGAAAACTTTTTCCTGCCCTTGTGAGCCTTGAAAGGAGCTCCCTCTCAGGTACTTGAGTTTATTGAGCCTTGTTCTGCTTTATTTTCCCTGTAGGGCCCTACATGTTGGGCACTGGCCTCCTGCTGTACATTCTTTCCAAGGAGATCTACGTTGTTAACCACGAGACAGCAGCAGCTGCCTGCATACTGACAGTCATCATTTATGCCATCAAGAAGTTTGGTGGTGATGTGGCAGCTTTTGCTGACAAACTTAACGAGGTAATGAGGAAACTGTCATTTGGCTTTGCAGTCATTAGCAAGGAATGGCTCTGTTAAAGTACAAATGGCTTCAGGCTGGCAGAGGGCAGGGTTAGGTGGGATGTTGGGATTGTTCCTGGGAGGGTGGCAGGGCCTGGCACAGGTGCCCAGAGCAGCTGGGGCTGCCCCTGGATCCCTGGCAGTGCCCAAGGCCAGCCTGGGACAGTGGGAGGTGTCCCTGCCATGGCAGGGGTGGGATTGGATGGGATTTAAGTTCCCTTCCAGCCCAAACCAGTCTGGGGTTCCATGGCTGATTGTGCGCCCTCATTCTCTGTTTCCATAACCTCAGCCCTGCACAGGGCAGCTCACAGACATTTCTCCCAGCTGACTGCAGCATTCCAGGATTAACTGCAGACCCCTTGTTCCCTCACACCTGATTGTGAAGCGTGAGTTCTCTCCCTGTTCCAGGAGAAGATGGCCACGGCACTGGCCATGAAGAACGAGGCCATCCAGACGCTGCAGACGGCCATCGAGCAGGAGAAGAAGGAGCAGTGGAGGGTGGAAGGACGCTCGTACCTCTTTGATGCCAAGAGGGTGAGCAGGGCAGCACTGGTGCTAAACCCAGGGCAGCCTGCCCCGTGCTCTGCTGCAGACACCAACCCCTTGTCTCTGCTCCCTGTGCAGAACAACATCGCCATGCTGCTGGAAACCAACTACCGCGAGCGCCTGCTGATGGTGTACAACGAGGTCAAGAAGAGGCTGGACTACCAGGTGGCCATGCAGAACCTGAAGAGGCAGAAGGAGCAGGACCACATGATCCAGTGGGTGGAGAGGAACGTTATTCAGAGCATCACACCTCAGCAGGTACGTGTGCTTGCTGGGTTTTGCCTGCTTTATGTTTTAGGCTGCACAGAGATTTGCTGTTCAGGGATCCTGGCTCATGGGGTGATGGGTAACCTTGGCCAGGGGTGGGACTGGATGAGCTTTGAGGTCCCTTCCAACCCAAATCTTCTGGTATTCCATGAATCTCTGCTTTATTGGATGTGACTCTCTGACTTCATGAGCTGTAATTGCTTCCCTCTTAATCAGTAACTTACAGGTCTAAAAAGGTTTGTCTAAAATGGACTTAAGTGTCTGTTTTGCTTGTTGAAATGTGTCCTGAAGGCTGTTCCCTGTCTCTTGCAGCAGAAGGAAAGCATTGCCAAGTGCATCCTGGACCTGAAGGCGCTGTCCAAGAGTGCCCAGGCAGCCGTGTGAGCAGTGTGAGCCCCCTGACGTGCCCCAGTACCTCCTGTTGGAAACTGTATGACTCTAAAATATCATTAAACAGACAAAAAAACCCTTCTGCTGTCTTTCACTAGCAACAGTCCCTGTTTGTGTTTGAAGTCCCTGGATGGTCACACCAACCACTACAGCTGGTTTGTGGGGGGATGAGCTGAAATTCATAGTGTGTGAGATCCTGCTGGATCCCCTGTTTGGTCACAAACACTTCCAAGGATACAGAACTTCACTGAGAGAAATTCTGGTGCTGGAACGGATCCCTGTGTTAAATTCTGAGTGATGGCAGCCCCAGATAGCTGCTGTCCTGTGCACATGTTCTAAAATCAGGGTGATTTGTGCTCCCATTCACCAGGCTCTGAGTGAATGTTCTCGTTCTCTAGAGGAGCTGGGAACCCCCTTTCACCATAAAGCCTCGTGCAGTGTTGAAAGAGTTATGGGAAAAGAGTGATTGGCAGGAAATGTGTCAAAAGTGCCTCAAAATCTTGCTCTCAACAATTTTTCAGTTTCAAAACAGGGAAATGGTTAAGTTTATTCCAGAGGAGATTTTCTGGGCTTTGATAAGTCCCTTTATTTTCTGTTTATAGGAGGCTTTTCCCTGAAGGAATTTGTTACAACTCAAAAATCCCAACAAAGCACACACACAAATAAACTTTTGTGTGTGCTGAGGTGTGATTTATGTAGTCCATAAACCCCAGTGGGCAGACTGGGCAGTGCCTGCAATCCCATTTCTCAGTGGGCTTAAAAAATGGTTTTCTTCCATTTCTTCCATTCCCAGTCCACCAGTTCAGCACAATGGTGTTCTTCAGAGACAAGAACCTTTCTTCAAGCCAGCCTAAGCTGAAGCTGCCTTACTTTTTTTAGAATAACTGTTCCAGAGAATGCAGGTGTCTTTCATGGTTTCCTGTTTTTTGTCAATTTAAATAAAAAAAGTGAAGTTGCTTAACTTCCACAATTGTGTAAACCCACGTCGGATTGACATGTGAGCACTTAACTGGTGTGGCAGATTGTTCTCACAAAGCAAGTGGTTAAACTGGTGTGCTGACGCCTGGGGAGTTCTCCAGCAGCATTTCCATGGTGGGAGGTAAGATGGAGCTGTATTATTTCTTATTTATTATTTCAAACGCAGCACCCTGTGAGGTTTGGTGTGGGAAACTGGGAGGTTTCACGGTTTGACTCCTCTGGAATGTGGCAACAATGGGATGCAGCAGGAAAAGTGGCAGCAGCAGAGCAGGGTGATTATTTTCATGTATTTTCACATTATTCACAATCTGCAGTTTGCAAAACGTGGTGAGAAATGCCAGTGTGGGGATTTTGTAGTAGAATATCTTTAAGGATCCTTATCAAGACTCCACACCCAAATTTGAGAAGAAAGTTAATGTTCCTGTTTTGGTGGGAAAAGTCAATTTAACTGAAACAAAAACATCAAGGGAGGAACTTTTCAAACCTGCTTCTGATTATGAAAATGTTCATGGGGTTTTAGCTGCTGCAAAAATAATCCTGTAGGTGCTTTTTAGTTATTAAATATCCTCAATTTTTTGCTGGAGAAGGCCCGTCAGGGAGCAGTGAACTGGTGTGTTCAGGAATAACACACTGGGAAGGGGTTGGTGCTGGGAACTGCCAGGTTTGAGTGCCTTTGTGCCACCTTTATCAGATTCCCAAGAAATGGATAAAAACAAAATCTTTTGAGTTAGAAGAGCATGACAGGTTTGTTTTGCTTATGTGTATTTGTATATAAATACAACCCTTGTCCCTTTCTTTCAGTTTCCCTTCCTGCCAGTTAATGCTCTGAGAGAATGGGAGGCTCTTCCTCAAAAACAACTCCAGGTATTTTATTTTTAAGGGATTCCCTTAGCTGCAGTGTTGCTGACAGAGGTGATGTCCTGGCCCAGGGGGAGGCTCAGCAGTTTGGGGAGGAGCTGCCAGGGGCTGCCCAGCACAGTCAGATCTGAGCAGCAGCATTTTCCTGTCTGGTGGTTCCACGTTCAGACAGACCCACAGACACAGCCCCCGTGTGCTTCTGGTTGCTTGTAGCACTACTGCAGGAATTTGCATGTTTTAAAACAAGCTTATGATTATTTTTTTTCTGTTGCAGAACCCATTTCCACTACTACCACTGCTACCACTGCTACCACTGTCCCCAGCACTGTCCCTGCCACCGTCCACACCCCTCCAGCTGATTTTGAAGCTGCAAAATGCTGGATTGATAAGTAAATGCTGCACCTTTATGTCCTGACTTCAAAGCCAGAGTTCCCTCTGCAAGGGAAGGGTTATAGATCATATAATCATATAAATAATCCTATATATAAATATTTCTATTTAACATCTTGCGGGGTTAAATTTGGTTAGAATTTCCTGATCTGTGCACTGGCTGGGTGATTCCCAGAGATGCCCAATGCAGATACACACATGTTAATCTCACAGGGCTGGGGATAAATGTTACACTCCATAAAGTTTGGTGAATTTGAGCACTGCTGATGCTTCAATCCCTCAGCTGAACCTGGGGATTCTGACAGGATTTTCTGTGTTTCATCAGCCATGAAATACTGTACATATCCCTGGCCTTCATTTCTGGCATCCTCCTGACTGTCCTGGTTTTTGCAATCATCTTCCTCTTCAGGAAAAGTGAGTGACACAGTCGAGGGTGTAACAGCAGAGTGATGGTGACTGCAGGAGTTGCTGAGAAAGTGGCTCAAATAATGTCAGCCTTGAATAAATCTGTGCTGATGAGCAGCTCACCCTGGCAGTAACTCCTCATGAATCATCCCAGAGGTGTTTTCAGGAAAGAATTAACTTTGCCACTGACAACTTGTGAGGGTTTTTGTTGGTTGTGGGATTTTCTCATCCTAGTCCTGGCCTGAATTCCTCAGTCCCTTTCATCCCAACCACTTCCAACAGGTGTGCAGGGAGTGGGCAGCCCAAACTGCCACTTTGGTGGGCAGGTCTGTGTCAGTGGTTACATGTCACCTGTCTGTCACCCCTGTCCAGCCTCCCCTGCATTGCTGTCTCCAAACACGGGGCAAACAGCTGAGACTGGGATCCCTTTCCTTCCTAGGTTACAAAAGATCCCACCAAAATTTACAAGAGGAATCTTTCATCCAGATGGCAGCTGAGGAATCTCTTAGGAACACCCAGGTAAATGTCACAGCTGTCATTTCTAATGCTTTATGCAGGTATTTCACATTCTTGACTGTGGTAAATATTAATTTGGGGTGGGAGGGAGAAAAGTCACTTTTGAGACTCCACTGTTACTCAGCAGTTCTTTGGAAAAGGAACTTCAAGGGTTCTGGGGCTTATCTGAACCACTGACTAGACAGGTGAGGAGAAATATTGTTAAAGGGGAAGCATTTCTGCAATTTTTCTCTGTAACATCAATTCTTTGGAAGCCCCTAAAGGAGACTTGAGGCAGAACCCTGAGCCAGGCTGAGCAGCGAGATGAACCAGCATTTTCCAATTTCCCCCATGCAGGGACAGCTGCTCTTGGTGTGGGGTGTTGAGGACAAGTTAGAAGTGGGAAATTCCTGCAGTGCTCGTGCACCCTCTAATGTCTGTGGCTTCTCTCACATCCCCAGAGTGAAGTGACCTACAGCACTCTGGTCTTCCAGCGGGGTCAGACAGCACTGCCTGTGTGATGGGGGAGTTCCAAATGAAATAAAAATGTTCTGGACATTAAAATCTGCGAGGATGTTCCAGCAGGGCCTGCCCTGGGAATGCCCCATGCCCTCTGTAACAGCTCTCCTTGCAGTTACCATGGGAAATTGTCTCCTGTTCCAGGCTGGCTGCCAACAGCTGTGGGCAAATGGAGAGTTTCTGTACAGGATTTCCTCATTGTAGAAATCTCCCTGCCCTTGTAAAGTTTCCGTTTGTGAGAATTACCAGAGAAAATTGTGAAATGAAAATGTTTCTCTGCGTGTATCCACATGTGTGCTCTTGTGTTTCTCTTTTCTGTCACCAACTCCAACATTTTCCTTTTTAGTTTTTGATTGCCAAGTGCTGTGCTCAGTTATTTTCTGTTATTGAAGTGGTGATAATGAAATGTTTGTATGCAAATCTCTGCTTCCTGGTTGGTTCCTCTTTCATAAAAGAAATGCACACTCACAGCGTGACAGCCAAAACCTCTGGAAATGTTCATTCACTCGTTATTACCCACAGTGCTCTAAGTACGGTGTAAAATCGTTCCCTTTTCATGGACTGGAATCATTCACCGCGGTGGCTGTGTCAGAGCTGCCGAGGAGCTGGGCTGGAGGTGCCACCCGGTGGCAGCACCAAGCCGGGGATGGGGCTGGGGCTGGCTGAGCTCCCTGTGCCGCTGCGGTGCCTTCCAGGGCCGCTTCCCGGGCAGGGGCAGCTCTGCCAGCGCCGCTTCCCGGGCAGGGGCGGCTCTGCTGCCCTTGCACTGGGCTGTGCTCCCTCCTGCCCTGGGCTGTGCTCCTTCCTGCCCTGGGCTCTGCTGCCTCCTCCTCTGGGCTCTGCTGCCTCCTCTGGGCTCTGCTGCCTTCTCCTCTGGGCTCTGCTGCCTTCTCCTCTGGGCTCTCCTGCCTTCTCCTCTGGGCTCTGCTGCCTCCTCCTCCTCCCGGCACCTCCTGGAACTTCGGGGAACCACGGAAACGTGTGACCAGATGCTCTGAATTTGGTCTTGTGGGTTTGGCCACAGACTGCTGCCAGTGCCACAGGCTTTTACAGAGTCAGCAGACCAACTTGTGGTCTTTGTTTTGCTGTTCTCTGCTCTCACCTCAGTCACAGCAGTTCCTTCAAGATCCATTTGATAAAGAGGGGAAGTGTCTCCCTCCCTCACTAGGTGAGCTCTGGGCTGGGGTCCCTCGGGTGAGCAGGATCAGCTGCCTGGGACTGCCCTGCTTTGCTCTCAGACCTCTCTGTTCTTCCTCCACATCCTTCTGCCTCATCCCCTTGGAGTTTGCCAGGCAGCCTGCCAGGAATTTGGTGCAGTTTTGCTCCCTCTTCCCTCAAATTATCCAAAACACATCAGCAAATTTCCGCGTGCATCACTCTAACAAATAACTTTGTGCTCTTTAGATGGGACCTGTTTTTTCTGCTGAGAGCAATCAGGTCCAACAATGCTCAAGGAGAACCTGCAGCAAGTTCTGATATCCTTGTGCAGTGGCTGCCTTTGCCTTGTTTGTTGACAGAGCTGAGCTGTGTAACTGGGCAGAGCTTTGGCCTGGACAAGGGTGAGCTCAGATAAGAAATGAGATGCCTGATCTCAGCTAGAGGAGCAGATGCCAGCACTCTCTAAGACAAGGAACAGAATTATGCACTCCCTTTTTTGCTTCTTCAAGACCGCTTTTATTATTTGAAGATGGAGAAAAAAAGAGCCTGGCCTTTACCAACCTCTTTTCAGTTTGACCCATGTTCCCTAAGTGGAGGCAGTGTGGTGTAACAATTACTGCAATTCTGTGCCATCCCAGGCAGGACATGGGCTGAAACTGGGCAGGTTTATTTCATTGTCATGGGAGGAGTCAGCAGGCCAAATTAATGTAAAATCCATCGACTATTTATTATTGCTCATGAAAATGTGACAACTCTGGCTGAAGCAGCAGCTGACCAGGCTCGAGTTTAGTCTGAATGGACAGACAAGTCAAACGGTGTGAGAGCACTGAGCCTGTGAGCTGCTGGATTGTGAACAGCAAAGAACACGTCCTGGTTTTCAATCAGCTCAACCAATCCTCATGTTAAAAAAAACCCAAAACCTCCAACTAGACAAAATTTCCATCTTCTGTGTTTAGAAATTATATTACACAAAGACATATATTCACATGCAGATTTGGAGCAGCTTCAGGTCCACAGGTTGCTGCAGTTTCCCAGGAGTTCCTTAGCAAATCCAGGTGTTTGTCACTGGTCTGGTCCAACCTTTATTTACGACTGTGGGTCTGTTGTTTGCTCGGTAGGAGCTGGGTCTGCTTTTTTGCACAGGATGTAGGTCCTTAAAATGAAAAGGTACGTGGCTTTGAACTTCTTTATCTTGTAGGCATAGACAATGGGGTTCGTGGCAGAATTGGCATGGGATAAGAGGATTGCCAAGTATATCAAATACGGGGAGATGTGAGACTCGGGGTGAAAATAGAAGACGCAGTTTATGATGCACAGAGGCAGCCAGGAGATGGCAAACAGGAAGAGAACCAGGGCAAGAGACTTGGCTGTCCTGAACTCCTGGCCATAGAAAGCCCGAGCCCCTCTCACGCTGGTGCCTTGGCTGAGCTTTGTGCGGATGATGTAGAAGATCTCGGCGTACAGAGCACACATGATGAGCAGGGGTGCCAAGGTCCATGTGAAGAAGCAGAAATAAACCATGTAATCCATCCTCATCACCGAGACAAAGCGGCACCTGAGCACCTTGGGGCTCCTGGGGTCTGCCTTGCTCCAGCCAAACATGGGGACGAACCCTCCCAGCAGGGACAGGGACCAGCACAGCCCCAGGGCCCACCAAACTCTCCTCTCTGTAGTGATTCTTTTATACCTGTAGGGGAAGAAATCCCAGCCTGTTAAAGTCAGATTAAAGAGAAGAGTTTTAAAGTAGTTAAGGATGAACTCTGCTGTTCAGGTACTACAGGATCACTGTTAGAAAATGAAACATTAACCTTTTTTTGTGGGGAAACCAAATTTCATCTTGGGACAAGCCCCAACTCTGCATTTGTATCAGTTACTTTGGGCATCAGTAAGAACTGTGCCTAAGTTCCCTTGTTTAAAATTGGATGTCTAATCTGTTTTATTTCTTGTTTCACTATGATCTTAGTTCTCCTCTTGTCAGGATATTGCTTTACTGCTGTTGGAAGTCCTATCTCATTTCTTGGCTTCCTTGGGTGTACCTTCCTCTTTTTATTTGGTTTATGCCATTTGTAGGGCTAAAATTCATTCTTCAGCTTCAGAGGTCCTTTCTCATTATAAAATATGGATTCTTGGATGCTTGAGGTTATGCTTTGCTTTTCTCACTTGTGCACTTTTCATTTAAATGCAAACAGTGAATAATTTCAGTTAACTGTTAATAAGTTTGTTACTACTTCTGTATTTTCAGCAAATACTAAAAGGAATTTTATTTAAAAGACAAACCTCAGAAGTTAAAAAAAACCCTATAACCCACTCAACATCCTGTACAATTCACTAAAGTTAACAGTTCAGCATGCCCACAGACACATCCTGACCAAGTTCAGATCAGTGATAACACCTGAGAGCACCGAGCTGCTCACCAGCACCCCCGGCTCTCAGGAAAGCTTTGAGGTGGGTTTTGGGGCACAAACACCCACCCCAAGGAATTACAGGTCAGAAGGGAGGGCAGAGGAACTGGGGCAGGAGCTGGGAAGGGACCCGAGGTGGGGCAGCCTCACCTGGTGGGCAGCTTGACCCGCAGGTACCTGTCGATGGCGATGGCCAGCAGGGACAGGATGGAGGCGTTGGTGAACACCAGCACCAGGCAGCACATGAGGAGGCAGCTGGAGGCAGGCATGGCAATGCCCAGGCTCACCACGATGGCCAGGGGGATGACCAGGAGCCCCACGGCGACGTCGGCCAGCGCCAGGGACGCGATGAAATAGAACGTGGTGTTCTGGAAGGCCGAGTTCAGCATCACCACCCACATCACCAGGACGTTGCCCAGCGTGGCAAACAAAGCCAGCAGGCACTCGGTGCCGATGTAAATCCAGTCCAGGCTGCCCAGGGCCAGGCTGCTGTTCGGCATGGCGAGCTGCTGCAGCTGCTCCTGCCCCCAATGCAGCTGCTCCTGCCGCGGCTGTAGCTGCTCCTGCCCCCAATGCAGCTGCTCCTGCCCCGGCTGCAGCTGTGGAAGGAAACGTGGGCATCGATGGCCACGCGTGGGATCTTCAGTGTCTGCTGCTCACTTTTTCCAGAGATGCTCCAACATCCAAACCTCTGCTATTTCATGTCCTCAGCACTGACCTCAGCATCCAGGAGCCGTTCCCATCCCTGGAAACCCCCCCGAAGCTCACTGCATCCCTTCAGCAGCCTCGGGTCAGCAAAGTGCCTTGGGAGGCTGTTCTGAAGGGAAAACGTGGGAAAGCTTCCACGGTCCTTCTTACCAGCAACTTCTACAGAAATAGTTTTACAGGTTCCTCTTTCAAGCTGATTTAGATGTGGAAAAATGTTAACAGCGGCTGGCTGCAAAGCTGCCACTTATCACTGCAGTTGATCACTGCACTCCTCACTATCAGGACTGAGCAGCTCAGGGGTGTTGAAGGGAGCTGCGTTAAAAACGAAAGGCGCTGCCCGGCTCTGCTCCTGGGTGAAGGTGAGGACAGGGTGAGGTCACTCTGCCATCACCAACATGGGCAAAGCAGGATTGACTTGGGAAAAATGAATTCCCAATCAAATCCGGCAGGATCACGAGAAAGAAAACCGAGACGTAAAGGCGGGGGCTGGAGCAGAGGCTGCACCGGGCAGCCGGAGCTGGTCAGCCGGGGCTGGAGGATGGAGCAGCCCCGGTGCAGGGGTTTTGCAGCAGCGCTCGGATTTAACAGCTTGGATCTGCCCGTCCCCTTTGCCCCAAGGGCAGCTGCTGCTCCGTGGGGACGCCGTGTCCGCGGGCGATGCCACCGAGCCCAGCCGGGGCCGATTCGGGGGGGTTCGGCCCGGTCCCCCCTGTTCTCAGCGGGTTCCTGCCGGGCAGGCACAAGGTGCTCTGATGCTCTTCAGGTGTTTCCTCACCAGGCAGCATCTGTTTCCTGCCCTAACCACGAGGGCGCTGCGCTGCTGTCACCCCTGTGTCACCAAGGCAGGATGAGCCCGTGCCTTTCTCCTGTCCCTGCTCCGCAGAGCGCGGCTGCCCCTCAGCCCTGGGGCTCCGTGGGTGCCGCATCCCTTCCTCGGGCCCTGCATCCTCACCCGGGGGCACTCGGCCCCTCTCGCGCTGCCCTCCCTCAGCCCCAGGCTCAGCAAACTCGGGGCCGGAGGATTTTCCAGCTTGCAAAGGGATTAATGCTCCGTGAGCGAGGAGCCGCGGGGCCGGAGCGGGGCTGGGGCAGCTCGGTGCGGGGCTGGGGCAGCTCGGTGCGGGACCGGAGCGGGGCTGGGGCAGCTCGGTGCGGGGCTGGGGCAGCTCGGTGCGGGACCGGAGCGGGGCTGGCGGGCAGGATCGGAGCCTTTGGGGCAGGTTAGGATTCCAAGGTGGATTTTATGCCCCGTGACGGAGCTGGGGCGCGGAGCCTGCGGAGAGGGCGGCTCCGGGAGCGGCCCGGGATCAGCGCTGGGCCAGCCCCGTGTGACGGAGGCCGGGGATGTCCCAACGGGATGGGGTTAAAGGATTTCGGGGCCCGCTCCCCGAGCCCTTGATGGGTTTGCCATTTAAAGGCTGTGCTCGGCTCGCTCGTTTCTTGGATGGCTCCAGCGAAAAGCTTCCAGCTATTCCCGAGGGATCCTCCTACATCCTGGTGAGATAAGGATCAGGAAGGGAAGGTCTCTGCAGTCTCAGCTGCGGCTTTGAGCACAGATTCCCTTTTCACTTTGGGGGCGGAGGGGAGGAGAACAAATTTGCTGGAAAAGAATGATTTCTAAGTGACACACAGAAAAGAAAAAAACATCCCACAACAATGATCTTATCGTGCGAGTCAACACCGGCCACGTCTGCTTTGTTGTGGTGGGGCTGCAAATCCCTGGCGGGGAGGACAGAGCAGCCCCTGGGAAGGCAAACGCACCCTGAGGCACCCGGGGGGCTCGGGGGTCCCCAGGCCCTGCTCACACCGTGCCAGGCTGTCCCACACACAGCCACAGCCGCCACACCCTGCCCTGGGACATCGCTGTCCCCTCCTGCCTCACAGCACAGCCATCTGCTCCTGTGGCAGGAGGTGGGCACGAGGTTTTCTCTGCATCTCAAAATTTAACGTTTATAGGAAATAACCTCAAACAACTGATAAAGCAGGGGGTGGTGAGTGCTGAGTTCTGTCCTGGCTCTTCCCGGCCTGGGAAGGAAGTGAAACAAGGCAGGGAGAGGATGTGAGTGTGGAGCAGAGTCACATCTGCTGTGACAGTGACCGTGGGCTGGTGAATGATGAGCCAGGATGAGAGGCTGCAGCGGGGTGTGAGGGACCCTGTCCTGTCTCTGTGCCTCAGTGTCCCCAGCCATGGTGAGAGGAGGGTTAATCCAGCCTACACAGAGCTGGGACAGCAGCAGGACCCCTTTGGTTTCCCTCTGAAATCCCCATTGGGATTTTTTTCCCCTTCCCCTCCAGTGGGGGCACAGCGATGTTGGAAAACTGCTGGGATTTCTCAGAGATGCAGAAACCTGAATAACCCCTGCTCTGACACACTCAGGGCTGTGCTGAAAGGCAAAGTTCACTGTCCTCAGAATGCAGGGCTGGTTCCAAAGATGATTTCAGCTGCTGTCAAGAGCAAATTGTCAGAGGAGAATCAGATCTGGAAAACTTCCCTTCCACATGGCATTCCCCGAGCCTGAACTGTGCCGGGGCCGGGATTCTCCTGTGGCTGCGGATTCCAAACCCCCGAGAGCCGCGAGTGAGGAGTTTGCCGGTCCTGCCGAGCTCGTCGGGCAGCGCAGGGCCCGTGTGGGAGGAGCCGGGGCTGCCAAACCAGTCCGGCCCAGGGGCTTTGCTGGGCTCACGGGTGGGATGCAGCAGCCGGAGCTCCGGAGCTGCCCCCGCCCGCCGCCCCTGGAATTCCAGGTACAAACAGGGCAGGAGCGCAGGGACCGGGCCTTGCACAAATTACATTTTTGTGCGTTTTTAAAATGAATTGCACGATAACTGGAGGTGTTCAGTTTCCTTTGGGCGTGGCTGCGGAGCAGCTGGCACAGGAGCCCGTTTGATGCCAGCCCCGCTCCCGCACACGGGAGCGATCCCTGCCAGCCCGGGGCAGCAGCCGTGCCCGGGTTATCCAGTTCTGCCTGCCCCGGACTGCTCCTGCCTCACCCGGGGCTGGGCACGCCCGGTGTCACAGCGGCTGCTCTGCCTGCCGGGGAGATGCAGCTTGGGGGAATATTTCATTCCCAGAGCTGCTGGCCCAGCTCGCTGCAGAGCCATGCAGAGACATCACCCAGCAGCCTGAGGGCCGCCTCCTGATGTGAGGAGAGGAATCACCCGGGTTTGTGTTTCTCTGCCCCGCTCTGCCAGGCCCTGGCAGATCCAGGACCCCGCTGGAGGCTCCTCTGCACAGCACAGAACTTCCCATCCTCGCCCTTCATTAGAGGCTGGTTTAAAATCCCGTGAAAATGGCATGCAATGGATCCTGGGGAGATGAAAGGGAGGTTTGAGCTGGCAGGAGGTTCTTTAGAGAGGCTCTATTTACACAAATTGTCTGGCTGACAGGAGAGAAACTGTTCTGACATTTTATAAAGTCTTCCACTGATAATTTTGCATCTCGGTACAGCAAGGCTGGGGGAGGCAGGACGGGGTGAAACAACAAAGCCAAGGCCCTGAGCTCCCTTCCCTGCTCTTCTGTTTGAACAGCAGCAAATTATTTAACTGCCAGGCACTGCAGAAGCAGCTTTCTCTGAAAGGAAAGGGAGGAGAGTGCCATCATCTCACTGACCAGCACCCTCAGGAGGGGACACAGATCCTCACCCATGTCCTCAGGAGGGGACACAAATCCTCACCCACATCCTCACACACATCTCAGGAGGGGACACCATCCTCACCCACGTCCTTAGGAGGGGACACAAATCCTCACCCACATCTCAGGAGGGGACACCATCCTCACCCACATCCTCACCCACATCTCAGGACGGCACAAGTCACCTGGCACAGGCAGCACCCACTGCCACTGCCCTGCCTGTCCCCAGGGTTTGAGAACACGGCTGTAAAACCCATTTAGCAGCTTCTCCAAATCAGTTTGTGTCCAACAAGGGCTGACACTGCCAGGAATGTGTGGCTCTATCAACCACAATAAATGTGTGCTTGATACAGGGTCACTGAATTCCTCTGAACTTTGAGTCTTTAGTGGCATCTCAGGCTATGAATGTCCCAGATTAAATGAATATTACTGAGGTATTTCCTAAGATTCCTGAGATTTTGTGTTATCCTGTGCAGGGCCAGGAGTTGGATTGATGATCCTTGTGGTCCCTCCCAGCTCAGGATATTCCATGATTCTATGAACATCTCGCTGTAATTTATTTATGAATCATGACTCACTCTCTGACGGGCATTCACGGACTAATTCATCATTGTCAGCATGACTGGGGCAGGGGGAAGCTTATATTTCCTCTGGATATCTTTTAAGTGCTTTTTTCCTGCCTTTATTTCCCTAATCAAACCAAGACCTTATTTATAGTGCTGCTGTTTCTGTCTGGGTAAGCCCAGAGTGGCCCCAATGGCTTAACAGGATTTATTTACTCCGGCTTTACCCGGTGTAATGAACAGAGGGATTTGGTCCTGTGGCTGCTCTAATCCTCCCGGGGTGGAGGCTGAGGCTTTCCCCTGAGGAGCAGCAATTCCAAATGAACAAATGAAACCCCAGGGGCCCTTGGGGATGGGGAAGGAGCTGAGGCTCCAATGCAGAGAGGTGAGGGGTCCCAATGTCCAGCTGATCCCACCCAGGCTTCCAGAGCTGCTTGGTGCCTCTGGCCTGGGCTCTGCAGGGACGTTCAGGGATTGATGAGGGGCCTTGGGGTTCAGCAGGGAGGGGAGAAGCTCCAGTCCCACCTCACACCAGGCAGGGAGGCTCAGAGGTTCAGGTCCCACTCACACTGAGCAGAGAGGCTCAGGTCCCACTCACACTGAGCAGAGAGGCTCAGGTCTCACTCACACTGGGCAGGGAGGCTCAGGTCTCACCTCACACCGAGCAGGGAGGTTCAGGTCCCACTCACACTGAACAGGGAGGCTCAGGTCCCACCTCACACTGTGACAGAACCAAGGGCAGCCACACACAGAGGAGCTGGCCAGGAAGGAAAGGCTTTGGGCCTTTCTTTGATCAAACCATTTGCCAGGGAAGTGCTCCTGAGAGGAGCCTGCAGGGTCCCCAGGAGCTCAGCTCCACCAACAGGAAGATGAGCTGGAGGCAGCCAGCACGCTCCAGGTTTGCCAGGGAAGCTCTTTAGGAAGGAAGCACTGTTTATACCTTTTTATTTTTAATGTAGGTATATTTGGATCCTTTTCCATGATGGATGGCAGAAATCAAGGTCTCTTTTGTTCTACAATTAACTCAGAGGTGTTTTTTGGTTCCTTAGGAAAAAAAGGAATTTATTTTCCTTACAACAAAACACACACAGAGCTCTCATTGCTGCGTAAAACTGTTTTGTTAATGATGATTTTTGCCAGGATTGCTGCCCTGATTTGGGGGGAAATAAAGTATTCTTAAATAATCCCTGCAAGCTTTGGAGCCTCCCAGTGATGTACCTGGAGTTGGCCCCTAAGATTTGTCTGAGGGAATCCCAACACTGCAGTGGAAGGGAATTTAAACTGAGCGTGTTCCCGGGTAAATAATCACACCAGGACCCTGTTGGTGTGAGAGGAGATTTAGCACAGCCCTCGTGCAGCCCCTCGGGGTGCTGGGGGAGCAGCATGGGAAGCGCAGCTCCGGCAGGACGGGCAGATAAAGTGTTATTGTTTGTTATTGTTTGTTATTGTTTTTTACTGTTTCCATCTCCTCGGCTCCTCGTCACTTCCACTCCGATCCAAACACGTGGGGACGAAACTGCTGAGTTGGGATTTGCTGATCTCGCAGCCGGGAAATGAAAACGGCGCTGGCTCAAGGTTTCCATGCGGGGCTGGAGCGGGGAGAGCCCGGGATAGGGCAGGGACAGGGCAGGGACAGGGCAGGGACAGCGCGGGGACAGCGCAGCGGGGCCCTGTGAGCAGGGCAGGGCTGCCAGGGGGAACGAGTGACCCGTCCCCAGCACACCCAGCGCCCCTGAGCCCCCCGGGTGTCCCAGCAGAGGCGGCAGCGTCTGGAAATCTCAGGAGAGCGGAGAGCAGCCGGAGGATCTCGGCCAGCCCAGCCAGGAGGGGCTGGGGCCGTGCTGAGCTGCCCCTCATCCTGCCCGGGATGGATCGAGAGGCTCCAGCCCGTGCTGGGCCGCCCCTCATCCTGCCCGGGATGGATCGAGAGGCTCCAGCCCGTGCTGAGCCGCCCCTCATCCTGCCCAGGATGGATCGGGAGGGTCCAACCCGTGCTGAGCCCCTCATCCTGCCCGGGATGGATCGGGAGGGGCTGGGGCCGTGCTGAGCCGCCCCCGTCCTGCCCGGGATGGATCGGGAGGGTCCAACCCGTGCTGAGCCCCTCATCCTGCCCGGGATGGATCGGGAGGGGCTGGGGCCATGCTGAGCCGCCCCTCAGCCTACCCGGGATGGATCGGGAGGGGCTGGGGCCATGCTGAGCCGCCCCTCAGCCTACCCGGGATGGATCGGGAGGGTCCAGCCCGTGCTGAGCCGCCCCTCAGCCTACCCGGGATGGATCGGGAGGCTCCAGCCCGTCCTGCCCGGGATGGGGCAGAGACGCGAGCACGGCGCTGCGGGGACGCGCCCCGGCAGCAGGCACGGCGGTGACAGGAGGCATCAGGAGAACCCGTCAGTCTGGAATGCGGCTCCTCACCACAACACACAGCGCAGGCAGTAAAACAAGCGATTAAATGCTCTGATACCTCTGCGGTTCCTGTAACTCTGGAAAGACAAGTGGAGATTTCTGTCACGAAGGGAACCTTCAGAGCCAGCCCCGCTCAGCACAGGAGCTCAGCTCCCAGCCGGGTTTATCGAACGGGACAGCAGCTCCCGGGACATTTTTGGTCTGTTTAGGGTAAAACTGAGATGTGGCAGATAAACACCCTCATCCCCGGCATTCCCGTTCCTTGGGAAAACAGCCCCGGGAGCCTCAGCCCGGCCCTCCCACCGCGCCGGGGCAGCGCCGGGGCTCGGGGCTCGCTCCCCGTGGGTTCTGCCCGGTGGGGCAGGATCAGCCCCACACCCGCCCGTGTGCCAGCGGGAACCACGGCTGGAGCTGCCTCCAACCCTGTCCCTCGTGTCCCCGCCCTGCCCGGGTCACTGCTGGGCTGAGCCCTGCGGTGTCGCTGGTTCAGATTTTGTCCCGGTCCCTGGCAGGAGCGCTGAGACAATTCCAGCCCGGGAGCCACAATCCTCCCTGGCCGGGCCGGCTGCTCCCGGCAAATCCATCTGGTGAATTTCTCACTTCAGATGCGAAGTTTTATCTTTGCTCACTTCCCTCGCTGAACTCGGCTTGGAGACGAGTTATTTTCAAACGCATCTGCTGTTATTTATGCAAACACTTTCTCTCCAAAGGGCAACAGAGGGAAGTGTTGGGAAGCACAGCAGGGCCCAGAGCTCCGGGGGTGTCAGTGGGGGTTTCAGGGAGGTTTTCAGGGGGGTTTCAGTGGGGTTTTTAGTAGGGTGTCAGTGGGGTTTCAGTGGGGTTTCAGTGGGGTTTTCAGGGGGGCTGCAGCCACACACAGCCAGCACAGCTCAGCTTGGGGGAGCCTCCACCTCCCGCAGCCCTGGGGTGCAGAGAGGAGCTCCGTGTGTGATCCGAGGTGCCCCAGGGTGACCCGCCCCGCCCTGCTGAGGCAGTGGCACCCCGGCCCCCTGCCCAGGGGGGAGACAGGGCAGGGTGGGAGAGACCCAGCACGTCCAGGCCTTCCTCAGGCAGTTCCAGTCAAAGTCTCTGAGTCACAGCAGGACTGGAAGTGACTCATGATGCTCTAAGGAGGCGACAGCTGACTGCGGAGCTGGATCCACGGCTTGCATGGTGGCTGTGACACTCAGCTGATGCCCGAAAGGATCGGGGCTGACCGCGCTGGGAGGGGAAGCTCAGCAGCGGCTGTGAGGAGACACAGGTGCCTCGTGCTCCCTCCTGGCCAGCATTATTCAGTAAATATCATTATTCAGTAAACACTTTATTCCTTCCCCAAGGAAAATACCTGCTCTTCCCCAGAAAGAGGCTCAGAGCCAGGGTTATTCACTTGTGCTCAGGAAGCAATCAGAAAACAAAGAGTGCTGTCAGAAGTCGAGGTGTTGCTGTAATGATGATTAGGGTGGAGCAGCTCTTAAAGGAGTGAGGAGCTGCCTCTCCTGGCACAGCTGCTTCAGGACAATCCCGCTGACCCCTCGGGCAGGAGGAGTGAGGTGCTGGGGTCTCCAGGGCTGTGGGATGAGCCCATTCAGAGCAGCAGTGACTGGGAGCACACATCTCTGCAGGCACGGGTGAGTTCATCATTCCCTCACCGATACAATCCCTGTCCTGCAGCCCCGTGCAGTGGGTGCTGCTGGCCTGGGGATGGCTGAGGGCACCAGGAGTGTCTGACCCTGGGTGCTGACCCTGAATGGAACCATTATCAACTGGGACAGGGCAGGGACAGTAATGAAGGAACTCCGGGATCTCTCACAGGGCTCCCAGCAGCTGACACACAAATACCTGGGTTGTTACTCTTACCTGCAAATCGAAAATTGCCCCTTGGCTACAATACAGTCATTGTGTGACCAGCTTAAAGAAAACAAGAGTTTAAACCCCATGAAAGGAAACACGGCAAGGAGTACTTAACTGAATGAGACATTCCCTCATTTCAATATATATGACATTTAATTTCAAGGCAGCGTTTGTCTCATTGTGTGGGTTCCAGCGAACCTCCAGTCAAAGGATGTCTGTGACTTCCTCTGCTAGTTACATTTTAACTTTCACTTTAGTTTTTTCTTTCTTTTTCCCCAAATTCCCCATACTCCACTGCCTGGATTTTACAAAATAGGAGGGAAATGGCAGCTGCAGCTGCCCTAGAAATGGGTGAAAGCAGCTGGAGGAGGAGGTTTGGTACCCAGGGACAGAGGAGGAACCCTCAGCCACGGGGTGAGCAAGAGCCCAACAGGAAGAGCTTGGGCAATAGAAAATGTGTGGTTGCAGCTGCCGGTGTGCAGGGAGCACAGTTTGTCAGCTGACAGAACCACACTCGTTATTGCCCATGTTGGGCTCTGCTGCCCCAGCTTTTCCTGCCTGAGCCTGGGCCTCTCCTGGCTGTGGCTGTGCAGGGCTCGGGGAGCTCCAGCCCCTCTGCTTTGGCTTTTTCTTGTGCAAGTTTTGCCCAGGCCACACTGCACACTGTGGATGGGTTGGTGAGGCAGGATCAGCCTGGGCTGTGTGCTGGGGGTCCCTGTGGAGGTGCCACCCACCCCTACCCAGGGCATTTGTGAAATATCCTACAAATATCCAATGTCTCAGCACTGGAGCTGCTGGTCAGACCCCACCCTGAGCTGGGACCATCTCCCATGGTGTGTCCCAGATTCTGAAAGACAAATTCACCTTTCCCCTCCCAAACCAGCCCCAGAACTGCTGGGAGCAGCTCTGTGCCAGCCAGGCTGGCTGTGCAGAGGGGACACTGCTGGGACCCTCACCCAGACACTGCTGGGACCCTCACCCAGACACTGCTGGGACCCTCACCCAGACATTGCTGGGACCCTCACCCAAACATTGCAGGGACACTCACCCAAATATTGCTGGGACACTCACCCAGACACAGCTCCAGCACCTGGCACTAAAGCCAGCAGAGGTGCCCAGGCTGCTGCTCTGCTCACCTTTACCTCTCTGAGCATCCTTCCCTTCACAGGCTCCTTGGTAGGAAATTCCAGGCTGCCACAGCTTTGGAGAAGGCAATTCCTGCTTGCAGAAAGCCAAGAGTCAGAGCAGCCCATGTGCTGCTGTTATCCTGACACACGGGAATCCCTGTGCATAATTGGCAGCTCCTGCTGTGGCTGAGCACGGGAAGTGGGATTTGTGCTTCCTTCCCCAGTGAGTTTCACAGCCTCTGATGGTATTTATAACACCCTTGAACCAGAAACCCTCTTAGTCTCTGCCTTTCTCTGCAGAACTCAGACTCCAGACTGGCTCTGGGCTTTTCTGGAGCGCTCACAAGGCAGGGAAATGTTTGGGAAGCTGCAGAAGAAGCCTCCATCCCACGTCCCTTTCAGAGTGACAGTCACAAGGGAGGAAAGGCCAGGCTTGCTGTGGTTTTGGTGGAGGAAACCTCATTCCTGCCTCCTCACCCCTTCTGCAGCCCCTGTGCTCACACCCTGTGGCTCAAACCTGAAACACCTCCGTGTTTGCACTGGGCTCCAGCCTTTCCTGTGATTTCACACACTTTAAGGACGCTGGGTGAGCTGGGGAGGAGCACAGCCCAGCACTGCCCCCCAGGGCTGTGGGGCACAGAAAAGCCAGCCCAGCCTTTTCCCCTTGGAAGCCTTTTCCCCTTGGAAGCCTTTTCCCCTTGGAAGCCTTTTCCCCTTGGAAGCCTTTTCCCTTTGGAAAGCTGCTGGAGCTTTGGCAGAGCTGGGGATCAGCCATCCCTCCCCACAGCTCCCAGTTCATCTGCCCAGTTACCTGCCAGCTTCACCCAGCCTGGCCGTGGGCATGGAACAAGGCAGGGCTGCGGTGGGAGCAGGGACGGGGTTCTCAGGGAATCTGCTCCAGGAACAGGCCCAGGGTTGGAGCTCTCCTGGCCCTGCAGAGCTCAGGGTGCTGTAAATGACCCCTCCTGCTGGGATCCCTGGCGAGGACAGCGTGGGAGGTGAGGTGTGAGCTCGGTGACCCTCAGCCAGGGCAGCCGTGTGGGTGCTCACTGTTAATTCCATCATTAAGTCATTATTCATAATGATACACTGCAATCTCATCTCTAAAGAAAATATTATGTTTGCACTTCAAAGGCTTGTGTTGAGCTCTTTGGAATGAGCATTTTTATTTGATTCTTCCCTGACTGGAGTTTAAAGAATGATTATTGTAGGTGTAGAGAGCTCCAGTTCCTTTCTCCTGCAGTTCAAGCTCAGACACTGAGGACAGGAGCAGGATGCAGTCAGCACCTTCCCTTCTGACAGCCAGAGCAGAAGGATAATGTGTTATTATCCTGCACGGTGTCAAACCCACTTTCATTTACTCTCCAGCCCTCTGATTCTATCAGCCAGGAATCCAAGGTCATTATGCAATCACAAATTGTTTCTGAATTTCATTAAATCAACAAATGGGCCTTAGCTACGTATTTACATCAGCTGAACTTGTGATAATTTATCCAAATGGGCAATTATTATTTTGGAATATAAAGTCCTGAGGGATTCCACTTCATATTAATTTTCCTGCAGAAGACTCAGTGCAACTGCTGCAACTCAGCTGCAAAAGCAGGGGAAAAATTGCAACCCTGTTCCAGGTTCTGGGATAAATGTTTTCCTTTCCAGCCTTTTATTGCTGCCATATAGCACGAAAATGGGAGTGGAATCTTGGGATAATTTAATATTAGTGGATTTAGACTGCAGAGTTTGGGAAAGAAGTTATTGTGGCAGCTCCTGTTTGTATGAATAGATGGGCTGTGATAAATGACACCATTTTTTAATAAAACTGCAGTGTGAAGGGTCACTGGGTTCCTTGGGCTGTGTCCTGTGTGTGACAGGATGCAGGAATCGATTCTCTCTGCCTCATCATTTTGTGTTGTTGCTGAGTTGGTGGGGAGTGGAAATCCCTGGGCTGGGGTTGTCAGCAGGTTCCCCCCTCCAGGCAGTGTCAGTGCTGTCAGTCACCCCAGAGATGTCCCTGGAATTGTTAGAAATGGGGAAATGCAATTCCAGGGAGAGCCCAGGTGTGGACAGGGATGTAACACCCTGCTGACAGATGTGTTTGCTGCTGAGCAATCCACTGAGATAAGGAGCAGCACAGGAGTGAAACAGCTCTGGCTGAGGGGCTGCACCTCTGCCTGCAGGAGGGCAGGATTTGGGGCTGGGAGAAACAGAGACCCACATTTATTCCCTGACAGAGTCACTAGGAAAACTCTGATTTCAGCTGAACTTGGCCCTGCCTCTCCTCTTCCAATCATTTCATAACCAGGTTCACATTCATCCAGATCTAATTTCGTGTACTTGCAAAGACTGACTCAGCAATAAATGTTATCAGCTTCCACTCAAACCTGCAGAAAATGGGGGGAAAAGTCAACCCTGCCAGAACAGTCACCAAACAGGAGCTGGGTCTTGCTGAGTCAGGCCCTCAGTGTGCCTGCACCCTCATTGTTCTGAAACTTGGGAGATGCTCCACAAGCCCTGAAAGAGATAAGAGTGTGATTCCTTGGATACAATAAAACTCTTCAGTCAGTGCTCAGTGGGAAAAGCTACAAATGCGCTGATATTTGGGGCAAAGTTTGTTAAAGCTTTAATTTCAGAGGAAATTTGGGGTAAAGCCTTGCAGAATGCTCAAACATTTCCATGTACTCTGAGCCTGTTGAAGGAATCACATCCCCTGCAGTTCCTGCCCATAGGAATATGGTTTTGCATAAAAACAGCTTTTAAAACAGAAGCTACAGCTGATATTTCCTCCCTGCCTGTTTTCCAGCCTCATGTTTTTAAACACTGAGCCGGTAACTTCCGAAGTTCGCAGATTTCACAGTAACATTTGTACTCTGAAGAAACGAGTTGCTCAACCACGGGTGCTGAGCATCCTTCAAGGCAGAGCTTTTGCCACCCCGACCGTCCCACTGTGTCTGAGCCTCTCTCTGCCGAGGCTGCCAAGTCCTGCAGAGACACAGAGTGTGGAAATCCTCTGCTGACACCGCCCTGCCTGCAGCCATCCAAATCCAGCCGTGATTCACCTGCTCGCTCCCAGCACGGTGGTCCCCAGGGAAGGAGACACCTCTTAAGCCATAAAAACAGGGATTTACAGATCGGTATCGGCAGCCACAAAGTCGTACCTGGAAGCAAAATTCTGCGTTGTGAATTTATTTATTTATTTATGTATTTATTTCTGCTGCACACACAGAGCTGGGAGAGGGAGAACTGGAGCAGTTTCAGTTCCAGAGGGTGAGTGGGGACGGAGCTCTGTGTGTCTCCTGGCTGAGCACTTGCTGGGGATTTTGGATAAGTCACTTAATCTTTGTTTTCTCATCTGTACAGCCAGACAAGTAATATTTAGCATTTTTGTTGGAGCTCTGGATGAAAGGCAGCACGACTGCTAAAATATTATTGCTGTAGCCTCAGACCTCAATAAATCTGTTCGTGTCCCTGAAGTTTTACAAGTGGTGATAGAGCAGCGTGGGGAGGCCCGTGGGGGTGCTGCTGCTGCTGCTGCCTGTGCAGCCTCACCAGGAGCATCCCCAGGGACAGCGGCTGCAGTCCTGGTGCTGTCCCTGCTTGTGCAGGGAAGTGCCAGTGCCTGGAAACAGCAGAGATCGCTCTGCATTCATGGGGAGCTGGGCACTGCAAGCACGGAAACAACTACAGCTCCTCCCGGGGTAATTATACACCCTTAACGAGGGAAAAAAGCCCCTGAAATTTATTGACTGTTGACATTAGCTTTTCTGGAGTGTGTAGTTTAGAGCTGAATTACAGTTTATTTGGGGCTAATGAAGAGATCTCCCAGATCACGAGACTGGCAGTGACTGCTCTGGACTCCTGACCCGATCCTCGCTGTCACCTACAAACCCCCAGAGAGACAAAAACACCCTCAGGACTTCTCTGCGCCGTTTCCTCTTCCCACGTTTTGTCTGTTTTTTGTCAATTACACGTGTTTTTCACTTCAATCTTACAGTTCCTTATTTTCATGCTTTTCTAAAAATATAAACAAATTGCCACACGCTTTGAAGCGCTGTGTTTCAAGAAAAGCTTTTTCAGGGGTGAAGGTGATGCGGTGCTGGTCCTGAGCCCTGTGCTGCGGTAGCTCCTGGTGACCTCTTGGTGACTCTTGTCCTGTCCCGTGTGACCGGTGCAGCATCATCTCAGCATGGAAACACCGCCAGCCCCGCCACCCGCTGGTCCCTGCCTGCCGTCCACCCTTCCCATGGGGAAATCCCCCCGATGTCCACCCTGACCTCCCCTGGCCCAGCCTGGGGCCGTTCCCTCTCCTCCTGTCCCTGTTCCCTGGGATGAGATCCCAAACCCCCCCGGCTGTCCCCTCCTGTCAGGGACTTGTGCAGAGCCAGAAATTCCCCCTGAGCCTCCTTTGCTCCAGGCTCAGCCCCTTCCCCAGCTCCTCCTGGTGCTGCAGCCCCTTCCCCAGCCCCGCTCCCTTCCCCGGACACGCTCCAGCCCCGGCACGGCCCAAGGGCACGGCGGAGCCCGGTCCCGCTGGATGCACACCCCGGCACGGCCCGAACCCCGCTGGAGCCCCGGTACTGCCGGTCCCGCTGGATGCACACCCCGCCACTGCCCGATCCCCGCACCTGCCCCGGCCCTCCCGGAACTTTTGCCGGGCCCGTCCGTCCCCGCCCGCCCCGCTGGCTCCTCCCCGGGCCGCGGCCGCGGAGGGCGGAGCGGAGCGGCGCCGCCGCCGCGCAGAGCAGCAGCGGCAGCGGCGGCAGCGGCAGCGACCGAGCCCCGAGCCCCGAGCCCCGAGCCCGCGGCGGGGGAGCCGAGCGGCGGCGGGAGGCGGCCCGGGGGCGGCGGTGAGCGGGGAACGCGGCGGGGCCCGGGGCAGGGCCGGGGGAGCGGCGGGGGAAGCGGCGGGTCCGGCCGTCCCGGCGGGGCCTGGCGAGGCCGCGGGGCGGGCGGAGCGGGGCAGGGGCCGGCCCGGAGTCCGGCGGGGCCGGGCGGTGGCGGCGGGGCCGCGCCGGGCGCTCCCTGCCCGCGGCCCGGCCGGCAGCGAGGGGGAGGCGGCTCGGCCCCGGCCGCGGCTCCGGTCCCGTCCCGGCCCCCCGGACATCCATCTTGTGCGGCACCGGGCGGGCTGCGCGGAGCCGGGGCTGCCGCCGAGCCCGGGGATGAGCGGCGTTCCTGCGGCGTTCGGGGTCAGGTGTGTGCGGCCGGCCGGGCTCGCTGCTCCCCGCCCCGGCGAGGGGCGCAGGGGCTTGTGCGGGGCCCGGGGAGCACCGCGGCGGAAGGGACAGCGAGGCCGGGGGCACGGAGGGTGGGCTGGCACAGGGGCACGGCAGGACCAGGCACGGGGGCACGGCAGGACCAGGCACAGGCTTCGCCAGCCCGCACCGGCTGCAGGAGGTTTGGGCAGGTGGGACAGGGCGAGGGCGAGCCCCTCGTGAGCCACGTGGAGCAACGGGCTGGCCCATCCTCATCCTCCGGTCCTTCCTCATCCTCCCGGCCCATCTTCATCATCCAGCCCATCCTCATCCTCTGGGCCATGCTTATCCTCCCGGCCCATCCTCATGCTGCACTCCCAAGGACTGGTTGTCTGAGGCCACCTCAGCTCCAAAAAGGTTTCTTGCACTTCCTTCAGTTGCTGTAAAGAGAAACTGTTCTCTGCGTAGGGAGCTTTGGTGTTTGCCTGTTTCTCGGTAATTGGTGACTTTGCTTGAGGTACAGAACGTGTGGGTTTGGTGCAGGAATTCCTGCGAGGCTTCCTCAGTGGGAGGGTTGGGGTTTGGACACAGCGAGTCAATTCCGACTGACACAGCTGGAACTGGGTTTGCTTTGCTCACAGCTTGGAAGGAGCTGCAAACAGGAAGGGCAAACCATGAAAACTCGGGTTTTTTTTCCTTTTGGTAGCTTAACAGGGGAGATAATATTTCTTAAAATAGTTGTTTGACTTGAAATTGCCTGTCTGCCTTCGGAGTGTTGTATCGGCACTCTGTGATTTCTGTTGCTGTTGTAGTTCTCTCTGAGTAGTTGTGTTTCTCCTTGTAGAGAGACACCAGATTATCTGAGGAGTTGAGGAAAGCGTCTGTTCAGTTGTCGGTGCCTGTCTGCTGTGAAATGTTTCACTGTTGTGATTTGTGTCACTGCTTTTTCCATGCTGAAATGGTGTGTCAGTAATTCTCCCTGGTGTAGCGGATCCTCGGAGCTGAAAGGGTTTCCATGTGGGAGTTTGTGAGACGTTCAGGAAGTAACGGGTGAAACTTGGAGAAACAGAAAATGGTGCGTTAGCAAAGCTCTGTGCCTTTAATGAGAAGTTATCCAAACCCATGCAAGTTAAAGGGAAGTTCCAGATGGAGCACTCTTCTTTTGTGGTCTCTGCCACTTACTGAATTCACAGAAGCGATGCATTTCACAAGTATGAAACGCTGTCTGATTATTCTGACATCATTATCACGTTGCCATAGTGACTTCATTACGCCGGGAATGCCATGTTCACATCCGGTTGCTATGGAAAAAATCAGTGTCATAAATAAAAACATTTAATGTTCTGTTCATCCCTGTGGCAGGAAAAAAGGCATCGATTTATTGACGCCAGTGAAGACTGGCAGCATATTCCAACAGAAGTTCTTAGTGCCAAGTTCCAAACTGGGAAATCGTCACTTGCCGTTCTCGGCAGATTGTCCCTTCCCTCTGTGTGTTGTGGCAGGTAGCAGAAGTTGTGAAATCCTGGTTTGGAATGGAGGGTTGACAGAGCGTCTGCCGTTCTTCAAGGTGGAGCCGGCAGGAAGTGCTGCGCTCGTACCGCTTCTAAAAATAATCTGTTTTCATGCGCAGTGTTTGCCACGCAGCGTTTGCATCCCCCTGATCCTCTGGGGGAGCTGAGTGATCCCCTCTGCTCCCAGCCTGATGGGGGATGCCCAGCAGGGCTGAGGGAACCTTGGTGGCACCCCAGGCCTGGCGGTGTCACAGCCAGGCTGTCACCCCAGGCCCCACGGTGTGCTGAGTTATCCCCTCTGCTCCCAGCCTGTATGGGGGATGCCCAGCAGGGCTGAGGGAACCTCAGTAGCACCCCAGGCCCAGCAGTGTCACAGCCAGGCTGTCACCCCAGGGCTCACAGGGAGCTGAGTTATCCCCTCTGCTCCCAGCCCACATGGGGGTTGCCCAGCAGGGCTGAGGGAACCTCGGTGTCACAGCCAGGCTGTCACCCCAGGGCTCACAGGGAGCTGAGTTATCCCCTCTGCTCCCAGCCCGCATGGGGGATGCCCAGCAGGGCTGAGGGAACCTTGGTGGCACCCCAGGCCCAGCGGTGTCACAGCCAGGCTGTCACCCCTCTGCTCCCAGCCCGCATGGGGGATGCCCAGCAGGGCTGAGGGAACCTCAGTGGCACCCCAAGCCCAGCGGTGTCACAGCCAGGCTGTCACCCCAGGGCTCACAGGGAGCTGAGCACTGGCTGCCATCACGTGTCCTGCCTGTGGCGTGGCTGTTTTTAGGGTAAGTAGCTTTGCTGAGGGTTTTGAGAGGATCTCCTGCCAAACGGGCTGAATGACTCGCACAGCATAAGTCCAGTGACAGGTTAATGCTTTTATTTGGAGACTCGTGTTTACACAGAGCAGCATCTCAATGGTTTATATTTGAAACTATATGGTGCAAATGTACAGAGGGAGGTTATTAGTGATAGATATCGTGGCTGCTCAGCCAGTCTGAGGACTGTTCTTTAAAAAAACTGAAAAGTAATTAAATGGCAGGAGTGTGACATGTGGATGTACTTGAACATTAAAGTTTTAATTGTGTATTGAATCATCGTGCTGGGCATAAACAACTCCAAGCATTTGTTTGTACTTTATATTGCAGAGCTTTTTCTTGTACCCCGCACGTGCACAGCGCGCTCGGTGGCACTTAGAACTTGTGCTCAGTGTTTAGAGAACAGATTGCTTCTGTGCAACTTTGCAGGCTTTAAAAAATCCTCTTCAAGAGGCATCCTAATACTCTGACAACAGGAACATGTTATCTGTTTTCCTAGAGAAAACAAAGAGAATCTTTTGAACATATGTAAGTTCAAACCTTTAGGCTTTATATTTGAAGTGTTTTTTATGTGTAGCTGTTTGAAGTTCAGAATTATCCTTCATCCAGAGTTATTTTCAACCTTGCCAAATTCAACTCAGCTGGCTCTGGCTGTGGATCCTGATCAAAACTTTTGGGGTTTAGGGTAATAAGGGAGACGTCCTATTTTATCACTTTCTTTTCATTTCTGATGAGCCATGTTAATGTTGAACATCAATCACTTCTTATAACTTTGTGTATTTAATTCTGCAGAAGCAGATTCAAGAGAGACATGACTTTTAAAACTTGGTCAAGTCCTGGGGTGGTGTTTGGATTTTTTGGCCTTGATTTTGGGGGGTGTTGGGTTATTTTTTGAAGATGAGGTAGTGAGGATGGTGGTTAAAATATAGCCTCCATTCATTTTATGTTCAGCTCTGAAGTAGTTACTGATTTTCTTTTACTCTTTTAATTGTTAATTGGAAATTAAACAGAATTATAATGGAAGCATCTTCCTAAAAGGGTGCTTCTAAATCCCAGGGTCATATTTTCCTGTAGGCATTTGTGTTTGCACTTCAGGAAAGTTGCTGCTGCTGGAAACGTGACACCTAATGGCAGAGATAAGTAAGGATGTCCCAAAGTTTTCTGGAAGAGCTGTTCATCCTGCTGAGCTCTCGGTCCAGCCTGTCTTGCTCAGATGTTACAACTTGTGTGAGATGTAAATATCCCTCCCCACCCTTCCCCTGGGCTCCCTGCAGGTCCTGGAAGGTGGAATCAGGCTCGGGACGTTTCAGCTTGTGGAAATGGAAATGGAGCCATGAAGATGAGTTTATGCCAGTGCTCCCTGGACAGGTGGTGGATGGCAGGAGATGAGTTTAGGGCAGAGCTCAGGCCAGGGAGGGAGGCCCAGTGTTTGTGGTGAGAATTTCTCACAGTGGTTGGCACCTGCAGTTGGGAGCAGTTGTGGGTTCCTCACTCCCTGTGAGGTGAGGAGGGCAGGGCAGAGCCTGAGCTCCTTTGCTTTCCCATTGCTGAACCTTTGTTGTTGAGCACTCAGAAACTCTTGGAAGCAAGAACCCAGCAGGAATCCAAGTGATGCAGTTCAGTGACTCCAGCACGAACATGAGAGTGGAAAACCATCTGTGTTGGTTAAGTGAAGACCTGTTGAGCTGTTACACCAGGAGAGAAAGGATGAAAGCAGGTGTGAAGAGGATTAGAGTTTAATTGTGCCAGTGGCACTGCTGGTGGAGGGAAGGGGTTGAGGGGAGAACAAGGAGCTGCAGCTGCTGACACATCTGGGCCAGGGCAGGGTCCTGCAGCAGGGGTGACTGGTGACCCTCCCTGGCCTGTGACACCTGGGAAGAACGTGACCTGTGTCTTACTCTGGCTGCAGCACAATACCAACAGGTGACATTTGGTCCCTGTGCTCAGAGGTACCAGGCTGTTATTTGCATGAGAGTTACACGGAGCTGCCTTTCTGCTGCAGCAGCTTGAGGGTCTCTGTGGTTGTTTTTCAGCTGGCTGTGCTTGTTGCTGGTGACTGTTGACATCCTCTGTGAGCTGGTTTGACATGTCTGACTGAAACCCTCGGAGATAAATGGCTCATTATTAGAAGCTTCCTGTTATTTCCTGTGATAGCGTAATTTTGTTAATTAATGCCTGTTTTCTGAGCTCCCCTCTGAAGAGAAGGGGATCCAGTGACAGCAGAGCATCAGTCAGGGCACACCTGGGACCTGGTTTTTACACTGGAGCACTTTGTGCTGCACCTCTGATGCCATTTCACTCCCAGGTTTGCTATGAAACAAGTTTTGATCTGCAGAGGGGCAGGAACTGGTTACTGAGAGATCACTTCTTCCCTTGCAAATAGTGCAATAATTCAGGTTGTGTAGAGTAATCCATTTAAAGATATTAAAATGAGGAGGCTGTGGGAAGAAGGGTGGTGCTCAAGGAGGAGCCACTGAGCGTTACATTCCTGATCAGAAATGGTGTTTGAGCTGAAATTCCATTCATGTGCTGTGGGAAGATGCTTTGGGGTGTGTGGGAGGAGATGGGACACCAGAACCCATCCCTCGTTTGGATCTCCCATCATTTGGGGTCTGTGACTGCTGTACTGGCAGGCTGTGCTCAAAGCCTGGTGCAGGCAGCACCCCTGGGTGAAGGTGAGCTCAGCAGTGCCTGGAAGTTTCTGTTTGTGTGGCAGCAGAGCCCAGGGCAGGGCTGGGGCTCTTTCTCACCGTGTCAGCTGCTGGAGCAGGTCGGGTGGCTCTGCTGAACCCCGCCGTGGCCACATGAAGACGATGTTTTGGTGTTTTTGTGTTTTGGTGTTTTGATGTGTGTTCTGCTCCCTGCCCCAGTGCTCCGGCAGGTATTGGCAGTTGGGAAAGACCTGCTCTACCTGAACAGGCACCTCCTCCCTGCAGCTGCAGTGGCTGCACCTGAACACAGGGAAAGGCACAGATGGGATTTTTTTGGTGGAGAAATCTCCAAAAGGAGACTTGGTATGCTTTGAATACTGCTGGTTGCTTTCTTTTGATGAACAAAATCGTCAGGCTGAGGGGGAAGTCTGACCCTGCACAAGGATTTTATATGGGGGAATAAACAGGTAACAAAGAGGCAGAAAGGAATCCCAGGGCTGCTCACAGCCCCTGGCTGCAGGTGCTGCTCTTGGCTGTTTCACCTATTTATTTGACTTTGTTTCACTTAGAATGTGGGGAGCCAGACAATGGCAGTCCTGTTGAGAGGAGGCCCGAGGCATTGTGGTTTGTTATTTATTTTGAATATTGATAAGATGGAAAACACTTAAATCCATCTGGGGCACTGAAGCAAGAGGTCTGGATGTGCCCACAGCAGTGGCCAAGCTGGGGCTGGAACAAATCTTTATTCATCACTTCAGTGAGGCAAAATCCACTCAGAAATATGCTCAGTGTAACAGGGTGAGCATTTCTGTAACAGGTGAGTGTGGCTTTGTCAAACCTCTGCTTTTTGGGAATGTGCTGCAACTACTGTGCCAGGGCTGTGTTGCATAACTGCTGCTTGCTGGAGCATTGCAGGAAAACAGACACTTGCATTTCACTTGTCTGTGACTGCAGATTCAGGGCTGGCTGGAATGTTTTGGGGTTTTTTTTTTAGTTGAAATATTTGTAGGATTCAATGGTGTTGTGTTCTGCAGTGTTCTAATACCGAAAAAATGTGAACTTGTCATGTTTAAATCAGGATATTGCGTGTGAACCCGGGCAGTGCAATCTGCTCGTGATGGGGCTGAGCATCACTGGCTGCAGCTGGGGCTGCTCCTGCTCTGGAGGAAGGCTGTGCAGGGTCTGTCCAGGGCAAGAATCTCTGTGGAATCAGGCATTTCTCACATTTTTAACTGGAAATGGACCCTTAATGTGGAAAGCACGGAGGAGGAGCACTTCAGCTGGATGTGTTGGTTGCAGTGCCTTTTATGCTGTATTTTTATGTAATATTCCTTTCTCTCATGCAAATAAACTTGAAGTTGTAGGGAGGGGCAGCTGGGAAGAGGCAAACTTTCATTACAGACAGCTGACATGCAGAATAATATCTTTTTATATGTCACTCACCACGTGATAGTTAAAAGTAACTCATAGTTCACTGGGTAAGGCTATTTCTGGTGCAATTCTCCTTTTTTTGTGCAACAGTCTCATTCGAGCACATCTTGATTTACCCTGAGATCTGATGTGTCTGTTAGTCCTGTGCTGAGTAACAGTTACTGGCTGTCAGGCCTGAAGAACAGAAATCTTGTTGGATTTATGAAGTAAATATGGATGAAAATAAAATAAATTTAGCCAATTGTTGCTTTCTGCTTTAGATTATAACACTAATTGTAGCTGAAAATAACATTAGGATTAAAGATACAGACTGAAGTGGTTCCAGACAGCCTTTCTCATGAAATATTTATGCATTTAGGGCTTTTAACTCATCAGATCACTTATGAAGTTGTGGAGATTACAATATTGCTGTGGCCTTGCCTTGTTTTGTGAATACTCTGCATTGATCACTAGAATGCAGTCAAAGCTTTTTCAGGAATCCCATTTGAAATGATCAAACAGATGTTGGAGTGCTCCAGGGCACTTTCCTGGGCGGTGTGATTCTGAGAAAGTGGGTCTTGTCCTTTTTTCTGTAAATTCAGTACTTTGCAGCCTCTGTTAAATGAACCATTTGCACAAACCTTGGCATAAACACAAAATTGAGTCCAAATCCATTTGAGCTGGGTGCTGGGTGGCTCAGCAGGTGTCAGAAGAGTGAGGCTGTGTCCAGAGCTGGGGTGCTGTGACTGCCCTGTCCTGTTCATGCCAAGGTCACATCCACTGCACCTCCATGGGCAGAGGGTGAAATAGATTCAGGAACTTTTTAAAACCCGTGTGGTGGTGCTGTGCTGAGGGCAGGGTTGGGCTGATGCTGTATTTGCAGATTTACTCCAGAAAAAACAGACGAGTGGGAGTTTTAGCTGTGGTGGGAAGGCACAGAAATTGTGGGATTTGGCAATTCACACTGGAGTGGGGTGTGCTGTGCTCAGGTCCTGCCCAGGGTGCAGAACCGTCCCCAAGCCACGTGTTTGACAAATTTACATGTTAATGCAGGAGAGATAATTTTGTGCCTTTTGACCTATGTCTGATCGTTTCAAAGACACATCCTAGAAATAAGACCTTTTTATTTCTGTTTGAATGGTGTTGATGAGGTGGAGGGGAAGGCCTGGCTGATGGCAGTGCTGCTCAGGGTAGGATGTGCCCTCCCTTCCGTGTGAGTCAAACCCAGCCCCTGTGCTGAGCCTTGGCCCTGGGGCTGCTCAAAGGCAGCTCTAGAATTGGTTATTTTGGTTGTAATCAAGCCTGACCTATAAATACTGAAGTGGCTCCTATAAAACTGATTAAACTATCAGAGCTGTTTCCTTTAATGTCACCTTTTATTCACCATAAAGGAAATTCCAGGATGAATTGTCCAAGGAGTTTTGCCCTTTTAAGCAGGTTCAGGAGGATTAAAAAACTTCAGAGAAGCCTGGTGCAGAGGCCAGCTCTGGCAGTGGTTTGGTTAAACCCCTCTGGCCTCCAAGCTCTTGCTCTGGCACTGAAGTGTTAATAACTGTTTGAATATCCCTTCAGTTAAAACCTTCACACAGAAAAAAGTTTCATTTTCGCTGTAGAAAAAAGTTCAGTTTCCACCCCCACTCTGCCCCAAGTTTCCAGGAAGCAGCATTAAGGCTGAGCTGAATACTGAAGGATTAAACACCACATTAAATAACTTCATTTCTTTACGAAACGCAGTGAAACTGTTACTTTCCCCTCTGTTTGAAGTTAATTCTGTGCACTTACTGCTATTCAGGTTCCTATCAAGCCTTAAAATCTGCCATGAAAAGCGTTCAGGGGGTGCAGTCCCACTTGGCAGTGCCAAAACACATCAGTTGTGAGCCGTGGTTAAGTCCTCATTACACGGATCCTCATTGCTGTAGGGGGTTTATTTAAACTGATAAACAAATGTAGTATTAATAAGTGGCCATATGGTCAGTGGGGCTTTTCATTCTGAAAATCGTTGTGAAAAAGGCGTTTAATGAGTGGGAGCAGGGGGGGTTTGGTTGCTTGTGGCTGCCACACACCAGGCAAGGGAAAGTCTCTGGGCTGCACATGCAGGGCTGACCTTTAGAACAGGCAGCATGGTCCAGTGTACAAACACACGGATTATTGCAGCCGTGCCAGGGAGATTTAAAGAATCTCAATATTTTTTTACAATTTGTGAGTTAGCCCGGTCTCCTGGAGAGCTGGGATGTGCCCCATGTGTAGAGGCTTGGTATGAGGATTTATCACTGGTGGGTGTGAATTATAGAATCATGGAATGGTTTGGGTTGGAAGGACCTTCAAGCTCACCCAGTGCCACCCCTGCCATGGGCAGGGACACCTTCCCCTGTGCCAGGGTGCTCCAGCCTGGCCTTGGGCACTGCCAGGGATCCAGGGGCAGCCACAGCTTCTCCATGCCAGGGCCTCCCTACCCTTTGAGTAAAGACTTTCTTCCCAAAACCTGATCTTAACCTACCCAATGTCAGTTTGAAATACGTGGGAAGAGCAGTTTAAACCTCTCCAATTTCATTGAGAAGTTTCAAAGAACCCTCAGTGGCCTGGAAGCTTCGCCTCTCCATTAAATTTTTTACTCTGGAGACCGAGTAAGCTCAAACTGGGCTTTATGACCAACTTCTGGTCAGTGCTACTGCAGAAATGAAATAATTAAAGTGCCAGCTGAAATTTCAGTGGCAATCTATCTACCTCATGTCACTTATTTACTCTTAATTATATAAACCAGGAAGACCAGTGGCGAACGTTGCCAAGCTACTATCAGCACAACAAATTATTCCTAGCAAGTAGAATGGAGTTGGTCTATTGGCTACGATTGAGCCTCCTCGGGTCTGCCTGGAATTTAATCTGTTTTATAAAAGGTCAGGGTATTTTTTCCACTAGAGGAAATGGAGAGGAATGAAAAACTTTATAGGGCTTAAAAATCAGTGGCAAGTTGTGGATGTGATAGGCAGCAAATGGAGGAAGTCCCCTGGACGGCTGCTGTGTCTAATGGCGATGCCCTGTAATGTTTACGTGTTGGGCTGATGAGGAAGGGGGAAAGGACCTACTGGAAGTAATTTTTTCATTTCTTCTTCCAAAAAAGTTGTGGGGAGCTCCTGAATGGTGTAAAGCCCTCTGCTGAGCTACTCCAGTAGGGCAGGATGGGAAAAGGAGAAACAGCGAACGCGGCCGTGGTGTTGCTTGGGAGGATCTGTGAGCTCACAGTCCCTCCTACCAAAGAGTTTCAGATACTTGAATTGATCTGAGTGTGCTGTGCCCTCGCTGTGCCCAGCTGAGGTGCTGTGCCCTGCCTGCAGCTCAGCCTCGTTGGTATTAATTTGCAGAGTGCCGCAGTCCGGCCGGAGGGGAGGCTGCCAACTCCAGCCACTGACGTAGAGCTTTGTTCTAATTTGGGGATGCAGTGTGTGTTGGTCTTTGAGTTGTGCTGCTGGCTTCCTTTCCCCTGCCTTTGTCTGGCTGGCACAAGTCCCCAGCAACTTTCTGCAAGTGCAGAGCAATAGGACAAAAAATAAATTAGCCGTTTCAGCATGGCAAGCTTTAGCTGCCCTGAGCCCTTGTTCCTTGCCTGGAGAGCTTCTATGGCAAAGCAATTCCCAATGAATAATTAGGCAGCCACTTGCATAGAAGTTAACATTATGTTATTTGAAATTGCAGGTTCAGCGTGAAGCTGATTGCACAAAAGATTACAGGCTGAGGAGGATCGATCCCGGCGCGTTTGTGCACAAAATAACTATTTCCAATGACAGAATTATTGCTGTTTTCCAAGAAGTTTGTTCCTGGGCCTTGTTTGTGTGGGCTGCAGTTAATTTGCTGAAAGGCCCAGCTCAGCACAGCGCTGCAGTGGGAAGGGCTCTGCAGGACTTTACTCTTCACCCAGGCGTTTATGGCCTTGGCCGTGGCTGGGGAGTGCCCGGCGCAGTCGTGCAGGACGTGGGGACAGGGATGTGGCTCTGAGGAGCACACGGCTGGGCTGTGAGGTTTGGGAATGCATGCAAGGCTTGAGGGCTGCTCTCCTGCCTTTTCTGATGCAGCTCTTGAGATGACACCCCTGGCCGGTGTCGTTCTCCCGTGTTCTCACAGACCTGTTGGCTTATTTGGCTCGTCACCAGCTTTATTTTCTGTGCCTGCTTCTTTCTGTGTCTTTTTGGGGTTATTTGTTAAATAGGAAATATATTTAGACTTGGATTCCTGATGATGTGGACAAGGGACAGCATGTATGTTCCAGCATCAGGAATGCACCACAGTGGGGTCATGACTCATCAACAGCAGGCTTGTGCATAGCTAATTACACATTTGTTGCCTTGATTGGTATTTGATTTGATGCTGAAAGCAGTCAGTGGAAATGATAATGATTTTGGTGTTAAAATTACAAAACTGAGGCTGAAATTCCTGGCACAAATTATAAAATATTACCTCTTATGTAATGTTAATATCTTAATATCTAAAACACGTGTTTTGGTGTCAGATACCGCAGTGATAATGAGTAAGAAAACAAATGCAGGGTCTGTGAGCGGAAGTTTGCCAAAGTGTACTTTTGAAGTCACATCGAAGTCATGCTTTCTGCTTAGTCTGGTCTTTTTAGTCTTTTGTTTTTCTCTTCTCTCTCATTTTGCTGGTGTTGGCCTCAGGAAAGGTGGAGGAAGTTTTCCCTGTACCCTGAAGCCAGGGAGTTTGACTTGGAGTGAGGACTCGTTTTGTGAACAAGTGAGTCCATGGCAGTGATTTTTATTAATTAAACAGACTCCTTGCTAACTAACAGGGAAATCTATGACAGTGTTTGTCTTGCTGCTGTTTCGGGGCAGTATCTGCTAATGAACTCTGGGATTTCCAGCCAAACCCCCTTTCATTTGGGATGCACAGCCCTGTTCCCAGCACTGTTCATGGAGCCATTGTGTAATTGATGACAGCTTTGATGAGCATTAGGGAAATATTTCATGTGCTTTCGGACTTCATTGAGTAATTGAGTATCTCTGAACGTGGTGCAGGGCAGATCAGGGAGCAGGTGCTGAGTGGAGCTGTCGTTGGGCACTTCCAGCCAAGGGGAGATCCTTGGAGATGCTGGGTTTGCAGCCTTCACTGCTGTGTCATCCTCTGTTTGTTTGGATTCTTTCAGTACCGTGGAGTGAATCTGTCAGTTTAAGCGTGGCTTTGATCGCTGTAAATCTTCCCCTTGCAGAACTGCTGGGTTTGGGTTTGTTTTGCCAACACGGCTCTGAGTAATGGAGGGAATTTGGTAGAGTGTTGAGCAATGTTTAGTTGACACTTTTAAAAAAGGAAAATCCACCCCTTTCCATGGCCTAGTTTATAGTAACTGAAAAAAGCTGGCATGGAGAACACTTACAAGCTGAAAATTAAACAGGTTTGTTTATAGTAGCCACGATTCAGTATTTAACTGCCAGGATAAAAATAACCTGGACGTGTGGCTGCAACATCCCAAGAATCTGCCTCTCGTTTGGGAAATGGGAAGGGCATGGCCACAGGAGTGGCACAGCCAGCCTGGAGTGGAGGTGCTGGAGTTCACAGAGACATCTGTGCTTCTCTGCCAAATGTGCTCAGTGCTGACACCTCTTTTCCCTTGGAAACGTTCAGTATTCCAGTTTCTGTTCAGTATTCCAGTTTCTGTTCAGTATTCCAGTTTCCGTTCAGTATTCCCGTTTCCGTTCAGTATTCCCGTTTCTGTTCAATATTCCCGTTTCCATTCAATATTCCCGTTTCCGTTCAATATTCCTGTTTCTGTTCAATATTCCCGTTTCTATTGGTGAAAATCAGAGAGAGGGAGGTGTGAGTGATGAGCATCAAGGAGTTATTCTCCTTTTTCCTCCTTACAGCCAGGTGAGTGGTCCTTGCTCCCTGCCTCTCTCCTCCCAGCCAGGGTTCCTCTATCCTTGTGTATTCCAGGGAGGAGCAGAGAGCAGAACCCCGCAGGCTCCGTGCCGTCGGTGTAGGAGCTGCACCTCGAGAGGCCACCTCACACTGTCTCTAGGAACTGAGCTGTGGTTTCTGTGCTGCTCCTTTCCGTGCCTCATTTCTTTCTGTTCCTTCTCTCTCGCCCTCATTTAAATTCAGGCTCTGCTGTCTGGGTGCGAGGGCAGCGGGTGCTGCTGAGCCATGAGGAAGGGAGCTCCTCCTGGAGCTGCCACTGGCAGCACCTGCATGAAAAATCATGGAATGGTTGGGTGGGAAGGGAGCTCAAAGCCCACCCAGTGCCACTCCTGCCATGACAGGGACCCCCCCCACTGTCCCAGCCTGCTCCAATGTTCAGCCTGGCCTGGGACACTGCTGGGATCCAGGGGCAGCCACAGCTGCTCTGTGCCAGGGCCTGCCCACCCTCCCAGGGAAGGATCCCTTCCCATTATCCCATCTCACCCTGCCCTCTAGACTCACTTTCTCTTACACTTGGAAAAATGTTTGACAAGGATTATGAGAGCTCCCATTATCTGTTTCGAAACAGTTTTGATTTCTGTGACTCCAAGGTGACTCCAGAGCTGCTAAAAAGGAATATTTTCAAAAAACCAGCGTACTGGGTTTTCATTTAAACTTCCTGTGATTCCAGAGGAACAATTGATTCTTTTTTTATCCCCTGAAAGGATGAAGTGCTGAAGTGGTAGAAGGCAGGACCCTTTGCCTGTCAGAGCAGCAGGGTGTAGCCAGTGCTGTGATTGCTGTCTGAAGTATCAGAACTGCTGCTGTTCAGGGGTACTGAACAAAGGACTGGAGTACTGCAGGTGTCAGAGCTTCTAAAACTCTTGGACAAGGAGCCAGAGGTTCCTGGGGCAGGGGGCTGGTGCTGCTGGGAGCTGTTCTGCTCTCCAGGACTGTCACAGAGTCCCGGAATGGTTTGGGTTGGAAGGGACCTTAAAGCTCACCTTGTTCCTGCACCCCCTGCCACAAACCTGATGGATTCCCTAAATTAATGGTGCTCTGCAGGTGTTGTGTTGGATTTTACCATGCAGTGCTGCCTTGGGAGCAGAGAAGTGATGGTTCTGCCCCTGTGACATCATCAGGACATTGGGCTGCTCTGAATCTTTCTCCCACATTTCTGGTGATATTTTCTCTACTAAGTTTTCATCTTCTAAAATTAATTGTGAACTTGATGCACCTCAAGCTTGATTAGTCTGATTGAGTTTTGTCTTTTGTAAGTGAAGTCTTCCTCGGGGTATTCTTGGGAGGAGAAGTCCCCAGGAACAGGCTGCTTTGGCTGAACACTACAGAGGTGTTTTACAAATGCTGACACTTGAATAACCATTAACTCTTTTTTTTTAATTCTTTTATTCAGTTCCTTGTGGGGAGCCTAGAAAAACCTTCAGTAGAGCTGCTAACACTGATGAGAGATCTTTTATGCCAAGGTAAGAAGTTTTTAGTGTTCTCATCATATTTTAAATGAAATTTCTGTGAACATTGGAGTGGGTAATTGGTAGGTGAAGTTCTTGCACTCACTCTGTTTCAGTGCTGTGTTAGCTTATTTTGGTTCATGCTTCTCTCTTCCCACCACCCGAGTCATAAACTTTTTGATGAGCTGCTGGAACTTTTGAAACAGAAACAGCTCATTTTTGCATCAGGTTTCTGTCCTGAAGGGCCTCAGCCCTTGTCCCCACCGCCTCCCCCAGGCTCTGCCCCGCTGCTTCCGCTGCTTGGGAAATACCCTCAGGGTTCTGCTTCTTCCTGCCCTGATCCTGCCCTGGGCTGCGGGAGGGTGAGGAGGACTCAGACACTTTGGAGAGTGCAGAGGGCTTGGCTGAACAGAGGGGCAGGTGAGTGGAGGCACATTTCAGGCTGGAGCTGCAGCTGTGTGTGCGTCTGCCTGTGATCCTCTGCAGGATCCTGTGCAGGATCCCTGCCTGCACAGCCTCGGGTATGGACACAAACACCCTGCAGCTTTTCCACCTCTCCATCTGCTCCCAGGGCAGAGCCCTTCACGTTCCTGCCAGGAAGGGGCTGAGCAGTTTGGGGCTGCTGCTGTGGGTGGGTCAGTGTCCATTTCTGTCCCTTCTGGGCAGTGCTGGTGACAGCAGCAGAGAGGAGATGCTCCTGTGAAGGAACACAATGCAGATGGACTCTGATGGATCAGGTGTCTGATGGTGTAAAAACAAAGGGTTTTTTGTGATCATAGGTGAAGGATCCCCATGATTTATTACCCTGTAGGTGCTGCAGGTGGTTTGGGGCGTGGTGGGATGGGCAGAGGGAGCTGCAGCTCAGGGTTCTGTGCCCCCTGCCTGTCCTGCTGGAGCTCAGTGGCCGTGCCTGGGTTAAGGGAGGCACACTCAGCTTTTGCTTTATTTTTGCACCACAGCATTCACAACTAATGAGACCAGTTTCACAACATTTACAGTTAATTTTTTTTACACTCCTTAGTGATCATACTCTTCTCTTGAGTCTAAAGGAACACTTAACAGCCATAATTTAATTCTGTTTGCAAATGGAGCCGTTGCTTCGCAGCATGTGACTCTACTACAGAGAGCTCTGGATGGAGATGAATGCTGCTGTGTCTGACTGTATTTAGGTGGGCTTCAACAGTTGCCAAATGAAAAGTTGGCTGGGATGCAGCATAGTAATTTCTTGAGCACTCTATTCATGTTGTATAAACAGATAACATTAACATACTTGTGAAAGGGCTACAAGATAATTAAGGCGTGTGGGGTTTACAGTAATAAGACTCGTGCCTTTCAGGATCTTGATTTCCTGTTGCACCTGAAAAAAAAAAATCAGCAAATACTGTAGAGAAGAAATGAGAAGTTAGTCTTGTACTGCTCCCAGCTTAAACTTTCCCACAAGTATTTTCTACTATAAATAAGAAGTGAAATAGTTCACAGCTAAATTTAACCCTTAGCTTGATTGATTTCTGGGTTTTCTTCGGTGGAACTGACTGTGGGACTGTAGGAAAATGAAGACAAACTGGATCAATAAGTTGCATTCATGCTTTATAAAAAATGCATCAGCTTTTAATTTCTAGGGGTTATCAGGGGGAAAATAATTGTTAATTGGAATTCCCCTCTTCTTCCCATTCAAAATCATGATTTTTGAAAGAAAGGAAGTGAATGTTACTTCTCAGGGAAGTGTTCAAGCAGGAGAGCTTGCAGTTCCCAGAATTTAACCAGAACTCTTGTCAATGTCCTAGAGTGCACAGACGTGGCCTGCGCTGCTTTTAGGCAGTTTCTGGAAAACCCCTTTTGGTTTGAGTTGATTTCACAATTGCAGTTAGGCAACTGCAGCTCATGTGGGCTTCACGAGTTGGAGAAAACCCTCCAGGTGCTCAAAACGATGATGGGCTGCACGGATTGCTTGAGCCTCACTCCCTGCCCAAGGCTGGGATGAGGGCAGGGCAGCTTGGCTGTGTAACTGCAGGGAGCTCAGCACAGGCAAGTCCTTTATTTCTGTTATTCTGGCTTAAAAACGAGTTTAGAGTTGTGCTAAACTGAACACAGAAATTTGTGTTTCTCTCTCCAGCAGCACGTGGGGTTTGAAATTCTTGTTTAAACCCATTCTTGGGTGACAGCCCATGGAGCAGGGTGAGGGTGAGGGGGTGTTTGGGGAGGGTCCCCAGCTCCCTGTTGGGCAGTGGGGCCCAGTTCAGCCCAGAGCAGTGATGGGTGAGCAGCAGCACGTGGGGCTCCTCTTGACTCTGCTTCACATCCTCCCCTTGGGAGTGGAAATGACAGAAGAGAACCTGTCCCGATTTAATGATTACATAAACTTGGGACAGATTGTCAGGGAGTTGTCCACATTGCAAAGCTAAAAATACAACCCCTGTTCTTCACAGTGTTCACGGCAGCCGACAAGGTGATACATTTCTCTATCAAACTCCTTGGAAGACGGTTTTATTTTTAAAAGCCGTAGCCAGCGAGGTCATAAATCCTGGGGAAAGGATAGTTTGAAATGCCTGGGAGGAGAGGAGCCTGCCCAGGCTGTCCCAGCCCTGGTGTGTGCAGCCTTACTTGGGAAGGAAGCGCGGCGCTGCGGAAGGGGGGATTGGTGCTGAGCTCATTGTTTGCCGCAGCCCCGGAGCGGGACAGCCCAGCCTGGCTGCTAATGTAAACACCGTGTAAAGTGTTTATCACCGCCTTTGTCATTGGCCTTATTTGTCAGGGAATCTCGAGCAGAACGAGAAGTTTTCTGCTGCTGCGTAGTGACTGGAGGGAGTCGCAAGATTTCCATAAAAAGGCAGAGTCTGTGCTGGGCGAGCAGAGCTCTGCCTTGGCAGCCGTGCGCTGGGCCTGACCTTTTGCAGAGAAAACACTGACCTAAATCCCTCCCTGCTGGGGGTGGAGGGGAGAAGGAAACCTCTTGACTTGCTTCTTTCTGATCTAATTTTCGTGTCCCGTGCTCTGGTTTGTGCCATGAAATGCTGAGGAAGCAGAGGGCAGGCGGTGCCAGCTCACGGTGCCCGGCACAGCTGGGACAGGCTCTGTTTGTCCCATGTTCTGTCCATCCTCTTCCTCTGAGCACTGCCAGAATCCAGCTTTGGCCATTTCCTGTAACCTGGGGCTGTTGGAGTGGCCTCAACCTGAGTGTTCGGGTGGAAAAATGAAGCCCAGAGCTGTCAATAAAGGCGTTCTCATTCCAGGGAGGGTTGGGTGGAGGGGCAGTGCTGCTGTTCTCAGTGTCCCAGCTCTGTGTTTTAACCGCTGCCTTTCCTCCTGCCCTGCAGGTCGCCGCTCTCTGAACAGCCCACACCATGCGTGAGTACAAGCTGGTGGTCCTTGGTTCAGGAGGTGTGGGCAAGTCCGCTCTGGTGAGTTTGGGGAGCAGTTCTGGAGCCCATACCCAGCCCTCCGAGTGCCTGGCTCACTGCAGAGCAGGTTACTGATGTTTGGGGGAGCTGCTGTGATTTTAATGTGTGCCAGCACTTCCATGTAGTCACTGTGACACTGCCGAGTGCAGGGGTGTCACGGTTTTGGAGAGGTGATTAATTGCTGCTAATTAGCGTGTCATGTCTGCTTCCTGCACGGGTGTGTGTTGTACATGGCTCAGTGTCTATGTGAGTATTAAAAGCCCAACCAGCCTGGCACAGCAGGAGGAGCCTGGCTGGAATCAGTCACAGAATTGAGGGTTCAGCCTTGCACACCTCGAGGGCTGCGTGTTCTCCATCCTGAGCGAGCAGCTGGGCTCACAGCACCACGCTGAGATCTCAGATCTCAGATCCATCTGCAGCCTGTGCAGAGGGAGGAGCGGGCTGATGACACTTTGCACTCCTTAAGTGCTTGCCTTGTTCCTAAGGAGAGGTTTGCACTGCAGGGTTGATAGCACAGCCCTGAGAGGGACTCGTGTCACCCATTTATCACTCACCAGTCACGCAGCTCTCTCCAGCAGAGGCAAAGAACTGGTCAAGTGTGACGTTATCTGCAACAAGGAACTGCAGTGTTCTTGTCACAGACATGATAATGGCTGGGCAGCCTTTCCTGTCCTGCCTCATGGGTTATTCTGCTGGTAAAGCAGGTGATAATCCTGGTAAATCACCTGCACAACCCCATGAACAGGAGGAGATTATTCAGTTGTGTATCAAATTTGATGCACTCTTGCAGCAATCCCATCTTGTATATCAAATTTGATGCACTATTGCAGCAATCCTATCCTAATCACTACAAGATGTTTACAAGGTGTAATTTTTTACAAGCTCTGTTCTTCCACAGCAATTTAAGCGATCTGATTACTTTTTCCACCAGCACTTCCCTGATTATCCAAATTTTCTTATGTAACACTGAAAGACTCACTAGGTGAAATACCACTTAGTAGTATGCTGTAAATAAAAATTACTCAGCATCTGACACACTTCAATTTCCTTTTTTGTGATTGGAAGTCTGAGTCAGCACCATCACTGACCTTTTTAACAGCTGAAATGCAAATACTCAAATAGTCTGATAAACAAAAGTTAAATTCTTTCTGACGGGCTGGGTGCTAAGTCAGCATATTTGGTGATTGATATTCAGCACAGATCCATTACATTTATGGCAGCACGCAGTAAGTGCCAATTAGCAGCCAGGAGTGGAGAATATTCAGCTTTCAAAGAGTCTGTGCTTATTTACAAGCATTAGCAAGGAGAGGTGACAAGGTAGGATTTAAAATAATCTGGAGGTCACTTTAAATTTCGTTCTTCCAACTGTCTCAACTGACCTGTGCCACAAAGAGCCTGGTGTCCATTTCCAGCTCTGTTTGCACTCAGTGCAGATGACAATATGGGGTTGTTCACTGCAGATCCTCCTCGTTGTTTTAACTCCTCTGTGCCAGCACGGGGCTGGTGGTGCTTGTGGAACAGGGATGGACTGCAGGAAACCTTCACAGTTACAGAGCCAGAGCTGTTTAGCAACTTCTGTTTCCTGTACAGCAGTTTTATCCCATTTCTGGGACTCCTCTGGAGGGGCAGTGGTGACACAATTTCCAAGGGTGCCCAGTGGGGCAGAGTCTTACAGAGAACTGGGAACTAAAGTTGGGCTGCACAACCCAAACAGAGGGAAAGTCCTGAAAGCCTTGGATCTACACATAACCCCAAACCACCCCAGATTTGTAGCTTCTCCTTGGCCTTTCTTTTCACCTAAAATAAATAAAAACAAAGCCCATCAGAGATCAGGAGTGCTCTATGTCAGCAGGGGTTTGTCAGATCTCACACTCAGGGCTGCCTCACAGAGTTCCCCAGAGAGGGGGACAGATGTGACAGATGTGACAGTGACAGTGTGAGCCTGTGGCAAGGAGCTGCCATCCCTGGGCCTCTCTGGGGAGCAGCTGTGCGAACCTGACCGTGCTGAAATGCACAGGAACAATCCCAGAACACGATCTGTGAGCTCCAGCTCTGCCTGCTGCCTTTAGTGTTGGTGTAACACTGTCACCCACGTTAGTGGGGGTCCAACTGTGCAGGCTTTGCTGAGATCTGTTACCCAGGCAGGCTGGGACAAATGTTCAGTGTGACAAGAAAATACTGGAGAGGCAGAGTATTTTTTCGTTAATATCTATATTTATTATTATTATTATATTATATTATTAATATTTATATATTTTTATATTATCATATAAAAAGGCAGAAATTCTTTTCATTAGAGTGTAAAATGCACTTATTCAGTGATACAGAACAGCTTTGAAATGAGGTGGTTGTGACTTCTCAGACTTTCCTCACAAATTTGCAGAATTGGTATAAAACTTGTGAAAGGTTCAGTTGGCAAAAGGTACTTGGTGTGTTTGTTGATGTTCAAGGGACAAAAGTGAGTGCTGAGATCTCAGCTCTCAGTTCCACAAACGAACACCACCTTGTTTGACAAATATCACCCAAATCTGCAGACACCCCTGGGCTGTTTTACTGCAAACTGTGGTGGGTGAAAAGGAGAAAGGAGCTTTGCCTCCCACAGGAGGAGAACTCTGTGCTGGGAGAAGCCAGGGCGCAGAGCTGGGCTGGCAGGGGTGGGCATTGCTGAGCAGGTTTGCTGGGATATCTGCAGGAAGGGAGGAAGGATGGAAGCTTTCCCCGTGCATGGAGTGAGGGCTCCTCCTTCAGTGGTCTGTGCACAGGGTGTCTGCAGGCTGCACTCCTGCAGGGCAGCTCTGGGCTCATTTGGACTGAAATGTGCATTTTCCACAGTGCACAGGTTGTCTGTGCTTCTGCTCAAATCTCAGCTCTTCCATATTTGGTGATTTTTATCCTTCTAAAGTCACAGGCAGCGGAGTAAAGGCACTTTTGAGGGTACCATCATTCCTGAGACAAGCAAGCAAACAACGTGCAAAAAAAGTTCTGAAAACGTGCTTGAATAACATGATTTTAATAGAAAAAACCACAAACTTTATTTTCAAAGTTGAAATTCTGTCTTTTTCTCTGGTCCTCGCCTATTGACTTGTAGCAGCAGAGCAGTTTTACTGTTGTTACTTTTTCCTGAAGTGCTTCTTGGTGAATATTTCTGGTTGTGTCCAGCTCACTTAGGATTTTTCTCCTTTCCTTCCTCCCCAGACTGTACAGTTCGTTCAGGGAATTTTCGTTGAAAAATATGACCCAACAATAGAAGATTCATACAGAAAGGTAAAACACCGTAATTTTTATTTCTTTCAAGCCTGACAGAGAGTGTGAAGTTGTTGGGGCTGTTTTGGATGCAGCTGCTGAGCAGAAATCCTTGCAGGATCCCTGGGCTGTTACGTAATGCCAGGCACAGAGCTGCTTTCTTCCCTGGATGGATGTCAAGTGACCCATTGTGTCACGGATTAGCAGAAATGTCACCAGCGTTAAAGGCACCAAAACATACACTAAAAACTTGTGACATTTGTGCCCCTGATAATTAAATTAAATTGTGCCGTGAGTTCTGCTGTTAAATTTACTTGACTTTCCTGGAATCCTCGTTAGATCCAAGACATTTCTCAGCAAACGAAAGACTTGCAAAGTCTCACTGTGAGGATCCTGAAATATTTGACATTTTCTTCCCTTCCTTATTCCCTTCTTGCCCAGCAGCAAAGAAAAATTAAAGTTCTAAGGTGCTTTGATTTGTAAGAGTGGATTAAGTCGAGATATTTACAATCTCACTTAAGTTGAGATGTTTACAGTGAGCTGCTCATTTAAGCCTGGCTAATGAAGGAGTCCTGTGATGTGAGCTGACCCAAATGCCTGGCTTGGGGCGTAATTAATCCTCTCCCAGCAGTGCTGCTCAGCCCTGGGGAGTGCAGGTGCCTGCTCTGCTGAGAGCCCTTTGTGGCAGGAGCACAAACTGAGCTGATTCTCTTGCCTGTCCCATTGCAGACGATTTATTCTGAGCTGTTTGTTCCCCTTTTTCCCCAGCAAGTGGAAGTAGACTGTCAGCAGTGTATGCTGGAGATCCTCGACACAGCAGGGACAGTAAGTGGCATTTCTTTCTCTAATTGCTTTGTTCAGAATGCTAATGCTGCCCGAGCAAAGGCAGTAAATCAGCTGCAGTAACTGAAATGGGAGGATTTTGTTCAATAACCCAAACCCAGCGTGGTGAGTGCCAGGTGAGCTCTGTCCCCAGCTGGTGCCCAGTGCTGGGACACAGATCTGTGCCCCCTGTGCCATCCCCACACCATCACTGCTGTGGGAGGGTTTTAAATGTGAACTTTGTGAGTGGCCAGAGCACAGAGCCACGGCCTGCAGCACTGGGGCTGCTCCCCAGCAAGGGCCATCAGCTGTGGGGAGCTGCTCAGCAAAGCCAGGGAGCCTCCCTGGCACAGCCCTGGCACTGCTCTGGCTCTGCCCTGGCACCGCCCTGGCACTGCCCTGGCACAGCTCTGGCACTGCCCTGCTGCTGGGGCAGCCAGGGTGGCTCCCTTGGCCGTGCCAGTGTCACCTGCAGCTGGCACAGCCCTGGCACTGCCCTGGCACAACTCTGGCACCTCCCTGGCTCAGCCCTGGCACAGCTCTGGCACAGCCCTGGCACAGCCCTGGCACAGCCCTGGCACAGTCCTGGCACTGCCCTGGCTCTGCCCTGGCACAGCCCTGCTGCTGGGGCAGCCAGGGTGGCTCCCTTGGCCGCGCCAGTGTCACCTGCAGCTGGCACAGCCCTGGCACAGCCCTGGCACAGATCTGGCACAGCCCTGGCACTGCCCTGGCACAGCCCTGGCACAGATCTGGCACAGCTCTGGCACTGCCCTGGCACAGCCCTGGCACAGATCTGGCACAGCCCTGGCTCAGCCCTGCTGCTGGGGGAGCTGGGGTGGCTCCCTTGGCCGTGCCAGTGTCACCTGCAGCTGGCACTGCCCTGTGCCCAAACAAACAAACAAACCAAGCCTGTGGGGGCTGGCAGCACATCCCAGGCAGGTGGTGCTCCCTGGAAGTTGGGTTTATTGACAAAGTGTTGGAAATTCTCCCCAGCAGGAGCAGAAATCGCTGCTGTGTGGGTCTGGAAACAATCCTGGCCCTGCTGGCACAGGGGCAGCTCTGAGCTGGCATTGTCCAGCCTGCCCTGGCATTTCTGTCTGTCTGCAGAGATGCTTTTATTGCTGCTCTTCATCTTTTCCCCATTTTTTTCAAGAAGCTCTTTATTAAGGGAAAAAACAAACCCAAAGGGAAAGAGTGTTAATGGTTTTATTCAATTTCCATGCTTCAGTGGGTTTCTGTGCAGGGTAAATATGTAAATCCGTGCTGTGTGGCACTGTACTCCTGTCTCCAGTACAATAAAAGTATTCCTTTGGAGCTATTCATTAGCTGCATTCACTGGCTAATTACTTTAAAAATTATTTGCTTGCAGGAGCAATTCACAGCCATGAGGGATCTGTACATGAAGAACGGGCAGGGGTTTGCACTAGTATATTCTATAACAGCACAGTCCACGTTTAACGACCTCCAGGACCTGAGGGAACAGATTTTACGGGTTAAGGACACTGAAGATGTGAGTAGAAAATGTTTGTTTTTATTTCTGCCAATGGGTAAGAAGTGTTTGCTCTCAAATGCCCGAATGTTTACACACAAAGCTTCTTTCAAGGAATATTCTTGGGTGAGTTTGCAGAGCCTTGTCATTTCCAGTGTTGTTGTTTGAGGCACAGCACCTGCTGAGGGCCATCACAAATCCACATTTTCCCATGTCCTGGAAGCCACAGGCTTTTGAAATGGTGGGAGTTGATTGAAAACAACATGACTGAACTTTTTTTTTCCTTTAAACTCCTTTCCAAAATTGGCATTTTCTTCTTTCTCTGTGCTTTATCTGAGCTTTATTTCCCTCAAAGTTAAGGAGAAGGAAGGGTGAGGATGTTCTGGGTAGCTCTGTGCCTCTCTTGCACTGCAGACTGCCAGGGGCTGTTCCAGGAGTGTGAAGGGGAAGTTCAAAGCTGTGGCATTTCCCAGGGCTCAGCTGGGAATTCTCTGCAGCCCTGGAGCAGCTTCTCAGTTCAGTCACTTGGCAAAATCTGTCACCCAGGGAGGTCACACAGTGGCATGAACTAAACCATGAAGGGCCTGGTGGAGTCTTGGGTTGTTGTTTTAGTTGTTTAAAACTCTTTTTAAAATGGGGAAAAGTCAGCTGTGGGGAGTTTGGTGTGGGACAGAAGATGGGACAGGCTCAGGTGAGGGTGGCTGTGTCCCCTGGAGCATTGTCCCTGGAGCAGGGTCCCTGGGTCCCCTGGATCATTGTCCCTTGAAGCATTGTCCCTGGGTCCCCTGGAGCATTGTCCCTGGAGCATTGTCCCTGTGTCCCCTGGAGCATAGTCCCTTGGAGCAGGGTCCCTGTGTCCCCTGGAGCAGGGTCCCTGTGTCCCCTGGAGCATTGTCCCATGCAGCATTGTCCCTGTGTCCCCTGGAGCAGGGTCCCTGGGTCCCCTGGATCATTGTCCCCTGGATCAGGGTCCCTGGGTCCCCTGGGGCAGGTTCCTGTGCTGCTCACCTGGCTGGAGCAGCCCTGGCCCCTCCTTGCTTTAACAAGCTGAGCTTCTCTTTGTGCCCAACTGCTTTTCCTTGAGGCAGGGCTGGCTCTGGGGTCAGTCCCTGCTGCCAGGACCTGAGCTGGGAGCTGGGAATTTGTGTCCCAGCTGGGCAGGTTCATCCTCAGCAGGCACTGCCAGGACCCTGAGCTGGGAATTTGTGTCCCAGCTGGGCAGGTTCACCCTCAGCAGACACTGCCAGGACCCTGGGCTGTGCTCGTGGGGAATTTGTGTCCCAGCTGGGCAGGTTCACCCTCAGCAGACACTGCTGCTTGCTCTGGGCTTCAGGATCTGATTGCATTGTTAAAATGCATTTGCTAAATGTTAAAATTATTTGCTTTATGTGTTACCTGTTGAATCCAAGCTTGAGAATGTTTAGAACGTTTAAGCCACTTTTGGTGAGTTAGGAACTGTCCCAGTTTGTCTTTCATATCAGAATGTGTCCAAAGTCCCAATACAGAAATCATTATGTTCTATATATCAAGAGTTTAAATTCCAGTCTCCTACACCTCACAGTAAATGATCAAAGGTTTGCTCACCAAACTCCATTTTTGGATAAACCATGAATGCCTTTTGAAATAACCTTACACAGAGTTTCATGTCTTTCAAACCTGTACTGCTTACTCATCTCAGGATCACTTTTTGCTCTGTTATTTCTCATCCCCACACACTTTAGTTTTCTGCTGAACATATTCAAAACGCATTTTCATGTTTCATTATGAGAAAATTTCTCTTAACTATCTAGAAAACTGCAAAGAACAGGATATTTACAGCTCTACCTAAGCTGATAAAGTTATAAATATCCTCTAGATCTGATTTCAAATGAGCATTTTTTGCATTTGCTTCATCTGTACTGTGACTTCAGGTTCCTGATGTAAAAAGGAAAATTTATGTCTCAGAAATAAAAACATGATCATTTTCTAATGGGTATGGCTGGGAGTTTTAAAGACAAAAATTAATCTTGAGTGTAGCTGTGTCAGGAGGAGACCACAAATACTAACACTGAAGTAGATTAAAAACACACAGTGTGTAGTAAATTACCAAATGAAGCGGGTAGTGATTCATTTTCCAGCTGGAGAGGACTCGATTTCTGCTCAAAGAATGCAGGGCTTGAGGAAATGGAGCGGGTGCACACCCTTATCAGCAGCTCTTGAGGGTTTTTTCTGCTTCTCCTCGGTGTGAGGGAAACAGGAAATGGTGCTGGGCTGTGAGCCCGTCCTGCCCTGCTCTCAGTGCCACCCCAGACTGTCACAGCAAAGGGTGACAGAACCCCTGGTGGCACTGCTGTCAGCCCGTCCTGCCCTGCTCTCAGTGCCACCCCAGACTGTCACAGCAATGCTGGGGTGACAGAACCCCCAGTGCTGAGCTGTGCCACCCCAGACTGTCACAGCAAAGGGTGACAGAACCCCCAGTGCTGGGCTGTGTCACCCCAGAGCTGTGGGTGACAGAACCCCCAGTGCTCAGCAGTGCCACCCCAGAGCTGTCACAGCAAAGGGTGACAGAACCCCCAGTGCTGGGCTGTGAGCCTGCCCTGCTCTCAGCAGTGCCACCCTCAGAGCTGTCACAGCAAAGGGTGACAGAACCCCTGGTGGCACTGCTGTCACCCCATCCTGCCCTGCCTCCAGTGCCACCCCAGACTGTCACAGCAAAGGGTGACAGAACCCCCAGTGCTCAGCAGTGCCCCCCCAGACTGTCACAGCAAAGGGTGACAGAACCCCCAGTGCTCAGCAGTGCCCCCCCAGACTGTCACAGCAAAGGGTGACAGAACCCCCAGCTGTGCCAGCCCCAGCTCTGCCAGGGTAAAACGGGGCTGGAGCAGCCTCTGGGCCACCCCTGTCCCCTGCCGTGTGCAGGTGGCACCTGGCAGTGAGAGTTGGGGTTGTTAGCAGAGACTTTGGGGTTTTTGTTCCCCTGTTTAAGTGTTACAGAGTCCCTGAGTGGTTTGGGTTGAAGGGTCCTTAAAGCTCCTCCGTGGGCAGGGACACCTGGCACCACCCCAGGGTGCTCCCAGCCCTGCCCAGGCTGGCCTGGGACACCTCCGTGGGACCTGGCTGGGACATCCTGGAGGGCCACAGCTGTGACAGACACTGGACAGGGGCAGAGGTCACTTCATCATTGTCTCCTGACGTTTGTTGGTTTTCAAACTTCAGACTGTATTTTTCAGACTGTATTTTTCATACCGTGTTTTTCAGAATGCATTTTTCACACTGTATTTTTCATACTGTATTTTTTGTACTGCATTTTTCATAGTGCATTTTTCAGAATGCATTTTTCACTGTATTTTTGCATATTGTACTTTTCATGCTGTATTTTTCAGAATGCGTTTTTTTTACAGTACTTTTCCTACTGTGTTTTTCAGAATGCATTTCTCATACTGTATTTTTCAGAATGCATTTTTCATACTGTAGTCTTTCTATTGTATTTTTCAGAATGCATTTTTCACACTGTATTTTTCCTACTGCATTTCCCCCTGCTCAGTTTGAGAGCCCCAGCAGCACAGAGCTCTCTGTACATGAACTTGCTGATGAATTTCTGCTCCTGCTTGCTCCTGTGCAGGTTCCCATGATTCTGGTCGGCAATAAATGTGACCTGGAGGACGAACGAGTGGTGGGCAAAGAGCAGGGGCAGAACTTAGCACGGCAGTGGTGTAACTGTGCCTTTCTAGAATCGTCTGCAAAGTCCAAAATCAACGTAAACGAGGTAAGCACCTCCTGCTCCCCTGTCCCAGCAGGAACCTGGCATTGAACCAGCACGAGGTTCAGCATTCCCAGCCTGGGAACTGCCACGCAGTGTGTTTGGGTTCTCTCTGCCTGCTTTGGGGAGATTTGCTCCCTTTTCTCTGCAGAGCTGAGGTGAGTTCCAGCCGAGTGTTTTGTGGCCTCTCTCAGGGGCCAGGAGCAGCAGAGGCTCCTCAGCAGTTGGCTGGATGGCTCCTGGCTTGGATAAACTTTATCTGGAGAGAATATTTGGTGGAGATAACTGCTGCCATTCCAAACGTGGGTGATGCCCCGTTGTTCTCCTTGTCTCGTGTGGTGCTGCCTGTTGGTTTGAAGCATTTGCATTTCTGGCTGCAGGTGGCTCATCACAGCCCCCAGCTTGCTAAAACCGTGCCCAAACCCAGATCTGAGCAGTTCCTGAGTTTAACTGAGCCCCCTTTGCCCTGGGAGCCTTCTCCTGCTGCCCGGGGCTGTGCTGAGGGAGCTCTGCTCCACCTCAGGCACCACCAAGTTTTTATTCTGTGCTGGGAATTATCTGCCCGTGCCAGAGGCCGAGCCTGCAGGCACAAAGGCTGAGCTGACCCCGTGCAGCAGGGCTGGGCTGGTGCCAGCTGATAAGTGGGACCGTTTAGGGGCTGTGATAAGCAGGAGCAGCAGGAGCTTGGCCGGGGCCCAGGGCTGCTCTGGCAGGCAGCAGGATGGGCTGCACGGGGCTGCTGCACAGGGAGGGAGCTGCAGGCTCTGAATTGGGATTGGCCTGGGGCAGTGCTCAGCACCAGCAGAGCTGTGGCCAGCAGGGCTTGGTTTGGTGTCTGGGCTGGGGATGAAGGAGCAGCTCTGTCACCCTGCAGATCCAGGAGTGTGACAGGTCCTGGGCTGGGGGCAGCTCCACGTTTGGGGGCAGTTCCACATTTGGGGTGCAGTTTCATGTTCGGGTGCAGCTCCACGTTTGGGGTGCAGCTCCACGTTTGGGGTGCAGCTCCACGTTTGGGGTGCAGTTCCACATTTGGGGGGCAGTTCCACGTTTGGGGTGCAGTTCCACATTTGGGGTGCAGTTCCACATTTGGGGTGCAGCTCCACGTTTGGGGTGCAGTTCCACGTTTGGGTTGCAGTTCCATATTTGGGGTGCAGTTCCACGTTTGGGGTGCAGTTCACATTTGGGTGCAGTTCCAGGTTTGGGGTGCAGGCTGACCCTCATCAGGCAGAGGGGCCTCACCCCGTGGGAAGGGGGGTTCAGAGGGGGCACAGCCTGGGGGGACCCCCCTCATCCCCCCCCGGATCCCCCCTTGCCCTGCCGGGCCTGCAGCCCCCAGTGGGGGCACAGCAGAGCAGAACGAGGTTGTATCTGGAGGATGAGTTTTGGTGTCCTCGTGTTCCTCATTTCCTGGTGCCCTGCCAGGGGACATTTCCTGGCTGTGGAAAGCACAAAAGCTGAGGAACCCAAAGGGAGCAGCTGTGAATGGAGCAGCTCAGTGCCCTGGGAGTTCACCCTGCTGCCTCCTGGGCTGGGGAAACATTTGCATTCTTTTTGCTTTCTCACTGCTTCTGGAGTTTCTAAATGTGTTAAAATCCAGGTAAAGAGGGACAAATTCCTACATGGATAAATGCCTACATACATTCCTAATTTTGCTGAATGTGAAGCAAACCTTTCAGATAAAAACCTTTTAATCCAGAGTGAACCAGGAGTCCTTCTGGTGACCTCTGAGGTGCTCTGGCAGCGCTGGCTGTTTGTAGGGATGGTGGCATTCCTGAAACCTTGTTGCAGATGTCTGTACTCACAGTCAGTCCTAGCAGCTAAATAATCTAACTTATGAGAGAGGAAAATCTTCAATTTCAGTTGTTACAGTGTGTTATAAACTGTTCCTTTGTCTTCTGAATTTCTTTGGGATCAACAAGAATTTGTGAGCTGTCAGCCACTCCAGGAAGGGGAAAAAATAAACAAGGACAAGGGTGGAGCCCTCTGAAGGTTGAAATATTTCTCCTCAATGCTGTGACCCAGCTCCAAGCATTTTTGCAAAGCTCATTTTGCTATAAATGGGTTGAGTCTTGCTGGGAAAACAACTCCCAGCCCCAGGGTTCACAAAAGCTCTGCAGCTGAGAGGGCCAGGGAAGGTCCCTGGTGGAAATGGGGAGCTCAGGGCAGATGTTGGGAGGGACAGCCAGGGGAAATTGTCCTGCCCTGCAGGGGGATCTCTGCAGACCCCCCAGCCCAGGGCACCCCTGGCAGGGTGATCCTGGAGGATTTAACGCCTGTTTTAGAAACCCCTTTGTTAATCCTGAGTTTTCTCCCACTTTTCCAAAGCAAGGAAATTGTTCCCATTTCATTTTCATGCTCCTCTGAAGGCTTTGGTGGTGATAAACTGAATTTCCAGCTCCCTTGTGTCCTGCACACTGATGGGAGCTTTGGGTTTCTCCTTCCATAAGCAGCTGCTTGAGAAACATTTAATAAATTCAAGTTTAATTGAATTTACACAACTGCAGCCACCAGGAAAGAGTTGTCAGCTCCCCAGCCCGCCTCAGTTTTGACAGCTCGTGTTTTATCACTTGGATTTTTCAGCTTGTGTCTTTCATTTGCAGATCTTTTATGACCTGGTCAGACAGATAAATAGAAAAACACCAGTGGAAAAGAAGAAGCCTAAAAAGAAATCATGTCTGCTGCTTTAGGCTCCCATCACGCAGCAGCTCTGAGCCAGGTAAGGGGTGTGGGGATCCCACCTGGGGCAGGTGAGCAGCTCCCAACAGAGCCCCCTCCCCTCTGCTGCTCCTTCTGGAACCTTCCTTTGCCTCCTCTGGGTTCTCCTCTGTCACACTGAGGGAGCTCTGAGCCACCAGGGCTCGCTTTTGTTCCCTTTTATCCTCTGGTAAATGTTGGTGTTCTGCTGCCACTGCTGTCCCCATGTCCTGCAGCTTTGGGGACAAACACAGATTCCTTTGGGTGGGACAGGGGCTTCAGTGACACAGAAATAAAAATCTGTCCACCAAAAAAAAAAAACCCAAAACAAAACAAACATAAAAAAACCCAAACCCAACCAAAAACCACGCCAAGGCTGGACACAGCTATAAATAATCTTCCTGTGTATCTTGGCAGGGAACTCTGTGTGCTCACAGCTGTTCTGTCATGCTCCTGGAAGGAAACAGCAGCTCTGCCTCCAGGTTTGGGACAGAAATGTCCCCATTTGGGGCAGGGAGGGGCCCTGGGTGATGGCCCAGCTCTGCCACCTGCCTTTGTCCCCGCAGGCTGTCACCCCCAGAGGGTTCCTGGGCCCCCCCAGATCTCTGCTGGTGGAGCAGAGCAGCCTGGCTGCCCCTGCCCTGCAGCCCTGGAGGAGCCCCCAGAGGCCCCAGGGCTGAATTCCCCAGGGCTGGGACTGAGCCACCCTGCTGGCCCTGGCCTGAGGCAGCTCAGGGGTGTTGGTGGCTGCCCTGGTGGATGGTGCCTGAGCCTGGGGTGCCAGGAAACTCCAGCCCAGGGGTGTTAGTGGCTGCCCTGGTGGATGATTCCTTAGCCCAGGGTCCTAGGAAACTCCAGCTCAGGAGGGTTGGTGCCTGCCCTGGTGGATGGTGCCTGAGCCTGGGGTGCCAGGAAACTCCAGCTCAGTCTGGGGGGAAACAACGGCTTTGGGAGAGGAAACTGAAGAGCCTGAAGTGCCTTTTCCCGTTGCTCAGGTGACCCCTCCTGCTCAGCCAGGCTGGGATTGGGATTCCCCAGCCCAGGAGGAGAGCCTGGGGTCTCTGCCCTGTCCCTCCCTGCCAGGACCCCTGGGCAGCAGCACTGGGAGCTGCTGGAGGCGTTGCTGTGCTCGGACACCTGGAGCCACAGAAAGGGGGCATGGCTTGGGTGGGCAGGACCTGGAGCCCATCCCCTCCCACCTCCAGCCCCTCCTGACCCCTCTGGCCACAGCTGGGTCACGGCTGGGAGGTCCTGACTGCTCAGGCTGCTCATAATTTTCTATTATCCCATAATAGAAAAGGTGAAATCCCCTCCCTGGGCTGCTGATCCTGGCTGGATTCCATCCCCTGCAGGCCCTGGGCACTGGATATCAGCAGGGGCAGGAGGGTGGCAGTTGTCTGGCCCTGCTCCTGTGGCCATGATAAAACACTTGGAGAGTTGTCCATGCTCTCCTGCTGTCTGTGCCTGGAAAAGCCCTGAATTCCAGGGAAAAGGAGCTCCCTGCTCTGTGGGCATGATAAAACAACACTTGGAGAGTTTTCCACACTCTCCTGCTGTCTGTGCCTGGAAAAGCCCTGAATTCCAGGGAAAAGGAGCTCCCTGTTCTGTGGGCACAGCCCTTGGCCTTCAGGCCTTGGAGCTCGTGGATCTCCCCAGCAGGGTCAGGAATGTCCCTCCATCACCTTCATTTCAGTTTTGTTTTCCTTTCTGCAGATTGCAGGAATGAAGAACTGTTGCCTCAATGGAAAGTGCCAGCATCACGAACTTCAGAACCTTCTGGAAACGAGTAACATATCGGAAGAAGCTTCTCCTGTTTTTTATATACTACGGGAAGAATTCAGATCCTAAAAATGGTTTGCACAAGGTCCCCAGAAAAAGCAGTTGCTCTGTGTATATCTCTCGGAAATTTAAGCCAATATTCCTCCTCCTTTGCAATAGCAATTAACAGATGTGAAAATAAATATAATTGACTCTAGCATATGATTATCCCAAGGAGCATGGATGCATTTCAAATGTTAGAGATTGCTACTATAATTAAAATTCATATTGACCATTTTATCATAATTTCTCCCCATCAAGCACTAAAAATGTTCCACTGTTATATTTTATATCTATAACTATAGATATATATTATCCGAAATTTCCCTTTGAACTCACTGCAGCAAATAACTTTTTGAGTCATTGACTTCATTTTATATTTAAAAGTTACGGAATATCATTATTTTCATTCAGCCATTGTATTCTAATTAAAAATGTTTGTGCATAATGCTTTGGAAAAATGGGTCTTTTATAGGAAAAAAAACTGGGATAACTGATTTCTATGGCTTTAAAAGCAAAAATATATAATATACTAAACCAACTCTAATATTGCTTCTTGTGTTTTACTGTCACAGATTAAATTACAGCTTTTATGAATGATTAAATTTTAGTACATTTTCATTTTTGTTTCTGTGTTTTTGTTACCGTTCCCAGCCTTTGGGTTTGCTCCGTGTGAGTTCCTCTCCCACCCTGTGGCTCAGGGGTTTTGTGAGGTGCCCCCACCCCGTGCTGGGTGCAGGGTGCCCCTCCCCAAGGGCAGCAGCAGCTCCTGTGTTTTCTCTTGGCTTTTTGAGGGTTCTGTTCCTGCAGATATTTCCTGTTTGTGGCTCTGATGTGCCCAAGTTTGGTTTCATTCCAGGGTCTGCCTGGCTCAGAGGATGATCTGGGTTTCAAAGGCGGTTTTGGCTGGTGGTCCCTGATCAGCTGAAGAGGTGTTTTTGTTTTGGGGTTGTTCCTTGTGTTTTTTAATGCCTGTTGGTTTCATAAAGTTCCAAAGAGAATCTGAGGAGCCCCGTGGGTGCTCCATCCTCCCGTGTGTGTGCAGGGCAGAGCCCCCCTGGGACCCCGGCCCCTCCTGGGGACCTGCTGGGCCCCCCAGGCTGCAGGATCTGCTCCTGACCCCCCCAGGCTGAGGATCTGCTGGGCCCCCCAGGCTGTGGGATCTGCTGCTGCAGGATCTGCTGGGACCCCCCAGTCTGAGGATCTGCTCTTGACCCCCCAGGCTGTGGGATCTGCTGGGACCCTCAGGCTGTGGGATCTGCTCCTGACCCCCCAGGCTGCAGGATCTGCTGCTGCAGGATGTGCTGCTGCAGGATGTGCTGCTGCCTCCCTGCTGAGCAGAACTGTGTCTGTGCAAGCTCAGCCCAGGCCTTGTCCTGCTGCCTCAGGTGTGAAATTGAAGTGTGCCGTGTTCCTGCACTCCTGCAGAGTTCACTGGAAACCAGGGGGAGCAGTTGTTGTAAATGGATTTTTCCAACCTGTGTTCTGGTGCAGCTGTTCGGTTACAGCGATCCCAGGTTCCAGTGCAGCCCAAACGGGACTGGATGCAAACACTGGATGGTGGGACAGCCCCAGGACCAGCACAGTTCCTTCAGCTGCTTTGTCTTCATCCACCTCGGCACCTCCTTTGCAGGAGGAGCAGCAGCGCGGTGTTTGCAGGTTCGTTATCTTTATGAAATGCAGAAATATTTTAGTAATTTTATTTATTTTAGTAATAAAGCCATTTAATGAAGGCTGGACGTCTCCTGTACAAACGGGGGCGGTGTGCGGGGTGGGTGAGGATGAGGAGGGCGGAGCGGCCGGAGCGCTCCGGGCCGAGGCTGCCGCTAGGTGGGAGTGTGGGAGAGGCGCAGGGCTGGGGAGGCTCTGCTGGCACCGCTCTGGTTCGGGATATTTATTATTATTAATAATTATTATTATTTATTAATAATAATAAATAATAATATATAAATATATACAAGATATATAAAGATATAAAGATGTAAAATACATCTAAATATAACTATAAATCTATAAATATATTTTTATATATTATATATAATATAAGTATATATTATAAATACTATATATAATTATATATTATTAAATTAAATATATATTTATAATATATATTATATATGTATTTTATAAATATTATATTGAAATATATTAAATATATGTTAAATTAAAAATAATAAAATATTATATTTTTTTAATATATATATAATATATATAAATTTATATATATATATATTCGGGAGCAGCACAAACCCCGGCTCCCACCCCTCTCCTCTCCCCTCTGCCGCCCACAGGGCGCTCGTTTCCTCACTGGATATAAAAAGTTCTTCTTTAATGACTTTGAGCAGAACAGCCCCAGCCCTGCCCGGGGCCACGCTGGAGCTCTGAGCTGTTCGGGTCACACAGAAATGCCCTGAAGCGTTTGGTGGTTAAAATCTCACCGGGTTAAAAATCACCTCAGTGCAGAGTCCTAAAGAAAGGGGAAAGAAAAACCTCCCGGGAGTGCCAGGCCTCTGCTTTTAAACAGAACCCAGTGGGATTTGCTGTGAGCAAAGGGGCACATTGGGAATTTCTATGGAGCCCCTGGAGCCACCCTGGATTTGAGCTGTGCACAAACCCCACCAGAGATTCCGGCCATCCCTGCAGACGTGCCCAGCTCTTCCAGGAGCTGTGCACAAACCCCACCAGAGATCCCGGCCATCCCTGCAGATGTGTCCAGCTCCTCTAGGAGCTGTGCACAAATCCCAGCACAGAGACCCCGGCCATCCCTGCAGACGTGCCCAGCTCCTCTGAGAGTGTGCACAAACCCCACCAGAGATTCCGGCCATCCCTGCAGACGTTCCCAGCTCCTCTGAGAGTGTGCACAAACCCCACCAGAGATTCCGGCCATCCCTGCAGATGTGTCCATCTCCTCTGAGAGTGTGGACAAATCCCAGCACAGAGATTCCGGCCATCCCTGCAGACGTGCTGCTCTCACACCTCCAGCCTGTATTTATCTGTCTGTTGTTGGTGTTTTCTAAGGGTTATTTGAAGTCATGTTTTCCCCTCCAGTGTGGGCTGGATCAGATGATCCCACACGTCCTGCATTGCTGGGAAGATTTAATTGCAGGCTGTGATGTTGACCCAAACAAGTGACAGGGAGAGCTTCCCACGTTGTTCAAATCCAGGTTTGTTTGCAGGCTCTGAGCTGCATTCCTGCCATTGCTGGGGCTGATGTGGGAGGTCCTGCACCCTGCAGCCACCAGAGAGCCTTGAAAAGTCATCTTAAATTCACCATGAACCTTCGCAAAATCACCAAAATTATTTTATTTTGAAAATATTTAAAAAATATATATTTTCTTTATTTTGCCAGCACCAGGCACTGAGGAATGAAATTGGATTTTCCAGAGGCCCAGGTGCCACTTGGTGAATACCCAGCATGTGCTGTCTGTCCTGGCTGGGGCTGAACATCCATAACATCCATCCCACCTCCCTGGCTGGGGCTGAACACCCATCCCAAACCCCCGGATGGGGCTGAACATCCATCCAATCCCCTGGATGAGGCTGAACATCAGCCCACCCTCCTGGATGGGGCTGAACATCCATCCCACCCCTGCCTGGGGCTGAACATCCATCCCATCCCTGCCTGGGGCTGAACATCCATCCCACCCCTGGGAGGGGCTGAACATCCATCCCAAACCCCTGGCTGGGGCTGAACATCCATCCCAGCCCTGCCTGGGGCTGAACATCCATAATATCCATCCCATCCCTGCCTGGGGCTGAACATCCATCCCACCCCTGGATGGGGCTGGGATCTGGCCCTGCTCTCCCTGCAGCAGCTGCTCAGTGCTCTGGCTTGCAGCCACAGCTCTGGCTTTGCTCCTGGAAGGAAACTCCCCGAATTTGGAGACAAACCCTGTGCAGCAGGGGGGGCTCTGGGCTCGGTAGCCCCCAGCCCGGGCCAATGAGCCAACGCCGCAGCCTCCCGGCAGCCCTGGCTCAGCTCTGCCCCGTGGCTGCTCTGGCTGGGGCTGATCTCCCCTGCTCGGTCACTTCTGATTCCAGGGAGATGGGGGAACTCTGTTTGTGTCATCCCGGGACTGAATCCGGCCTTTCCCCTCACTTTGCAGGGCGCTGCTCACAAGGGAACTCCGCTGGTTCCTCCTGTGCTGGGAGACACCCGATTATCCTGGATCCTCCGTCCTTCATTCCCAGCGGGATGATCTCCGGAGGGAGCAGTACCAGAGGCAGCTGAAATCCTTTGCCAGGGATTTCAGAGCTGGAAGAGCAGCCCCGTGCTGGAGTCGGGGGTGCCCGTCCTGGCTCGGCCCTGCCAGCCCCGGACCCAGCCCCGGACCCAGCCCCGGACCCTGCCCCGGACCCAGCCCCGGACCCAGCCCCGGACCCAGCCCCGGACCCTGCCCCGGACCCAGCCCCGGCTGCCCCGCGGGCCTGGGGCACTCAGGGATGGCTCAGACCAGCCCGTTCCCCCCAGCCGGGCCCTGGCAGACGCCTGAGCTCAAACATCGCCGGCATTTCCCTCGGGAGGCGGCGGCGTCCCGGCCCCGGTGGGCGCTGGCACGGCCCCGGTGCGGGGCACAAGGAGCGCCTTGTCCGGCCGGGCGGGGAGGATGCTCGGAGCGCCCGGCCCGGCCTCTGCCCGCTGCCACCGCCCAGAAACGCCAACAAAGGGCAAATTCACGGCGCCGGAGCGGCTCCCCGGGCTGGACACTGGAGCTTTATGGAGCTCTGGCAGGGCTGAGGCCTCTCCGTGCCCGTCGGGACCCGGGGATGCTCCCAGCTCTGATGTCCCCGGGTGCTGCTCCCCAGCCCAGACGGCCCCGGGACTCCTCCAGAACGGCCCCGGGAGAGCAGCAGCCCCAGCCGAGCCCTCTGCCCATGGAAATTATCCCCAAAGCTGCCTTTTCCCCTGCAGGTGTTTCACACAGAAATCCACTGCAAACCCGTTGGGGTGAGTGCTGGGAACGAGTGAAAGGAGCAGTGTTGGAGCTCTGCCGCCCTTCCCTTCCCTTCCCGGGCTGCTGGAAATCCTTGGATAAATCGGCTCCAGCTCCTCTGCCCATGGTTCCAACGTGGGTGTGACATTTCCAGGGCTGCCGATCCAGCACCCATTTCTCACTGAGCTTTGGAAATAACGAGTGTCAAACTGCTGCTGTGTCAGTTCCGTTTAAATTCACGGGAGAAATCAGTGGATTTGAAGCAGTTCCGTTATTAAATATGACTGCACAGGAGCCCTGCAGGATAATCCTGTAGGATAAATGAGGTTGGAAATGAGGGAGACCCGACCCTGGCCAGCTCTGGATGCAGTCCCAGACTGACCTGCAGGAACGGGGGAGCAAAGGGCAGGGCTGCATGGGGCAAGGGTGCATGGGGCAGGGATGCATGGGGCAGGGCTGCAAGGGGCAAGGGTGCATGGGGCAGGGCTGCATGGGGCAAGGGTGCATGGGGCAGGAGTGCATGGGACAGGCTGCATGGGACAGGAATGCATGGGACAGGAATGCATGGGACAGGAATGCATGGGACAGGCTGCATGGGACAGGGCAGCAGCTGCAGCTGCAGCACCACCACAGCTGCCCCAAGCCCAGAAGGAACGGAGCAGCCTCTGGAACACCCCCGGGACAGTCCCAAAGCCAGGAACAAACCCCTGGGTGTGTGGCCCTGGGGACACGGGGCACAGGTGGCCGTGGCAGCGCTGGGGGACAGCTGGACTGGGTCTCAGGGGGCTTTTCCAGCCTCGGTGACCCCGTGATGAACCAACACTTCCACACTGAGGTTTCTGCCCTGCCCCGTGCTCCTGGGTCAGCTCACTCTGATATCATCCAGGGCAGAAGCACCGAAATTTGGGTGACAAACCTCACTGGCAAACGGGAGTTCTGAGCTCTGCTTAGAGATGTGCAGGGATTTCCATGGAAATCCCAAGGAAAGCGTCCATCTGCCCCTCTGCCAGGGCTTCAGGAGTGCTGAGCACGGCCAGGAGATGGATTCCAGCTGGAGGAATCCTCAGACACTCAGTTTGACTCAGCTCCCTCAAACCCCTCTGCCAGGGCTGCTGGGTGAGCCCAGCTCCGTTCAGGTGTCAGGAGCAGGGCCCGAGGAATCGCTGCCCTTGCAGGCCGGGCTGCGCTCCCGGTGTGTCAGAAACCCCGGCTGGAGGCAGGAACAGCGCCTGGATTTGCTGCCCCGCCGCGCTCAGGGTGTTCCCTCTGTTCAGCACACGGTGCAGAGGCTGATCAGCGGCCAACAGGCAGCTCTGGGCCCTTTCCTTCCCAAACAATCAGCGTTTGGGGCTTGACTGAGCGGGATTTGGTGTGAGATAAACTCCCCAGAGCGGGGCCAGGGCTGAAGTAATAATTGAATAAGTGCGAGGTGCTGAGTGAGACACGTCAGGGTGAGTCAGAGCCAGAGCGGCTCTGGGCAGGAGGAAAAGGCTCCTGGGTGTCTCCCCTGCTGCCGTGGGACTGAGCCCCGGGAGCTGCCAGAGCAGATTTGGGGGGCCAAGGCCAGGGATGGGCTCCTCTGGGGCTGTGCCAGGGTGAGGAGCTCCCCAGGTGCTGTGGGTGGCTCAGGGCTGGGCTCCTGCTGGCCTGGAGCACCCCCGGGTTGGGATCCTGCCTGGTCTGTGCCAGGGCTGGAGCTGCCAGGGCAGGGCAGGGATGCCTTAACTTTTATATTTTCAGATTCTGTGCTGCCCAGGGATGAAGCCTCGAATTAGGAACTGTACTGAGCTCCCTCCACGGAGCAGTGAGACAAAACAAATCCATTTCTGCTGCACACCAAGGACAACTTTCAGCCCCAAAACACAAACAACGATGGACTGAGGGGTGGAACAAGGATGGGACCTCACGGCCTGGGGCTGGAATTGAACAATTGGACCCCAATATGCAAATAGACCTAAACTTATAAAATGGCAAAATCTCGTGACTGAGGGCCCATCTTTGTGACCACTCTGAGCCCACCCTGGGTGCAGCCTTGCTCAGGCTTCTGTAATGCCCAGGGTGGATTCTGGGGACCTTTTAATAAATCCCAAATTTATTCTCTAGTTTTGTCTGGCCTCTGTTTCAGGTCAGCCTTCCCAAGGCAAACAGCAGAGAGGCAGGGACAGCACCCAGGGTGTGGGGCTGGGGCTGGGGCCCATCCCTGCCACACACGGATTTATTTGTCACTCTCTGCTGTGACAGACCTGGGGCTGCGCTGTTGCCATCTCCCATCCCTTCTGCATTTCCCACTTTAATTTTTTACCAGTTCGTTTGGTTCTGCTCCCAGCAGAGGCAGCTCCACGGGAAGGAGAAGGAATCGAGTGTTTATTTTTAGGAGTCAAAAGAGTTCAAGCCAAGGCAAATACAATTACTTCAGGTTGTGCACAGGCTCCTGAGAGGCTGCGGAGAAATCATTTCCAAATGGGAAATGCCCTAAAACCCACGAAGGCAATGGGGGATGAGAGCATCACTGGGGATGGGAGCATCACTGGGGGTGGGAGCATCACCAAGGGACGGGAGCATCACTGGGGATGGGAGAGAGCATCACTGGGTTTGGGGCATCACTGGGGATGGGAGCATCACTGGGGGAGGGAGCATCACTGAGCTCTGTGAGGAGCAGGGGGTGGAACGAGGTCTGGAGGGTCCCTTCCAGCCCCACCGGGGATTCTGAGGGGTGGGAGGTGATCCCTGGGTGCCCCAGCCCTGCCCTGCCCCGGCTGGGGGGAGCCCAGCGGGTTCTGCTGCTCCTGCAGAGCTCCCCCAGCCTGTCCCATCCTCCGGGAGGTTCTGCTGCTCCTGCAGAGCTCTCCCAGCCTGCCCCATCCTCCGGGAGGTTCTGCTGCTCCGAGGCCCTCCCCGATGCTATTCCTGGCCCAGTTTTTGGGCATTCCCTGCCCGCTGGGCTCTCTGTGCAGCCCTCGGGGCTGGGCAGGGGTGGCAGGAGCTTCTCTCAAAGCTTTCACTGTAATTACTCCGAACAAGAGCCCGAGTTAAATCTCGGCTCCTCTCGCTCTGCCCGAGCAGCACAAAGAGGAGAAAAGGCCTCAGCCAGACAATTAAAACAGCAATAAAACTGCGCGGAGAGATCCATGGAATGATTTTTTTTTCCTTGACACGCTCGCCCCCAACAAGTGCCACATGTCCTGTGTATAAATAGCAGCTGCCCAGACTTGCTTAATCATCCCATTGTTGCTTTATAATATTAATTAAGCATTCCTCTGGGATTGTTTGCATCCTAATTAAGCAGGGGAACTCACAAAAGACAGCGAAGAAACCAAACAAGTGCGTGCTGGGGGTGCAGTTTTGCTAAACCGTGTGGGCTGTGTTTGAAGGACCCGTTCGGACTGCAGGACCGTGGATAAAAGCGTTTTGGAGAGCCACCAGCGCCGGGGGCTGCTCTGTTACCGGGGCCGGGGTCCGGGTCCGGGGTCTCGGGCTCCTCCTCGCTCCGATTTGGGCTGGGGGGCCCGGGGGCTCTGCGGGGATCAGCGAACCCCCGGTGGGACCCCGGGGTGCCAAAGGGACAAAGAACCCGCGGGGCTGCGGGGACAGCGGCACCTCCCGGGACCCCTGCGGGACCTCCCGGGATCCCTGCGGGACCTCCCGGGACCCCTGCGGGACCTGCCGGGACCCCTGCGGGACCTGCCAGGATCCCTTCGGGACCTCCCGGGACCCCTGCGGGACCTGCCGGGATCCCTGTGGGACCTCCCGGCACCCCTGCGGGACCTGCCGGGACCCCTGTGGGATCTGCCGGGACCCCTGCGGGACCTGCTGGGACCCCCGCGGGACGTCCTGGGACCCCTCGGGCATCGCCGCTCCCGCCCCAGGGACCCCCAAACCCCGCCGGGCTCGGGGCTGTGCGGGCCGGGGGCAGAGCTGCGCTCACCCCGGGGGTGCTGAGGTTTTCCCGCGGGTGATCCCGGCTCCCGGAGAGCCTTTCCCAAGGGACAGATCCCAGCCCCCCCGGCTCATCCTCCCCTCCCCTCCCGCAGCCGGGTTCCTGCATTGTTCCCGGCTCAGACTCGTGCACCCTGCAGGGATGTACCGAGAATTACTTCCCAAATTATGTGAGTAATTAAAATCAATGAGAGGGTATCCTGTTAAATAAGGTAATTAGATGAGCACAGCCAGCGAGATGAGTGCAAGGGCGGTTTTGTTCTCCTGCCTGGAGACAGCTTTTAACCCTTTCCCTCTTGTGTCCTCCCCGGGCAGGGCAGGGCAGGGCTGGGCTGGGCTGGGCTGGGCTGGGCTGGGCAGGGCTGGGCTGGGCTGGGCTGGGCTGGGCAGGGCAGGGCTGGGCTGGGCAGGGCGGGGCTGGGCTGGGCTGGGCTGGGCTGGGCGGGCAGAGCTCCCCCGGGTCCGTTTGTTGCAGCCAGGGCCGGGGTTTTACCGGGAGAACGCCTCTGGCTCCTTCCCCCAGAGCTTCTCCCAGACCGGGGCTGTCCTTCCCTCAGTGCCCACCCCCGGTTTTTGGGGGACCCTGGCACTGCCCCAGACCTGGAGGCTGCAAAGAGCTGAAACCCTGAGGGTGCAGAGCTGCCTCTGCATCCCTGAGAACCCGAGCCTGGCACGGGAAAACCGGGCCCTGCTGCACCCAGCTGTGAACAGAGGCCCCGGGCCGTGGAAATGGGAATTTTCTGACCATTCACAGAAGGAATTGTCTGAGCCCCGCCGGTCCATCCCAGCCTGGGCCGTTCCCATGGCACAATCCCGGTCCCCAGGGACAAACCTGCGCCTTTCCTACGGCACGGAGGGTTCAGGGCCTGCCCTGATCCAGAGGAAATGGAAGGGCTGAGGAACCCCGGAGCTGAGAGTCGTTCTGGTTCTATTTCTGCCTCTCCCGGGCAGGAGGAGCCTCAGCCCGTTTGGATACACGTGGAGAGCTCTCAGTTCCAGCACGGAGAGCCGAGAGCTCCCGGGGGCTCTGGAGAGGGTGAAGGCATCTGGCCAGATGGCTCCCACTGCAGGGCTGGGATCTAAATAATTAATTTACACCGTCGTGTTCGGGACCTCGCTGTGTCCCAGAGGAGGAAAGGCTGCACAGTCCTGAGCTCGGTGTTTGTGTGTCCCAGCTGTGATGCACAGGGAGCCGAGGGCTCTGCACCGCTGATCCTGCGGCTGCCTCGGGTTCTCCGGGGCTGCAAAAGGTGTCAGATGGAATCACGTTTGTCCCAGGAAATCCTTTATGGCCCTGAACCCTGCTGGGAGCAATCCCCTGGGCTCGGGCACCGGGAATCCTCCCCCGGCTGTGTGCAGGGGTGACAGCGAGGCTGGAACACACAGGGGGGGTTTGAAACACACGGGGAGGGTTTGAAACACACGGGGGGGTTTGAAACACACGGGGGGGGGTTGAAACACTCAGGGAGGGTTTGAAACACTCGGGCGGGGGGTTGAAACGCTCAGGGTGGGTTTGAAACACACGGGGAGGGTTTGAAACACTCAGGGGGGGTTTGAAATGCCCTGAGGGAGCCTGGGCTCCTGCCCGGCCGTGGCAGCTCCAGCACCGGTGCCATTCACTGTCACCCCGGAGCCAGTGGTGCCACTGTGACCCCGGAGCCACTGGCGCCACTCACTCTGTCACCCTGGAGCCACCAGTGCCACCCTGTGACCCCGGAGCCACCGGTGCCACTCACTCTGTGACCCTGGAGCCACCAGTGCCACTGTCACCTCGGAGCCACCGGTGTCACTCTGTGACCCTGGAGCCGCCGGTGCCACTCTGTGACCCCACAGCCAGCGGTGTCACTCTGTCCCCTGCCATGCCCCGACCCAGCCCCACAGCCGCAGGAAGGGCTGCAGCCAGCCCCGCTCCCTGAGGAAGAGGAGGAGGAGGAATTGCCCGCAGGGCGCTGGGAGGAAGGCGCAGGTTGGGCTGTGCCAGGGCGCCTTACCCTGCCCATCCCCGGGTGATTTAGAGCGGCCATAAAACCTCTGCGGAAGGAGAACTCCTGCTCCACTTCCCTGGCAGCGCAGCTTATCTCCAGAGAGCTTCCCAGCGCTCTGTAGCTGCAAAGAGAACGTTTCTCCCATTCCTCTTGGGAATAAATACGAATTCCTCTTGGGAATAAATGTGAATTCCTCCTAGGAATAAATGTGAATTCCTCCTAGGAATAAATACGAATTCCTCTTAAGGATAAATACAAATTCCTCTTAGGAATAAGTATGAATTCCTCTTAGGAATAAATGTGAATTCCTCTTGGGAATAAATGTGAATTCCTCCTAGGAATAAATACGAATTCCTCCTAGGAATAAATGTGAATCCCTCCTAGGAATAAATGTGAATTCTTCCTAGAAATAAATGTGAATTCCTCCTAGGAATAAATATGAATTCCTCCTAGGAATAAATGTGAATTCCTCTTAGGAATATCTGTGTTATTTGCCTCTTTGAGGCGGGTATTCCCTGCAGAGCCCCGACCCTCCTGCCGACAGCCTCACATCAGCGACACGTTTGTGCTCAGGAAAGCAGCGCACAGAAAGTTCCCCCTTGAATGATTTCAAATCCAGGGGACCGGGTCTCTCCTTTCTCCCGGCAGAGCTCAGCTCAGGGCACAGGAAACTCAGCACAAAGCCGACCGTGAATCGTTTCCACACCATTAGCATGAGCACATGCAGATCAGGCAGCTGCAGCATAAACGCCTGGCTGGCTGCCCTTGGGTGCGAGCTGCCGGTAATTGGGCTGGAACACAGAGCGAGGAGGAGGAGGGGGAAGCTCCGGGCAGGGACCCCGGGAGAGCCGCAGCGGAGCCAGCCCGGCAGGGCCGGACGGGAGCAGCACCCCCGGAACGAGCCGTGAGCCCGGGAAGGGAACGCTCAGCGCTGGCAGCGACCCCGGGAACCGAGGGCTGGTCCTGAATCCCACGGGAGAGGGAGAGACCCCGGGAACCGAGGGCTGGTCCTGAATCCCACGGGAGAGGGAGAGACCCCGGGAACCGAGGGCTGCTCCTGGCTTCCCACGGGAGAAGGAGAGACCAGTTCTGCCAGCCTTGCCAGCCCTGCCAGCTCCGCCAGGTCCCCAGGACACTTGTCCGGCAGCCCCGGCAGTCTGTGCTGTCTGGCAGCGGGGCTGGACACACGGATGTGCTCAGACATTTTGCTCCTTGCCTTTTCTCCCTGCCCACCCTGGGCCCTGCCGAGGTGCCAGCTCCAACCAGGATGCCATTCCATGCTGGGTGCCAGCCTTATCTGGGATCCCATTCCCTGCAGGGTGCCAGCCTTATCTGGGATCCCATTCCCTGCTGGGTGCCAGCTTTAAATGGGATCCCATTCCCTGCTGGGTGCCAGCCTTATCTGGGATCCCATTCCCTGCTGGGTGCCAGCCTCAGCTGGGATCCCATTCCCTGCTGGGTGCCAGCTTTAAATGGGATCCCATTCCCTGCTGGGTGCCAGCCTTATCTGGGATCCCATTCCCTGCTGGGTGCCAGCCTTATCTGGGATCCCAGAGCTCGTTCCCTTCCAGCCCCTGGGGTTTCAGGGTGCGTTTACAGCATGAGGAAATCGTTCTCTGAATTCACCTCCAGCCTGCCCAAGGTGAAGCTGACACAGAACCAGGCAGATTTTCTTTCTGGGCCATTGATTTCCCCCCTTCACTTTCCTGTCCAGCCACAGGCAGGAAATCTGAGCTAGCTCAGGGCTCTGCTCGGTACCGATATTGCAGGAAATGCTCCCAAAACCACAGCTGAGGAGCTGCTGATGCCGGCCAGGAATGACCCCTGCAGCTGCAGAAAGGCCCCGAGGAGGCTGCAGGGTCAGCCCAGCCCAGCCTGGCGGGGCACAGCCGCACCCAGGGGTGCTCGGGGTCCCCAAAGCTGCCAGGCTCAGCCTCGCTGAGGACAATTGTTGCAGAAAAGTCCTTTTATTTCTGCTCTAACAGCAGCACAGGAGAGCGCCTGCCAGCTGGAAGGGGTGCGAGTCCTTGATTAGAAATGCCACGAGGATACAAATGAACTTGAACAAAAGGGAAGAGAAATAAACCCCAGGCTCCTCCTGCAGAGCCGTGCTGTGGAAACGCTGCAGGAGGAAGGGATTCTCATGATGATGATGATGAATATTATGATGAAGGTGATGGGGAATGTGCTGCAGGGAATAAACCACAGCTGGACCTTGACTCGAATGGATCTGAGTTCAGCCAGGATGGGGGATTGGTTCCTCTCCTGCTGGACCAAGGAGAGGGGAATTGAGGGGAATAGTTTTGTGCTCAGGGTGCAGCCAGAAAGGCTCCCAGGCCAGCAGGGAGGGCTCAGGGGCTCAGCTGAGCCTGCCCAGGCACCACCAGCACCGGGGGTTCAGCAGCAGCTCAGGGAGCCCCCAGCTCCAGCGGGTGAATCACTGAACCCCAGAAGGGTTCAGGTGGGTTGGAGGGAACCCTAAACATCCCCGAATTCCACCCCTGCCATGGCAGGGACCCCTCCCACCATCCCAGGCTGCTCCAATGTCCAACCTGACCTGGGACACTGCCAGGGATCCAGGGGCAGCCAGAGCTGCTCTGGGCACCTGTGCCAGGGCCTGCCCATCACAGGGAACAATTCCTGCCCCAAATCCCATCCAAACCTGCTCCTTGCCAGTTCAAAGCCACCGCCCCTCGTCCTGCCACTGCACACACGGCAAACAGAGCCCGTGTCGGTGGCAGAGGAAAACTCCCCAGGGCAGCCAGCCGAGTTCCCCTCTGTGTCAGGGGCAGAGGAAAACTCCCCAGGGCAGCCAGCCGAATTCCCCTCTGTGTCAGAGGAAAACTCCCCAGGGCAGCCAGCCGAGTTCCCCTCTCCTCCTGCCCCGCAGCAGCCTGAGAAGCCCCATCTCATTGTCGGAAGCACGACCTGTGAAATGGGTTTGAAAATCAAGCCTTTTTAATTACAGCCCCATTTGGGAGCCTTCTGGAGGCCATCTGGCCCCGGAGCAGGGTGTGGGCACCAGGCAGGGAAAGCCCAGCCAGGCCAGGCAGGAGCAGCACTGGAAAAGCCCGGGATTGATGCTAAGAGCTAAATCCTCTCTTTGCATCGAGCCATATGGGCCAGAGCCAGCACTGACCACGGCAGCGATCGGGGCTGGGTGCTGGGGGCCTTTGGGAGCTCAGGGTGCTCACCCAGCCCTGGATGAGGCTGGGCAGAGATTTCCAATAAACCCAAATGCCCAGGGTGCTTTTGGGAACTCCAGGATGTGCTGCTCACCCAGCCTGGGATGAGACCGAGCAGAGATTTCCAACAAATCTGAGGCTGCCTTTGGGAGCTCAGGATGTGCTGCTCACCCAGCCCTGGATGAGACCGAGCAGAGATTTCCAACAAATCTGAGGCTGCCTTTGGGAGCTCAGGGTGTGCTGCTCACCCAGCCCGGGATGAGGCTGGGCAGAGATTTCCAACCAATCCAAGTGCCCAGGCTGCCTTTGGGAGCTCAGGATGTGCTCCTCACCCAGCCTGGGATGAGACCAAGTAGAGATTTCCAACAAATCTGAGGCTGCCTTTGCCATCGCTGCCTTTGCCGTCGCTGCCTCCCCAGCTCTGTCACCGCTGTCCCGTGTTTGGGATCAGCCACTCCTGTCAGCCACACAGAACACAGCCAGGGCCTCGTTAGACACTGTCATTCTGCTAATTAGGTGGGTTTCATACTTAATAATGGAGAACAATTTCGTGGCAGTTTCATGAAGGAAAAAAGAGGCACAAAAGCCATTATAATTTCAGGAGAAGTCCCTGGAGAAGTAAAATGGTAATTCACAAATCCAGCTCTGATCTATTAGCAGATCCTGCTCCGGAGACTAATTTAGGGAGGATGTCTGGCTTGGGTGATATTCTTGATTATTTGAATGTCTATAAAGAATATTTATTCAATATTTTTTTCTCTTAAGAACTTTGAGGCACAGCTACATTTTCTCGCTATTTCCAAGCGTTTGAAGCCTAGACCACACTGGATTTGTCACTGCCAACACCCCGGAAAATCCTATTTTAATGCAAAACATCCTTTGAAGATACACTGAGCAGGCAGAGAGAACAGCAACACGTTTGGAACCACGCTGGGCATTTGGTCAGCTGTCCGTGCAGAGTGCCCATCCGGGATCTGATCCTTTGGAGCAGGAACAAATGCAGGAACCCCCAGGGTGTGCCCTCAGGTGTTCCTGCCTTGTCCCCCGAGCTGGGGGAGGAGGTGGCAGCAGCTCCCCGGGCTCTGTCCCCGCTGCCAGGGCGGTGCCTGGGCAGGGCTGGCCACAGCAGGAGAGTTTTGGGTGGGAAGGGAACACGGGGGAGGCAGCCGGGGCCGAGAGCTGCCCTGCACACAGAAGCAGAAACAATGGCCCTGAGCAGGGACACAGGGGACAGGGCCAGCAGCTGATCTGAGAGCTCCTGGCGCTGCTCCGGGGGCAGCTGGCAGCAGCACGTGGGGCCACAAGTGCTGCTCCTCCAGAGAAACCCTGGAGAGGCCCCAGGGCCGGGGGAGCAGCCCCCAGCAGCTGCTGGGCTGGGGTCAGCACCAGGGGGGACACGGGAGCTGGCACAGGGGGGCTGCAGGGGGGAATGGGGGTGATCCTTGGGAGCTGCTTTCTCCCGGAGGGTCCCTGAGTGCATCCAGGGCTGCAGATCTCCCTGGGTGCAGATCTCCCTGTCCTGCAGATCTCCCTGGGTGCAGATCTCCCTGTCCTGCAGCTCTCCCTGTCCTGCAGCTCTCCCTGTCCTGCAGATCTCCCTGGGTGCAGATCTCCCTGGGCTCAGATTTCCCTGTCCTGCAGCTCTCCCTGTCCTGCACACCCAGCCCGTGTCCTGGGGAACACCCCTGGGGAGCACAAGGCTTGCAGCCACCTGCAGAAATGTGTCCCTCACCTCGGTCCCAAATGTCACCGTGGCCATGCCACGCTCAGCCTGGCCTCACCCCTGCCCAGCACAGCTGAGGGCAATGCCAGGGAGGAGCTCAGAGGCCCAGTGGGAGTTTTCAGGTGTCCTGAGCAAATCCCACCCAGTACAGCCCCACCAACCCCACAGCCCGGGCACCCAGCCTGGGCTATGCCCCGGGGCTCTGGGCTGGGACCCCCAGGGTGTGCCCAGGCTGGGGGGCCAGGGCTGGGGCTGGGCCAGGAAAAGCTGCTCCTCTCCCTGGAACACTTCTCCTCTTTGCTGACCCTCTGGAAAGGAGCAGGGAGGTAACAAACAGGATGAACTCCTGATAAAAGAGGAGGAAAACAAAACGCTGTACAAGCACCCTTTCAGCACTCAGAGAAATAAGGAAGGGGAACCCAGCTGCCCTGAAGCCCACGAGGAGGAAAGACAAAAGCTTGTTCAGGTTCCTGCAGAAGTGCTGAGCTCGGGCGCTGCCCGGCTCCTCTCCTTGTATGGGCACAAGCAGGGCCTGCCTTGTGCCTATATTTAATTTGCAAAGGAGAAAAAGAATTCTGCCTCCACGCCTCTGCCCCACCGGCCTCTGCCTGGGGAGGTTCCAGCAGGAGGAGAGCCGCGTGTTTAAAGCAATAATCCCCTGCTGGCCCGTGAGCCCTCCTAAGGCGGGAGTGAGAGGGACAGGTTTGGGACACAGCCCTGAGGGGGCTGGGGCAGCACCCCCGGCCAGGTCCCCTCCTCCTGCCAGGGTTTGGGGCTTTCCCTGGCTGCAGTGTGTCCCTCTGTCCCTCTGTCCCTTTGTCCCTCTGTCCCTTTGTCCCTCTGTCCCTTTGTCCCTCTGTCCCTCTGTCCCTCTGTCCCTGTGTCCCTCTGTCCCTCTGTCCCTTTGTCCCTCTGTCCCTCTGCCTGTGCCGCTGCCGGGGGAGGCAGGAGGGACCAGGGAGCTCTGGGGGCTCTGGGGGATGTGTAGAGGATGTGTAAGGGATGTGTAAGAAATGTGCAGGGGATGTGTAGGGAATGTGTAGGGGATGTGTAGGGGATGTGTAGGGAATGTGTAGGGGATGTGTAGGGAATGTGTAGGGGATGTGTAGGGGATGTGCAGGGGATGTGCAGGGAATGTGCAGGGGCTGTCCCTCTGGAGCAGTGCTGGCACCTGGGCAGGGAGCTCTGCCGTGATTTCCTTGGATGGAAACTCCTCTGGCTGCTGCCCAAAGTGCCCGATCCCAGCTGGGAACAGCCGGGGAAACCCCCAGGGTGAGAGAAGAGATGAGGCTGCCCCACAGCAGGGACGAGACTGATCCCACTTTATTGGAAACTCTTGGAGAGTCGGACACTGAAGAACTTGGTTCTGTCCAGACGAGGTTTGTACAACAGCAACAGGGAACACAACAAGAAATGGGGGATTGAACTTCGCACCTGGGTGAAAACCCAACAATAAATTCAGCAATTCTGTACCTGGAGCCACTCACAGGGACAAGGGCAGGGGAGAGGGGCAAACCCACCGGGACCCCCGGGTCACAAACACCCCAAAAGGAGCCCTGTGCCCCCCTGGTTTAACTGGCAGGGAAGGGAGAGGTGCTGGGAGGGCACCAGGGATGCAGTTTAGGGGAAACCCCCCCAAAGGTGGGGGATTGCCCCCACTCAGCAGTTGTTCAAGTCTTATAAATTCAAACTTATTTCTTTCCATTTAAATAACAAGTGCTTCAGGTACAAGGCTTGGGATGCCTGGTTTATAACCAGTTTCAAGTGCACACAAGCAGGAATAGATTTTTTAACAAAACTCTATATATAATATATCTGCACACTCATACACACACATGCACACCGGGGATTCTGTGCTGCAGCCACTGAGCTGGAGATGATGGGCTGGGCCTGGCACCAGCAGCTGCTCACCTGTGGCACCACTCACCCTAAAGCTGCTGAGGATTCCCATTATTTTTGCCAGTACCAGTCCCCAAAGGTCCCCCCACATGGGCAGTGCCAGCTGCTGCTCAGGCAGTCCCTGAAGCCGAAGTTCTCCAGAAAATTCCGTGTGCAGGGGAGGGAAGCCCGCAGCACGTTCTGTCTGCAGGACTCCTGTCCTGTCCCTGTGGAGAGCTCAGGAGCCTCCTGAGGAGGTGAGGTGGCCTCCAGGTGGTGGGTGTGGAAATGTGGGCAGGGACAGGCTCAGACCCACACGGCCGTGTTGATGTCAAACCCCCCCTGGCTGTAGTCTCTGGGGTCATGGACTTTCCTGGAGCCGATTTTGGGGTGCTCACCACGGCTGTCTGCCCTCGGGCACCTCTCTGCTTTGCTGTGGTGGCTCTGCAGGTTCCCGTGAAGGGGCAGGTAAAATGTCCCCTTGAGTTTGCTGATCTTTTTGGACCTCTTGGAAATCTCGGGCTGTTTGTCCTCGGGAGGAAGCCAGCAAGGTTTCTCCTTGAGCAGCCGGTCTCGGTCCGGCCGGACGCTCCTCAGGAACTTCTTGAAGATGTTGGCCGTGAGGGAGAACTTCCTGCAGAGCTCCTGGGACCTGCTCGTGGCCAGGGACGCCTCGCTCTTCTCCCCCTTCTTGTCCAGCTCGGGCAGGTCCAGCCAGTTCCCCACCAAGTCTGCAAAGATGTTGTCCCCCAGCACCAGCGGCTGCCGGTTCCTGCTCTGGGACATCAGGGACGACGTCCAGTCGTGGCCATCGTCACAGCCGGGGCACTCCTGGCACGGCGGCCACTCCCCAGCCCTGCCCTGGCTGCTGCACTCCAGCGCCCGGGGCCGGCCGTGCTCGGCTCTGCTGGACACAGAGCAAGGTCCTGGTGGGGCACACAGACCCTCCCCGCAGAGACTCTGTGAGGAGGTCGGGCTGGCCCCAGGGTGCTCGCCCTCTGGGAGTGCTGAGGGGTGGCATAAACTCTCTGGGAATGCCGTGGGGTGGCAAAAACTCTCTGGGAACGCTGTGGGGTGGCATAAATTCTCTGGGAATGCTGTGGCATGGCACAAACTCTCTGGCCGTGGCCCAGGACAGCCCAGGGGTGGGGGGCAGTGTCCCTGTGCCTGTCCCAGCCGCGGGTCCTGCCCGGCGGGGCTGTGGCAGCACCGGCGCTGCTCGGCGGGGCTGCGGCGCCCCGAGATGTCCAACTGCTCCAGGGCTGTCTGCACCTGCAGCAGCTTCAGCTCCTGCAGGGCGCCCATCATGCAGTTCATCTGCTCGTGCAGCCCGTCGCCCACCTCCTTCATGGAGAGCTGCGGAGGGAAGAGCACACGGTCAGTGTCCCTGGTGGGTCAGTGTCTCCAGCACTGTCCCCAGCACTGTCCCCAGCACTGTCCCCAGTGGGTCAGTGTCCCCAGCAGTGTCCCCGGTGGGTCAGTGTCCCCAGCAGTGTCCCCAGTGGGTCAGTGTCCCCAGCAGTGTCCCCAGCAGTGTCCCCAGCAGTGTCCCCGGTGGGTCAGTGTCCCCAGCACTGTCCCCAGCACTGTCCCCAGTGGGTCAGTGTCCCCAGCAGTGTCCCCAGTGGGTCACTGTCCCCAGCAGTGTCCCCAGCAGTGTCCCCAGCAGTGTCCCCAGTGGCAGCAGAGCAGGGCTCAGCAGCTTTCTGGGCCATCCCCTCCCTCCTGACCACACCTGCACTACACCCACTTCATCCAACAGCACTCTGACTTTCCTTTGATTTTTCTAGGAGCGTCCCTCTAGGAACAAGAGGAGCTGACAGAAGTGGATTGTTTGACCTGACAACAAAAATAAAGAGTTTGAATTTCCATTAATTGCTTGGCAGAAGCCCAAGGTGTAGAATTATGAATGGTTTTGGCTGCTGCCAGTTTTAGAATATTCTTGTGCTTTTGAGCCTTTTGTGCCCTGTCACCAGCTGAAATCAGGAGCCAGCACAGAGCCTTGCTTCCTTACCTGAAGTGCTCAAATAGATTAAAAATAAACCCCAGGAAGAATTAAATTGTTGCTCCATAACCCATCTTCAGCTCTCAGTGCCCTCAGCACAGGCACCCCTCACTAGAGGACAATCAAAGACATTTCAGTGCACTGGGATTTAGCACAGAACAACCACCAAACTCTAGGATTACTCACATTCAACCAGCAATTCTTTGATTCCCAGGACCTTTAGTAGCAGTTCTGCTTCATCCCTGAACCTCTCCACAAAGATTGAACTTTCTGCACCAGGTTAAAATAAGCAAGTAATTCTCCAGAGCTTCCCAGCTCCCCCTCTCTCCTCCGCTCGGCTGCTCTCTCTCTCCTGCAGGATCTGGATCATATTCCCAAAGCGGCACAGAAAGCAAACGGGCTCCACTTCCCAAAGAACAGCTGCCACTTGTTCTTTTTTAGCAGGAGGGGGAGAGGGAAGGGGCAGCAGAGGGGAGGGACAGCGGGGGCTGGCAGGGCTGGAGGCGAGGCCGTGTCACCCTGGCCCGAGGTGGTTTGCAGGAGAGATTACCCGGCCTGGGGAAGCTCCAGCCTACGCTGTCACCAACAGTTTAAATGCTCATCACCATTTTTGTAACAGACCTCAAGATTAGGGTGAAAAAGGCAATTTTTTCTTTTTTATTATGCTCAGCTTTATATTACCAAGCTTTACTTTCTGTATCTCCTTCATTTTAACTAAGCTGGTTCAATTACCTGCTCTGTTTCCATCTCTGTACTGAGCAGCGAGAAAGAGCAGCCATCAGAAAATTGTGACAACCCACCTCTCAAAGTGAGTTTCTGACCACAAATGCCCATTTCAAACCCCAGAACCTAAAACTGAACTCACCAGCGGGTTACAGTCATTTTTCAGAGCTTTTCTCTCTAGAAACTTGTTTATCACCCCTAATGAGCTCACAGCTACAAAGACACAGAAAATCTGTGCTCAGCTTCCTGACTCCACTACCCAGAGCCTCCAGCTATGGCATTTCTTAACATCAGCAAATAAAGTCCTGCTGCAGACGTGCCAACAATGTCCCAGTTCCAGCCTCCCCACGCTCCTGCTTCCCACAGCGAGCTCCTCCAGCCTCAGACAGAACCATCCCCTTACCTCAGATCTGCTGCAGCGCTGCTCGTCCCAACCTTCCCTGCCTTATTAACGGCAGTCTGTTTGATCTGGGGCTTTGGAAAAAGCTGGATTTGGAGCCAGCTTGGCCCCTCATTGGCCACTTCCCACCAAATCCCCCGGCAGTAATCGCGCCGTGGGGAGCGCAGCTCCTGCCCCGGGCTGGGCTCATCCAGCCCCGGCACCTGCCCTGCTCCGGCAGGGCCTGGGGAGCTGTCCTGGTACCTGCCCTGCTCCTCCAGGGCCTGGGGAGCTGCCTTGGCACCTGCCCTGCTCCTCCATGGCCTGGGAAGCTGTCCTGGCACCTGCCCTGCTCCTCCAGGGTCTCGGGAGCTGCCCTGGCACCTGCCCCGTCCCCCCATGGCCCTGGGGAGCTGCTCTGGCACCTGCCCCATTCCCCCACGGCCTTGGGGAGCTGCTCTGGAACCTGTCCCATCCCTCAGGGCCTGGGGAGCTGCCTTGGCACCTGCCCCATTCCCCCACGGCCTTGGGGAGCTGCTCTGGAACCTGCTCCATCCCTCAGGGCCTCAGGAGCTGCTCTGGCACCTGCCCTGCTCCCCTCAGGGTCTCAGGACCTGCCCTGCTCCCCCCACGGCCTTGGGGAACTGCCTTGGCACCTGTCCTGTCCCCCCATGGCCTCAGGAGCTGTCCTGGCACGGCCAGGCAGCTTTAACCCTTCCTCAGCAGTGCTGGGCAGCGCTGGGCCCGTCCCTCACAGGCAGGAACAGACCTGAGCCCAAACCCAGCACTTCTGCTGAACAAAGGAGCCGAGGCTGCCAAACCTGGTGCCAGCGCCAGACTGGGGAGCCTGAAAATGAGAGGGGACGTTTGCCTCTGTGGAAATCTCTGCTGTGACTGATGAGATGGGGATGGCCGGGCTGAACCCTGGAAGAGGAGAGGGGATGTTTTCCTCCAAGGAAAGCTCTCCTGTGAATGATGAGGTGGGGATGGCTGGGCTGAACCCTGGAAGAGGAGAGGGGATGTTTTCCTCCATGGAAAGCTCTGTTGTGACTGATGAGATGGGGATGGCCGGGCTGAGCTGCCCTCACAGCACAGGGAGCAGAGCAGAGCAGAGCAGGCTCTGGGCTCTGACTCCTCTGTCCTGCCCCAGGGGCCAGCCCTGCAGGGGTTAATCCCACCCTCACCCTCCTGCCATGTGAATCCCACCAGCAGCGCCAGGGTTTTCAACATCCTGAGACTTTTAACTGTGCTGGCAAACGCTGCTGTAATTCCGGGTTGTGCAAGTTAAAAAATGAAGCAAACCAACCCCCTCTGCTTTATCTTTTGCTCCTCACGGTATCTGCTCAGTCTTTTCCAGAAAGGAGAGTGAGGGACGCCCAGCCCAAAGTGAAGTCACTGCCTGGTGACCGAGCAGCCCTCGGGGCTTGGATTCCATCCACCTGCAATCAAGAGTGCTCACCTTGGAAAGAAAATTCTGGAGGGAAAATAAACCTTCCCCAGCGCCTAACTGCCAGCCTGTCCTCCCTGCCAAGATCTCAGCTCTCCCAAGTTCAGACTGGCTTCTCTGAGACTCTCCAGAAAAGGAACAATGTCCCAGAGAAGGGAGAGCACCTCCCTGGCACAGGGTCAGGACTGAACTGCCTGGTCTGCAAGAAAAAAAAGGGATTCTGCAGATAATAAAAAATAAAATAAATAATTCAGCAGATTGGGCTGGAAATCAAATGGATGCACTGCTGGAGGTGATGGAACTCCAGGCTGAAGGGCCCCTGTAGCCTCACTGGCTCTTGCTCACACACTTCATGCAGAAGGAACTCAAATCTGTGATGAGCTGAAGTGCACTGCAAACAGAGCATGAATGTGCCACAGAACCCCAGAGAGGCTGCACGTGGTGTGGAGAGAGACCCCGGCCGGGCTGGGGTTATGCAAGGGCCCTTACGTAAGCTGGGCAGGAGGGGAGGCTCGGGGGGCCCTGGGGGCTGCAAATCCCCACCTGCTGTGGGCTCCGAGGGGCTGCAGGGCACAGGGGCAGCAGCACTGCCAGGCTGGGGCTGCACAGGAGCTGCAGAGCAGAGCACAGCAGCACTGCCAGGCTGGGGCTGCACAGGGGCTGCAGGGCACAGGGGCAGCAGCACTGCCAGGCTGGGGCTGCACAGGAGCTGCCCTCCCCTCTTACCCCTGCACAGGAGCTGCACAGGGGCTGCCCTCCCCTCTGCCCCCTGCACAGGAGCTGCACAGGAGCTGCCCAGAGCCTGCCCTCCCCTCTGCCCCCTGCCCTCCCGTCCCCTCTGCCTCCTGCTGCTCTCTGCTCAAGGTGCACAAACCCAGCAGCATTTCCAGGCCCCCCGGGTGTCTAATCTGAGACACTCTGCCCTTCAGTAGAAGCGGTTGTTTGGCTTCTCTGCTTCCAAAAAAAGCCCTCTTAGAACCATGACAACTTGCAGACATGCAGATCTATCTGTACAAACCAGTTCAAAATCAGATGCCTCAAATTGGATCTCATTATTCCCGAAACTTTTGCAATCCCTAAAAAACTGGCATGAAGAATTTCATGTCTAATTCTGCACAAGCCAACTCATGCCTTTTGAAGCAAGACAAGTACTCACAGGGCCATGTTCCCCTCCAGTGCCCGGGACTGCTGTGATGGGAGAGGTTCCCTGCTCCAGCACTGAGGGATTGCCTGGCTCAGGGCTCAGCCCTCCTGTGCAGGTGTGACCCAGGCAGCTCTGCCCCAGTGCCCCTCCAAAGCAAAGCTCATTCAAACCAGACACCTCAAGCACTGAAAACTGAAGTGCAAAATTCAAAATTCCACTTTCGAATGGTCATCAGGGAATATTCAACATGGGGGAAACCAAACTAAAAACTGTCAGAGCTCATGAGTGGTTTTTGCACTGCAAATGCACCATCCTGAGCAGCCAAGGCACCAATTGCTTTGGAAGCCACCCCCTCCATGATCTCCTCACCCCCAAACAATCACCCACAAGTGCCTTACACCCCTGCTAGAGCACTGATCTTCCACCCCTGATGGACAGAGCACAGCCTATGCCAAGGAACCTCCTGAGCAGTGACTGGCACTTCAAACCCAGCCTCAGACCCCTGAGAGCATATACAAACAAGGGAGATTTTCCTTGTCACTTCCCAGGTAAATAAGTCACTTTTCCCAGCCACTCTGGGAACTGATTTTTTTATTAACATCTCCCTTTCCGTTCCAGTGGATCTCCTGGAGCCACAGCTGTGTGCATTCCCAGCCATCCACACCTCTGCCTGCCCGCGGCTTGGTGCTGCTGATGGAAAGGAAAATCCCAGCCACACAGAGCTGAGAGAAGAGCCCTGAGCGTGTTTGTCACAACGAGGAGGAAGACAGATGTCCAGCTCCTGGGAAAAGACATGCACAGGGAGGAAGTTATTGCTAAGAGGACAGGAAAGAACAAATGGCAAATAGTTCTTAATAATAGTTCTGATGGGCAACAGACCCAGCACCAAACAATTGGTATTTAAAGCAGATGACATAAGAGAGACTGAAATTATTTTAGAACTGCTGAGCTGCTCATATTGTTTCTGTGTTTTCCTCTGGGTCACTAACTGGATTAATCTCCAGCAAGGCTGCAGTGGTGGCTGGGCACAGCTCACACCGAGCTGCCCTGCAGCTCCACGTTCCACCTTTCTTTTCCTTCCCCTGCAGGATGCCAGGGCCCTGCAGTTTCTTTCAGTCCTTGCATTTTATCACAATAATTTCCAGTCTCTCTTTTGTCTCCCCAGGGTGTGTTAGGTGTACATGGGGATGCTGACTGTGAGCTCACAGCTCATCTGAGAGAGGAAGGATGCTGAAACTGAACCCGAGACTCCCCCTCACAACAACTTCAATGGATCCTGAGCAGATGTGAACCATGGCAGACGTGGTTCACATCACTCCATTCTCCCCCTTCCTTCCCACTGCAAGGATATTGTTCTGTGCTTCCCAATCACACTCCCTGTGTTTAGAGGCAAATCAGAAAAATCAATTCTCCTCAACCAGGATAAAAATGGGCCAAAAATAACTCCAATCTTCAGATTTTTACCCACAGCCCAGGGATAAGAGAGACCGCAGGCCTCGATGGACAGACTGGCCCCTGAAGATGATTAAAAGTGTCAGTTTTCAGCCCAGAGCTGCTTCCTGGGAATCTGCTCTTTAACATTCCTGATTATGTGAAGCTGGGAGTCTGAAAAAATCCATCCTCATCTTTAGGTGACTGCTCTGGAAATAACCCAGAGGACAAAGCCTGTGGCTGCCTTCTCTCCCCAGTTATAGGTGACAGGACATCTGTCAAGTCCCTCCTCTGCACCTTTCCCTCAGGAACACCAAGGAACGAGATCCTGTGCCAAGCACCCAACCTGCTGGCACTGCCTCCAGCAGCCCGGGGTACAGACACCCAAAAAGGGACCTGCACCAGCAGAGACACACACGGAGCTGCCTGCTCACACCTGCTGCACTTGGAGCGGTGACACCGGCCCCTCAGGGCTGTCACTTGTGCCTCACAGACCGCAGAGCACCCGAGCTGCCCCTTCAGAGAGAGCAGCAATGAAAACACAGCAGTTCCTCCCGGAGCGTGACACAGTTACCGGAATAGGAGCCAGTGTGAGACAAAGAGTAAAAATAATTGGCTGTATTTTTCACTCAGACCCAATGTTCTATTCCTGCAGGATATTCATAGCAAGAAACATCGTCTACCAGGACATAAATTAATGTAAGAACGGAGTCAGACTCTATCAAACTCAGTAATTGATGCATTTATGACAAATGTGCAGGGAGAACATTAAAAGTTCCAGTCAGAGTGGTGACTTAAATACTTTTCCTTCCAGAAGAAAGCAACAGAAACCCCAGATTCCTCTCAAAGACCAAAACATGCCAGGTAAAGACACAAGCACAGCTAAGGTGGTTGTGCCCCCTCACCTATCACAGCCACACAAACCCAGCGTGCCAGGTGAATGTGCCCCCTGCACTCTGCAGCCCCCAGACAGAAAACAAAGATTTATTCCAGCTGCAGAGCAGCCCCAAGCCCCCATCCCGGGTCCGTGTGTGGTGTTGCTGCACCCCAATGCAAACTGTCCTGGTGTCTGAGAGTGCAGGAGGCTCTGCCACGTGCAGCCTGGGGCAGGGAAAGGAAACTGCTCTCTGCTGATCCTCAGCAGGACAACTCTTGTTCCATCGGATCCCTCAGCTGAGATAACATTCTGTCACTGCTCTGTCACTGCTCTGTGACTGCTCTGTCACTGCTCTGTCACTCGGGGAGCAGGCACAACTCTGCTGTGCCTCAGGGGAGCAGGCACAACTCTGCTGTGCCTCAGGACGATGTTTGCGAACTCTGAACACAGCCCATAGAGCCAGAAGGGCTTTGAGGATGGGGATGGATTGCATGAAGGGCACATTCCCGAGCTCTGGGGCACATTTCACAACTACCACTGCACAGACAGATGACAGGGGTGCAGAAGCACAGCTTAATTCCACCACCAGACCCACAACCTGCCGCTGCACGTTCCCACAAGCCACAGGGTGCCCATAAATCTCCAGGGCCTTCCCGGAGGAGAAGTAGATCTCAAGTATTTCCTGCAGCCGGGGCTGAGGTGCAAGGAGCTGGCACGGTGGGGCTGAGGTGCAAGGAGCTGGCACGGCGGGACTGAGGTGCAAGGAGCTGGCACAGCGGGGCTGAGGTGCAAGGAGCTGGCACGGCAGGGCTGAGGTGCAAGGAGCTGGCACAGCGGGGCTGAGGTGCAAGGAGCTGGCACAGCGGGGCTGAGGTGCAAGGAGCTGGCACGGCAGGGCTGAGGTGCAAGGAGCTGGCACGGCGGGGCTGAGGTGCAAGGAGCTGGCACGGCGGGGCTGAGGTGCAAGGAGCTGGCACAGCAGGGCTGAGGTGCAAGGAGCTGGCACGGTGTCAGGAGTGGCTCTGTGAGCAGGGTGAGGGTGCCAGCCCCGCAGAGAGCCCCGGGCCGTGAATGGCTGTGTCAGCTGAGCCTCCCCCGGCCCAGCAGCATTTGCATGTGGAAGCTTCTGAATGAATTCCAATCAAAGGGACACCACACATGCCAGAAACGATCAGCTTACAATGGAAAACACGCGGCTGGAATAGGAGATCTCCCCGGCTGACTGAAAGGGGTCAGATTGATCTGGGGAGCACTGGCAGAGCTTTCCCAGAGGAAATGGAGAGCAGGGTGAGCCTGCCTGGGCCCGAGTGCTCCGTGACCCGCCTGGCACAGCCTGCCGGGCTCTGGGGCACAGGTGACACGGGGGGGTCACAGCAGCCCAGCCAACACACAGCAATCAAACGTGGCTTTAATAAACAAAGCAAGGGAAAGAAAAACAGAGCTGGAACCCTCCTATCTCACACTGCTGCGGGATTGGGTTGCACTGGAAGATAACCTTTCCTTGGGAACTGGGAGCTGTGCCAACATCCGCGATTTTTTGAGAAAATCCCCTCCTCAAAACTGGCCAAAAGTTTGGTTTACCGAACCACAGGCTGCTGGCACTGAGACAAACTAAAGCTCTGCTGATGGGACAGTCCCTAACCCTGCTGTGTGACACTGACAGCCCCGGTGAGGCCTGAGCAGCCCCGGTACGGGCTGAGCAGCCCCGGTGAGGCCTGGGCAGCCCCGGTGAGGCCTGAGCAGCCCCGGTGAGGGCTGGGCAGCCCCGGTGAGGGCTGGGCAGTCCCGGTAAGGCCTGGGCAGCCCCGGTGAAGCCTGGGCAGCCCCGGTGAGGGCTGGGCAGCCCCGGTAAGGCCTGAGCAGCCCCAGTGAGGCCTGAGCAGCCCCGGTGAGGCCTGGGCAGCCCCGGTGAGCCCAGCTCCTCACAGAGGGAAGCTCTGCAGAATGATGTCCCTGCACAGCAGGGCCACTCCCTGGACACAGCCTGGTGTGCTCCTAAACCCACAGGGCTGCCCTCAGCACCCACTCAGTGCCCACAGGCTCCAAAGCCATTCCCGCCGCTCCTGCCATACCCCGGGGCTCTGGGGCACCCAAAGGCCATTCCCATTGCTCCTGCCGTGCCCCGGGGCTCTGGGGCACCCAAAGGCCATTCCCATGGCTCCTGCTGTGCCCCAGGGCTCTGGGGCACCCAAAGGCCATTCCCATGGCTCCTGCTGTGCCCCGGGGCTCTGGGGCACCCAAAGGCTGTTCCCTGCCACTCCTGCCATGCCCCGGGGCTCTGGGGCACCCAAAGGCCACGGCAGCACCTGCCCAGCCCCAGCTCCCGAGCCCCGTTCCCACTGCCCGCTGTGCAGATGGGCCCAGCTGTGCCTGGAGCCACTCACTGCTCTTCACAGAAACATTAATCTATTTTAATTCCAGGCTACAGGGCCAGGACTGGTTTTTACAAGCTGTTACTGCTCAGGATGCCACTGACAGGGTTTCCAATTGCCACAGCTCCCACTTTCACTGCAGCCCGAGCCACAGGGAGGCTGGGGGAGCCGAGCCCCGGCAGCTGCACCCTGCGGATGTCCCCAGAACCCGTGTGAAAGGAAGCTTTAAAGTCTGAATAACAAAACCCGGGCGGTGGGAGGGGGAACGAATGTGACTGGTGAAAACCAAATCATGGTTGGTTTGTACAGAGACCCGGGCTGCTCTCAGTCAAGTCACAACTTGTCCAGCTGAAGGTGACAACTGTCCCTTCCCGGTTTTTTAAGCCGAGCATACACACAGATTTATGCCAGGCTAAGTCATAGTTTATTAATATAATAAAAACTGTTGCATTTTTACAATTAAAGAAATAGATTCCTGCAAGGACTGAACAAAGGCAGAATTTTCTCATTTAAAGCTTTTTTTTTTTCTGGCTTTCACATTAAGTGTGAGGGATCTGCCTTTCTGTTGAATATATTGACTCTTCAGAAGTTGTATTTTGCACTACAAACCAGGAATGTTTTAGACTCAGACGTGCAATGTTTAGGCTCCTCTACAGAAATACTGCTCAGATAACAAAGCTGATTTGGTTAGAAGACAAAACACTGATTTAGGAACCTTATCCTCAGGATGTTATTCTGGAAGTTATTCCTTCTCCCATCTCACCTTCCGACCCAGTCAGATTTTCAAGAGCTCTCAGATTATTCTGTCCATGTCCCGGTTTGCAGTTTGCATTTCATTCATCACCCTCAGCGCACAGCACACCAGTGACTCCCATTTCCCTTTGTTTTAGTTTGTTTTTCACCTCCCGTGTTTGCTGGGGGAACACTGGGAACGCCAGCAGGTCAAATGTCACTGCTGCCACATTTATCGCGGGTGAAAGGCCCCAGCCCGTGTTGCACAAGAGCCCGGGATGTGCAGGAGCACAGGGGCTGCCCCGGGCACAGCTGGCACCGGGCCGGCTCGCAGGACTCGCTGCGGTGACACCCGGAACGCTTCCTGCAGGGCGGGCAGGGCACAGGGAGCTCGGACCCGGCTGGATTCAGCCTCCTCCGCAGCCCAAACCGGGAGATTCCAGCGTTCACAAACTTCACCCGGCCGTGCCTGCTCTGCCTCGTCTTCCCCTTTTGTTCTCATTATCTATTTATCAGGGTAACGCAGACTCCGAGGCAGAGCCACCGAACCCTATTTTGGGAAGTATCGGTTCCTCCTCCCAACCCACCCCAGGCAGCCCCAGAGCGGCAGCAGAACCTTGGGGCTGCTGGACAAGCCCCAGCAAGCCCCGGGAGCGCGATTGCCCCCGAGCAGGAGCGGCAGGGGGGCGCAAACACCGCTCGCTCCTGACAAAGGCTTTCCTATTAAAGAAGTGTTTTCACAGGGTCCCGGCGGTGCCAGCGCGCTCCCCTCACAGCCTTTTGATTCCCACAAAGTTGTTCCTGTCCATCGCCGTGGCCGCTCCTCTGATTTCTGACCTGTGCTGGCAGCTTGTCCCTAAAGCCCCCGCACGCCCCCGCCGCGCTTTCTCTCGGATAGACGGACGGACCCCGAGCGGCCCCCGCTCACGGGGATGGGAGCGGCGGGACCCCCGACACATAACAGGGACCCCCGAGGAATAACCGGGACCCCTGACCCATAACCGGGACCCCCGAGCCATAACCGGGACCTGCCCCCGCTCACGGAGATGGGAGCGGCGGGACCCCCGAGCCAAAACCGGGACCCCCGACCCATACCCGGGACTCCCGAGCCATAACCGGGACCTGTCCCCACTCACGGAGATGGGAGCGGCGGGACCTCCGAGCCCCGGGCGGGCCCTGTCCAAAGCCGCCCCCGCCGCGCAGCCCGCGGGACGCCCCCGGTGCCCCCACCCGCGGTGCCCCGACCCCCGGCCCTTACCAGCTCCTGCCGCAGGCGCCGCAGGTGCTGCTCCATGGCCCGGCTCGGCGCGGCCCCGCCGCGGGAGGGGAGGGGAAGAGGGCTGTCCGGAGGGGAGGGGGCTGTCCGGGGGGCTGTCCGGTGTCCCGGGGCTGTCCGCGGGGCGGCTCCGAGGGGCGGCGGCTGCCGGCGGGGCAGGGCGCGGAGCAGGGCGCGGAGTGGGGGGTACAGCGGGCACGGGGCAGGATGTGGGGCTGTCCGTGGGGCAGAATGAGGGGCAGGATGCGGGGCTGTCCGTGGGGCTGTCCGTGGGGCTATCCGTGGGTCTGTCCGTGGGGCAGGGCGCGGGGCAGGGCGCGCAGCGCGGCGGCGGCGGGGCCGCGTGTGCGGGCGGCGGGGCGGGGGCAGCCGCATCCCCCCGCCCGGCCCCGGCGCCCGCAGCCCTGCTGGAGGCGGCGGGCGCTCCTCCCGAGCCAGCCCAGCGCTCCGCCCGTGCGCGGCACGGGCCCTGCTGGCGGCACAAGTTGGGCGCTTTAGTTTGTCGCGCTCCGCGCTCTGCACGTCGCTCCGCAGACGCGGACCACCCCACCAAAAGCACGGATTAACCTACATGGCTTTAATCGGGAGAAATTGCAAAGCCACCCGGTTGCGGCGTCCCCGTTTTGTCCTCCCCGCGGGCCGGGTGGCGGCCGGGGCCCGTCCTGTGCGGCTCCCCGCGGGGATGTGGCGGTGCCCGGGGCCGGGGACAGGGACAGGGACACCCGTGCAGGGACAGCGCGCAGAGCCGCGCACACAGAGCCGCACACAGGTGCTCACTGCGCTTAGCGGGGTTTATTCGCAGCACAGTTTCCCCTCGCTGTTTCAGCCCCTGGCTGTCTGCGCCTGCAGCAGCACCTGGAAAACTCCGGGGTCTGGGGAATGTCGGGCCGGGATTCTTTTCTGTCACTTCAAGCTCTAATACTGCTGCTCACCGCAGGACACCAAACAGATGGACATGCGAGCCGGGAAAAAAAAAATACAAACACTTTTGGATCATCAGACTTCATAACTGCTCTGAGTTTGCAAGGGTTTGAAGTTTTGAGCATTTCTCACAAATAAATATAATTCTTACCTTATTTGCAAAGCGTGTTGTTTAGATGATAAATGCTGAGTCCCCCGTGACAATTTAATGAGGTTTGTCTGAATCATTCTGCAATGCTAAAGAACTCCATAGGAGGACAAATGCTACTTCGTGTTTTCAAATTTGGGATTAAAAATGTAATTACTTGGGGTATTTTTGCATAAATTTCACAAAGAGTGGCTAAAATTTTTGCCTCTCCAGGTCTTTGTTTTTTGGAGGAAAACATTTTTTATACAAGGTAATAGGATTTGGTTTATTTGCTTGTTTGTTCATAGAAATCAGTTTCAGTGTTTCTGAAAACTGACCTTTGTGTCAAAATCCAATTTAAATGGGAAATTTGCAATCTGACCTTTCACATGTGTTTGGAAAACACTCCAGAGTTAATGTTTATTGATCCTTCCAGTGTCTCGGTTATTATGGGTCAAATTTTCCTGTCTCTTTGCTCATTTCAGGGCTCCCATTTCCCATCTGTTCAGCACGGGAACAGCTTCTCTCTTCGAGGCTCTGTAGAACGTGGGGCAGCAAAGATATTAATTTATTAAAGAAATGACCTTATCAAAAAGTGAATCACTTCCAACAGGCTCTGCCGTGATGTGAGCGGGTACTTGCCAGTCTCGAGCCTTTCTTACAGCCTAAGCCAGCTAGCCCAGCTCTGATTTTTCCCTGAAATCTGGCAGGATTTGTTGGCCAGCTGGCTGTTCCCCAGGGGCCGGGGTCGGGTGTGGATGTCCACAGCCCATCCCAGCATATGGCAGGGTGAGAGATTGGGAGGCTGGGCTGGCCCCACTGGAGCCCAGGGGCCGGAGTGCCCTGGCTGGGGCAGTTCCAGGGGCACAGGGGATGAGTGGCCGGGGTGACCCGGAGTGCCCTGGCTGGGGCAGTTCCAGGGGCACAGGGGATGAGTGGCCGGGGTGACCCGGAGTGCCCTGGCTGGGGCAGTTCCAGGGGCACAGGGGATGAGTGGCCGGGGTGACCCGGAGTGCCCTGGCTGGGGCAGTTCCAGGGGCACAGGGGATGAGTGGCCGGGGTGACCCGGCTGCCCAGGCCCCTGCAGGGTCCCTGACACGGGTGGGAAGGGCCAGCTCAGCCCCCAGGCCTGGGCACTGCATCACTCCTGAACTGAACTGACCCTTCCACATTTGACCAGGACAGTACCAGTGATACCCATGAGTACTGGAAGGGTCAAACTGAACTTACACAACGTTTTACCTGCAGCACATGGCAAGGATTCAGGAGGCCACCTGCACGTGGACAAGGCAAGTGGCAGATGCTGCGAGCTCCTGTGCCTCTTGCAAGACACCAAACTCTGTGATCTTCTGGCAGATGAACAGGAAGAGTTTCTAGGCTCTGTTTGGCTTCTGCTAAGGACATCCTTTTGATCCCTTTTCCAGCCTCCAGGGCTGCTCCTGTCCCAGGAGACTGATAAAGGAGTTCATGAGCAGAGGAAAAAGAAAAGCCCAGAATATTCATGTGCTCCAAACTCCTGGGAACTTGCAGGAGAAGAGAAAAATCTGAAATATTTTCTCGGTAGGATTTCCTTACTAAGCAGCATTTTTCTCTTGCGTGTAGACAACTGGTTCAAAGCAGCACCGACACCTCATGCCAGGCCCTGCACTCCTCCCGCTCTGTCGTGGTGCAAACCATGAGCAGATGGTGCAGTGCAGTGGAAAATCAGATCTCCGAGAAAATACAGAGCCAAGAATAAAACACCCTCAAGCAGAAAGCTCCATGGTTTATTTCAGGATAAAAAGAAAAACTGAGATCCTTGGGCAAAAATTAGAATACTCCTTCAGAGTGGAGTATTCCACTTCTATGAACTGCCTCGTTCCTTCCTGACTGAGGAAACATCCATCCCTTCACAGCTGAAGGCTCATCTCATTTGTTGTCTTTCAGTTCATTGATCTGGTTTCTCCAGGCTCCCACGTGACTGTTCTTTGCTGAACTAACAAGCGTGGTTATCGCTGAATTTTCTTTCCTTTCGACTTTCTTGCACACTGACGACAAACCTTTCAGAATTTCCTCCCACTTCAGCTGCAGCATGACCTCAATTGCATCCATCCTTGTTTAAACCCACTGGGGCAGAAACACCCGGCCACCATAGGTAAGGATGTAATGTCAGAACTTTGCCTGGTTTTATATTTGTGCATAAAGAGATAAAATACCCCTGAAAATCTGACCATTCCTTCCATTAAGTCTGATTTAGTGCACGCAGTCTGTGCACTTGTGGCCTTTATAAAGTTCTGGCATGCCCCAGCCTCAAAATAAAAACTTTTAACGCTGCTCCAGCCAGATTCCAGCCCCTGAGATTGCCAGGAGTGCCAGGGCAGCTCCTTGTGCAGCCACTCTGCTGCCTTGTGCTGAACCACTACTGGATTTCATCTCGGCTCGCTGCGTTTTCGTGACCTAGATCCTGCTCATAGGAGCTGAAAAAATAATTTAGCAAATCTTGGTATCTAAGATTAAAATGGGATGATGTTTATTTATCTGGAGGAAAACAACAGAAGTGCAATAGTGACATTGCTCTCTGCAGAGCTGAAATCGCTGCCCTGACCCGATCCCTTAGGTCTGCACGCTTTTATCTGCAGCTGCACCCGTGCATGTGCCTGGGGTGACTCCCCCGTGGGCTGGAGATTCCATCTGAGATCTGGGAGCTCTCCGTGATCCTTGTGAAGAATGTTCCTGACAAGGAACCAAATCCATTCCGCAGGAGGGCACTGAAATGAGCCTTAGATGGATGTAAAGACATCACCATCCTCCTCCTCCTCATCATTATTTATGACAACTCCACGCACCAGCCTCGCTGGGAAAAACCCACAACTTTGTCAGTTACTAAAGCAACAGAGAAGGTTCTGCTGCTCCCAGGACTTGCTGCTCCCTGGTACCTTACCATGCAGCTTTTATTTCCAGAGGGTGAGTGAACGTGCAGGGTGCTGGGAGTCAATTTTCGGTGGGGAGTGTGCAGTCCCTGTCTCTGCTGGGATCAATGGCCCTTTCACTGTCCTGGGCTCTACTGTACAGAGAACAAACACAGTTTCCATGGCAGTGCAAACACAAATACGTCCCACACTCCAAAGAGTGACTCACACGTGCTGCAGAGAACAGAGAAACTTCCCTGTCTTAATCTGAAAACATCTGGGAGAGGAGGATGAGATTATCTCACTTTCAAAATATTCTACAAATATTATGTAAACCAGATTTGCTCTGAATAATTCCATGTCTTGACAGATCTGAAAGACAAATCCTTTGAAGGCAAAGGAATAAGGCAAGGCTGGTGCCTTTTTTGCAGTAGCAATGTCCAAATCTATAATGAATATATTCTTAAAATAGACACAACCCAACAGTGCTGGCAGCCAATACAAATTATCCATGAGCATTTTACCTCAATATTTCAGAGAGTCACAACAAGAATTTAAGTGTTGGAAATGAAGAGTAGATTTATCACAAAAGGAGGAGGTGGATAAATTTGTGGGAAGTATTTAGTACAAGCACTAAGTCCCAGTATTGCAGGTGTTAGGCTGAAATAGGCTGAAATAGGCACCACCCGACCTTGAGCATCAGCAGCATCACTCAGAGGGGTCCTAGAACATCATTTACCTAAAGCTGATACACTGATACACAGATTCAGGGGAAAATGAGTCCAGCATGGAATTAAAATCAAACAAGTGAATGTACACTTTCTTGCAGGGACAAAAATGTGGTGAGCACTTTCTCGGAGGAATAAAACATGATCTCAGTGTACATGGGAGGAAGAATTCTCCCTAGCAGGGCTTTTCTACATCCTAAAACCTCAAGGATTTTTATGGCCCCAAGCTAGAGTTTACATCCCTTCAAAAGAACCTGTTATTTTAGTAATACTCCAGCTCTGAAGGATGTCTCATCTGCTTCTTTTACAAACCTAAATCCTTTCCCAGGACCTACTCTGCCTGCAGAGTATTCAGATTAAATGTCAAGATTTCCAAAGGCTGCTGTGAGCAGGAATACTTCCTCTGGCTCTTACTGCAAGCAAAAGCAAAGCCATGTCATGGCAGAGCTGCAGATTCCTCTTGGCAGGGCTGACATGTGAAGGTCGGCAGTGGGAATTCAGTGCTCCAGAGCCACTGAGGTAAAGCAGGGCCTGAAGGGTGAAGATTCCTGTTTGTACTGTGACTCAGGGCACAGCACCTACACAGAGCTCACAGCAAAGAGAGGAGCAGGTCACACTTACTACAGGAATGGGGGTTAAAACAAAACCTTCCATGGGATGGACTGACAGAGCTGCAGGAGCTGAAATGTGACACAGCTCCCTCAGTCAGGGCCAAAAGCAGCAGGAGAGGGACAACAAATCTGCCAAGGGTGTCTCACACACAGGGAGGTGGTTTAGAATCTGACTGCATTGAGCAGCTGAAGGGAAATTAAATAACAAACAGCAGCATCTTTGTGAATGACAGTGTCTGAATGTCTCATTAATGCACCACAGAATAATGCCTGTCTCCAGATCACCTTGGTGGTATTGCACCTTGCATGAAACCTTGGGAGAAAATGAGTAAGTGAGAAAAACAGAGAGAGGAGCAGTTCTGCAATGGCTCCTGGGGGCTGTTTTGTGACCTCCTCGCTGCCCTTCCCCCCTGGGAACAGTCCCTCCTCACTGCTCTTTCTTGTCTGTTCAAATCACATCAATTTAAAAGGGTTATGAAAGGCTCTATTTAATCAAATGTTTGTTATGTCCAGGTGTCTTTGTCTGTCTCCTTTCCCAGATTTATCCAGAGACAATTATCTCATGTTGGAGACTCTTCCCCCTTGAGGACCAATGAGAATATCCACTTAAAAATTAAAAAATAATTGGAACAGCAGAATGCCCGTAGATCCTGTTACCTGTGCTCTGGGGCACCGTCCCAGCCACCTGGTGTGCTCTCCCGTGGTGGTGAGCTCCAAACTGGAACAGCTCTGTGTCCTGCAGGGTGAAGGGTTTGGTACTCAGCTATTCATAGGAAAATACATCGTAATAAAAAATAACTGAATAGAATCTGACAGACTTTTCTCCCCCATCAGGAATATGGACATGAGGAGTTTCAAAGGCGTGACCAAGGCTGTGCTACACCAAAGCCATTAAAATTCATTTAGGCTGCCCGGCACTGTAAGAATAATGACACAGTGTATGTGCTTGTACAGTAGAAGCCACTGTGGAGATTTTCCAAATCCCCTTGCAATGACTGGAAGCTGCACGTCCAGAGCCTCTGAAGTGCTGTGATAAAAGTTGATATTCATAAACCCACCCACGATTTAAAATAAGTGGCCTATAGAGGGTAGTAAGTAGCGCACATACAGATTAACACGTTTGCCCTTTGCTGAGTGAATACTATACTGTTAATTTTTAGTAGCAATTTTCTGTAGGCTCATAAATGGTCTGTTGTGTGAGCTGAGTGCTCCCCTCAGGGACGGGCACGGCCCCGGGGCTGCCGGAGCTCCGGGCGCGTTCGGACCCCTCGGGCCCGGGTGGCCTTTGGGGCGTCTGTGCAGGGCCAGGACCGCGCTCAGCGGTTATTTTGGGCTATTCCGTAGCAGTGCCCGAGCAGGCAGGGCACGGCCCGTTTGTACCCGCGCTGGCACAGCCCAGCACAGCCCGCCCGCACCGTGCCCGCCCCGCCCGGCGCTGAGGCGGAGCCGCCGCCATTTTCCCTGCCCGGCGCCCCCTGGCGGCGGCACCGCCGCGCACCCGCGCGGGATCAGGGCACCTCTCGCGAGATTTCCCTTCCCGCCCTACCAAGATGGCGGCGCCCAGGGAGGCTCAGGGCCGGTTCCGCACCCGGGACGTGCTGGTGCCCGGCGGCCCCTCCGACTTCGGCTCTCTCCTGCTGTCCCCACCGGTGTTGGCGGGGCTGGAGGCGGCCGGCTTCCATCGGCCGTCTCCGGTGCAGCTGAAGGCCATCCCGCTGGGGCGCTGCGGGCTGGGTGAGCGGGCGGGCTGGGCGCGGGGCCGGGCGCGGGGCCGGGTGCGGGCGCACCCCGCGGGCCGCCCTGACGGCCCCGGCCGCTCTTTGCAGATCTCATCGTACAGGCCAAGTCCGGCACCGGCAAGACCTGCGTGTTCGCCACCATCGCCCTGGACGCGGTGCTGCTGGAGAGCCCCGCCACGCAGGTGAGCGGGCCGGGGCTGTACGGGAGGGAATCGCGATTTTCGGGGGATTGAAAGTCTGAGACCCCGCGTGTGAAATCAGAACGCGCCGGGGCTGGGCCCTCAGCGCCATCCCGCGGCTTTGATCCTCCCGTTTAATCCTTGCCCCGCGCAGATCCTGATCCTGGCTCCCACGAGGGAGATCGCTGTGCAAATCCACGCCGTGATCACGACAATCGGGATAAAAATGGAAGGCTTGGAATGCCACGTGTTCATCGGAGGGACTCCTCTGAGCCAGGACAGAAGCAGGTTGAAGAAATGTCACATCGCTGTGGGCTCCCCAGGTAGGGAGCAGCTTTGCTGTGCTTTGGGTCCTGTGGGATTGTGCACAGTTCAGTAACTGGGTGTGCTTGTTGTCATTAATGGGGCCTCAAAGGTAATTCAGGAATAATTTAGAAGTTTAGAATGTTTAGGGAGCTGTGGGCTCCCCAGGTAGGGAGCAGCTGTGCTGTGCCTTGGGACCCGGGGGACCCTGCACAGTTCAGTAACTGGGTGTGTTTGTTGTCATTAATGGGGCCTCAAAGGTAATTCAGGAATACTTTACAAGTTTAGAATGTTTCAGTTCACGTTTTTGGAGCTGTTTTTCCCTTCCCTCCCCTGCAGGGAGGATCAAGCAGCTGATAGAGCTGGATTACCTGAGCACTGCCAGCATCAGGCTCTTTGTGCTGGATGAGGCAGACAAGCTGCTGGAGGAGGGCAGCTTCCAGGAGCAGATCAAGTAAGGCAGAGCCCTTCTCTCCTGGTGTGTCCTTAGATCAGGCACATCTGTGTTAATAACCCCGTGGTTTTGTCTCTCAGCTGGATCTACTCCTCCCTGCCAGTCAATAAACAGATGTTGGCAGTTTCAGCCACCTACCCCGAGTCCTTGGCTGCTGCTCTCACCAGGTACATGAGGGAGCCCACGTTTGTCAGGCTGAACCCCACGGACCCCAGCCTCCTTGGTAAGCACATAAAGGCACTCAGAGTGGCACAGGCAGCAAGAGATAAGAGGAGAACACTAAAACAAAACATGTGCCTTTAGAGTGCACGATTTTTTGTAATTTCATCCCGGTCTGAGCTGTTCAGTTCATGAATATTGATTCCCAGTGTTGATGTATTGAATTTTGAAGTGGAATGAGAGGGTCTTAAAAGGCCTTTCCAACCCAGACCAGTTTGTGATTCTGAATTTTTAAAATACCAGTGACAAATGGAACTCTCTGCTTTTTCTGTCCATTCAAAAAAATTCAGCCTTTTAAGAAAAACTTCTCTTGGAGGTTCTTATGTGTGTCCTTGTTTGCAGTTTCCCTTCAGCTGCAGTATCACATATTTACAGAACTCTGTGCATGTTTTTATGGCAGCTCCTAATCTCTTGTTTTGGTTTCCTGCTCAGGGCTGAAGCAGTACTACAAAATTGTGAATTCCCATCCCCTCCCACATAAAACCTTTGAGGAAAAAACCCAGCACCTGCAGGAGCTGTTCAGCAAGATTCCTTTCAACCAAGCCTTAGTGTTCTCAAATTTACACAGCAGGTAATGCATTTGGAGTAACACCTGGGCAAAGCTTGTGTGAAATCAGTGCTAATGTCCAGCCATGGATAAATTTCTGTGCATGTGGAAACATTTCTGGGACCTGTGAGGTCTCAGAGCACTCTGGAAACTTCAGGGCTGAAGTACAGCCTGTGAAATACTGAAAATATCAGATTGCAGTCCTTGGCTGTAGAGAATAACCTAAGAGCTGCCCAGGTGTTGTTAGGCCTGGGGTTTTATTTCCAGTTTTCAGTGTTTGTGTTCCCTCAGGGCTCAACATCTGGCTGAAATACTGACATCCAGGGGCTTCCCTGCCGAGTGCATTTCAGGTAAATCCAGTCACAGTTTTCTGACTCCATTGAAATTGTGCATAAATGTGACCTAAAATAGCAAAATCTATCTTAAATCTTGTCTTGCAGGGCCTCTGGTTAAATGTCTGAGAATAGCATTTGAATCTTCATAGGTCTTTAAAGACTCAATCTACAAGGAAAGAATAATTTTTGTAATGAGTGACCTGAGTTCTGCAGTTTTGTTTGTTCCTTCTTCACTCATTTGGAACTGATGTTTGAGGAAGTTTCTAACTTATTCTGATTATACAAAGCAGCAATTTCTAGAATGTGAGGGGCATAAAGATGAGGAATGTAACCTGCTTCTAATTTTTATCTTCCTAGGCAACATGAATCAGAATCAGCGACTTGATGCCATGGCTAAATTAAAGCAATTCCACTGCAGAGTTCTGATTTCCACAGACTTGGTGAGTTTTTATTGCTTTCAAACGAGCTTTTTACAGATTCTGTTTCAAATTTATTAACTGCTCTGCAAATTTTACAGCACGCAGGAGTACTGCACATGAAGTTACTTCAGAGGATTAGATTTGGCTTGGAATTGAGAGCACATAAATGTGCTGATCAAGCACCATGGGCTGTGACTTATTTTCACAGTGAGGCTCAGAAATCTCCCCCATTCCTCACCTGCCTGCCCATGGCAGGGGCTGGAATGAGATGATACTTTTAGAGCTCACCCAACCCAATCTGTGGCCTGGTCCATAAATAGTTTTCAGTTTCTCTGTTGCTGTGCACCTGAGAGCTGCTCTGTGGGCAGGTGTGAGTGCCAGACGTGTTGGGGGTGACTCTGGCCCCCAAAACCCCACTGTGGGGCCCAGCCTCCCTGTGCTTCTGTGTTTGTTTAAAGCTCTGTGGAGTTACTGAGCTCTCACTGCCCTTTTCCCCTCCTTTTCCCCTGCAGACATCTCGTGGAATTGATGCAGAGAAGGTGAACCTGGTCATCAACCTGGACGTGCCCCTGGACTGGGAGACCTACATGCACCGGATCGGGCGTGCCGGGCGCTTCGGTGGGGACAGGGGGACAGCCCTGGGCCTGTCCCTGCTGCCCCTGCTGCTTCTGCTGCTTCTGCTGCTTCTGCTGCTGCCCCTGCTGCCCCTGCTGCCCCTGCTGCCCCTGCTGCCCCTGCTGCCCCTGCTGCTGCCCCTGGTGCTTCTGCTGCCCCTGCTGCCCCTGGTGCTTCTGCTGCTGCCCCTGCTGCCCCTGCTGCCCCTGCTGCCCCTGGTGCTTCCCCTGCCGTCCCTGCTGTCCCTGCTGCCTCTGCTGCCTCTGCTGCCTCTCCTGCCTCTGCTGCTGCCCCTGGTGCTTCTGCTGTTTCTAGCCCCACTGTCCGTGCACACAGGTCTCACTTGTCCATGAGGCAGGCACGCATCCTTCAGGGTATTTAGTTGGTCAAGTGTCCATCATCACACCATGTGTCTCCTATCTAGGTTTTGCATTTTTTCCAGGCAGTTTCCCAGGGTTTTTGTTCCCACTTTCATCCTGTTGTTATCTTAGTGGCCTTGATGAGTCCCTGAGAACCCTGAAAACAAAACTGCAGGTGGCTTTTTATCTATGAACAGTTTGGCTGGTGCATGGGAATGGCCTGTTACATAAATGCATTGCTGTCCCTGCTGCTGTCCCTGCTGCTGTCCCTGCTGTCCCTGCCAGGAGCTAACTCTGCTCTGCTCTGTCTCCCAGGCACCCTGGGTCTGGCTGTGACCTACTGCTGCCGTGGTGAGGAGGAGAACACCATGATGAAAATTGCTCACAAGTGCAACCTGCAGCTTCTTCCCCTGCCAGGTGGGCTCAGTGCTGGGGATGCAGCTGGGCTCGGTGGTTCCTGTCAGTCAGAGCCTCACACGGGCCCAGGGGGTGATTTGTGCTTCCTCTGCTGGGGCTGCTTTGCTTTTAGTCCATGTTCTTCACCCTCTGCTCCTGACAGGCAGTGTGGGGTTGTTTGCCTTGAGCAGCCTTTGCTGCCTTCTGTCAAGGAAATGTTCTGGCTCTTTGGACTCTTCCAGGCATTGAAGGGGTTGGTTTGTGGCCCTCACTTCTGATGTCTGATGTGCAGTTTCCAGAAGCTTCACTGGGGCACTCGTGTGGGTTCCAGGGGGAAGGGTGCACCTGACTGAGTGGCTGCTTGTTTCTCTTTGCAGAGCCAATCCCTCCTGGGATGATGGAGCAGTTTGAAGATGGGGAGGTGGAAGTGAAACCTGCAATACCTCTGGGTCCTGTGGTGAACTGTGACACTGTGTGTCCTAAACCAGAGCAGCCAGTGCTGCAGCCTGTCCAGAATGGCTTTTCAGACATGCCTCAGCCTCCCTCTGATCTTCCAAGGGATAATTCCTCTGTAGAAAGGCCAAAAAAGACTCCAAAGCAAAAGCAGATTAAAAAGTGCACAAATCCTGCAAATGTAGAGAAAAACAGTAGAACCCCCCAAGCTCCCAGATGTCACAAAGAGCAGAAGAATCAAGTCAAACCCATCTCCAGGATGGATGGACAGCACAGCACTCAGGCTCCAGATGAGGAGGCCTTAAAAAAAAACCTCCCCAAAATTCCATGCTTGTCTTCTTTCAAAAACCAACTCATCAATCCCTGGAGCTTCTTGGATTTTGTTGAAGACTATGATTATTTCATTAAAGAAGGGTCAGAGAGAGAGGTGGAGATTCTGAGAAGTTTCTCAGGCCCAGGAGAGCGGCGTGAGCTGCCCAGAAATGGGGATGTGGAGTGGGAGGAGATGGAACATCAGCCAGGGACAGCAGCAGTGGGGGATGACTCTGCTGACAGTGATGGCTCAGACAGCTCCAGGGACTCCTTTAACAGCAGGGCCAATAACTCGTGCCTTGAGGCATTTCCAGGCACACAGGACACAAAGGCTGAGCCCACAGCTCAGCAGGGCCCTGCAGGTTTCTGTCCCACACCAGGGAAACCTCGGGAGCGGTCCCACATCCCAAGGCAAAATGAAGTGAAGAAGAAAGTCCTGAAACAAAATGCCAGACACAAGAAAAGCCAGAAGCATCAATCCTCCAGTCCTGCCACGAGCAGAACGGAGGAGGAGCAGAGCTGCAGCTCCTGGGAGGATGCTCCTTCCGAGGGCTGCAGCCATGAGCACTACTGGAAATGTTACTACGACGCCTGGCAGAGTTACTACGCAGCAGTGTGTGAGTACAGCAGGAATTACTGGCACTTGAGCTGCATGAACGCCTACCACATCAACTCAGTGTACCTGCAGGAGCTGCTGAGGGATGGGGACTGATGGGACTGATGGGATTTGATGTCCTGGTGCTGCTGCTTGGGACCAGGGCTGGACAGGTGTGTGACAGCAGTGCTGCTCCAAAGGACACTGACATGAGACAGATGTTTGAGATGAAGAAAAGTGGTTTTTTATAGGCAGCTGTGTCTGGTGAACGTTTTACATAGGTCCAGTGATGGTGTCACAATTTGTTAATAAAAGGAGGAGAAAGACAGCTCCATGCTCAGTTGGAATCCTTACAATCCAAAGTGAAAACAGGATGATAAAAGGCAGCCATTCCCACATAAGAAATGTCAGGAGAAAGTACAAAACAATCCCAGCTGTGTTTCTTGGAATCCTGGAATGGTTCAGGTAGGAAGGGACCTTAAAGTTCACCTGGCTCTGCCTTGGCAGGGACCCCTCCCACTGTCCCAGGCTGCTCCCAGCCTGTCCAGCCTGGCCTGGGACACTGCCAGGGATCCAGGGCAGCCCCAGCTGCTCTGGCACCTGTGCCAGGGCCTGCCCACCCTCTGGCCTGCCTTGCTTCCCTGTGGCTGTTGGGTGAACTCCTGTGAGACCCCATGGTCTGTTCAAAGTTGGGGATCACCCCATTTCCCCCAATTCTGGTAAACACCAGGCACTGATTGTATCCCTGAAATGAGCATCTCAGAGCCTGTATTGCTAATTTAAATCCAGTTAATTAACACTGTATAAATAACATTTCTATAGCAAGGTGTGCAGCAAGCTGTGTGGTAGAGGATTTAATTATGTAGAAAATGTGCAGCAATCATAATTGGTCTGTCCCTCTGGGTGTGACAATATCAGACTTCCCACACTTACAGGGAAGCTTTAATTAGAAATGGAATTACCTATTAGTGCTAAAATTAATTGATATTTCCTGTTTGGCTTGTACAGAGCTGTCCTGGGGCAGGAGAAGATGGGAGTGCTGGCTGGGGGTGCTGACCCTGGGTAGTCTCTGCACTAAATCTGAAAGTTTTTCTTTCTGTGCTTTGTTTCTGCCTCGCTCCCTTTGTGTCACAAATGACTCCAGGGAGGGGCTTCCCCTTTGTGTAGCTGGAAAAGGCCAAGACTTCGATTTTGTTTCCAAGATGAATTTTTGCAACTCTTCACATTCACAGAGAGGGCAGAGAGATGCACTTCAGTGTCTGCATTATTGCAGTCCTGTGACATCTCCCTGATTTCATTAATGATTGCTTAGGGAAGAGTTAATTAATATTTAAATGGAACTCGAGTGGCCTAGGTGAACACCCAAAGTTCTCCAAAGGAACCTCCCAGAAGGTTTTTAGAAGAAATGAGAGCATCCTGTTGGTATTTGTGGCACATACTCTGTTTAATCCGGATTGGATACATCAGGTACAGCAGTGGCACAAGACTCAATACTGTAAATGATATACAAGTTTCAACATATGCACTACAATTCCAAAAGAAGACAACAGGAAACTTGGTTCTTCTAGAAAGTTGTTCTCAAATGAAGCTACCTGCAGTTGTGTCCAGTACATTTCGTGTCTGTCCTCTGACATTTGTAAAGCAAAGCCCATTTAAAGTACGAAAATAGAAAATGAGAAGGTTGAGAGCTTCTTAGAACACAGAACCCTAAAGAAAACACCATTGCATTGGAATGCCATACTGGTTTATCAAAAATAGACCATCACTCCGTTTGTAGAGACTTGGTTGGTCCAGGGAGCCCCTGGGAGCTCCCAGTGGTGGCTGGACAGTGGGGAAGGGCCTGGGGACCTTCCCCCAGCTGAGGCTAGTGGGGTAGCACTGGTTTAACCCAAGGGGGACGGACACACGGACACAGACAGAGGGACAGACCCCGCTGGAACAGGAGGAGGGAGGTTCACGAGCTCTTTGTCACCCACTCTGTTCCACCTGGAGCATTTCTGGCACAGGTTCTGCTCCCTGGACAGAAGCAGCAGCTCTGGTGCTCTGTCTCAGAGCTCCCTGTGGCATTTTGGGGTGTCACAAACGGAGCTCTGCTGGGTGCAAGGGGAGGTGCTCATTGGCAGAGAGGTGAGGTGACTTCTTCAGGTCCCTCAGTGATGGCTCAGAGCTCAGGAGCAGAGCCTGGGCTGCTGATGCTCAGCTCCTGATGTTCGCTGCCTTCCCTTTGCTCTTGCAGTTTTAGAAAGAGAAAATCACCATGGACAGCGTTTTTGGCAAATACAAAGCCTGAAAACCTGGGCTCTAAACCCGTGGATCTACTGCAGTTGGCTCCAAGTGTCAGAGAAAAATCAGTGTCTAACACAAAATACTGAGATAGACTGGATGGGTGAATGCTGTGGGAAAGGTGCTTTATTCTCCTGACTTCAAAAGCAGAATTAAGTTTGCAGTTCAAAGCTATTGATGTTCACCAGCTCTCCACGAGTGCTGACCTGGTAACTCTGCCTCAGCCCAACACATGAAAATATTGCAGAGTCCAAGGGATGTTGCAACACAAATTAAATGTGGTTTTTAATTTCCTGAATTTTCTTTACAATACATGTAAGATGCAACATGTTTGCAACCTCTTTACATAAAAAAGCAAAATCTTGATGGAAATTTGCATTCTTTAGCTGGTTTTAATCTGATTTTCATGCACACACCTTAGGCTGTCTAGACCAGAATGAAAACTGGCTTGCAGTACAGGTGTATTAGCAACAGGTTTAGTTAAACAAGTGGCACTGATTAAATTTGGTCTTTCTGGCCAATTAAAGAAATATGTATTTTGAATTATCCATGATGTTTATTGCACACTAAAGCCATGTGTGTGTGACTTAGGTTGTCTTTTTAAGGAAAATGAAAACAAAATGTGGCTTTTGGAAAGAGCAGGTGGAAGTCCAAGCCTATGTGTGAAAGGCATTTTTCATTGTTTGCTGCCAGCTGGGTGTGAATCCTGTCAGCAGCTCAGTGCCAGGTGAGAAGAGAGGAAATCTATTGATGGAATAGGCTGAAAATCGGTGAAAATATTTTTCCTTCACAAAAAGCTTTGGAAAGGAAATAAAACGCTCAGGAGTTGCTCCTTTGATAGTTTTAATATTGCTTTAGGAAAATCTGAAAAAATAGTGCCCTTCCACTTGCTTTTTGTACAAAGGATCCGGTTTTATCTCTTCTAAAACTATAGAAAGTCACAAGGAGTGAGAGGAGGGGGAAGGCTTTGAGCTGAAGTGCCAGCACGGCACGGCACAGCCCAGCACAGCCCAGCACAGCCCAGCACAGCACAGCACTGATTGTTCTGCTGGGGCTGTTCCAGAGCCTGCCCTGCTCCTGGGGCTGTACCTGGGGCTGTACCTGGGGCTGTTCTGGGGCTGTTCTGGGGCTGTTCTGGGGCTGTTCCTGGGGCTGTTCTGGAGCTGTTCTGGGGCTGTTCCAGAGCCTGCCCCATTCCTGGGGCTGTTCTGGGGCTTTTCTCGGGCTGTCCCTGGGGCTGTTCTGGGGCTGTTCTGGGGCTGTTCTGGGGTGGTTCTCAGGCTGTTCTGGGGCTGTTCCTGGGGCTGTTCCCAGAGCCTGTCCCATTCCTGGGGCTGTTCTGGTGCTGTTCCTGGGGCTGTTCTCAGGCTGTTCCTGGGGCTGTTCCTGGCACGGGGCCCCAGCAGGAGCAGCCCCAGCCGGGGCAGTTCAGGTGCTGCTGGTTCTGTGCGGGCTCAGGGCCGGGTGTGCCCGGCAGGGTTGGGGTGCTGGTAAGGCAGGGCAGCCCCGGGAGCACTGCGGGGAATGAGCCACGTCCTGCGGGTGCAGTGCGGCCTCAGGAATTCTCAGGAGTGGCTGCAGGGATGCAGGATGCTCCCTGCAGGGATGGATCCCTGTCCTGTCCCTGTGGGATGGATCCCTGTCCCTGTGGGATGGATCCCTGACCTGTCCCTGCAGGGTTGGATCCCTGTCCCTCCAGGAGTGGATCCCTGTTCCTCCAGGAGTGGATCCCTGTCCCTGTGGGATGGATCCCTGTCCCTTTAGGGATGGATCCCTGTCCCTGTGGGATGGATCCCTGCCCCTCCAGGGTTGGATCCCTGTCCCTGCAGCTCCCAGGGGTGCACAGTGCTCCCCTGGGGTGCACCCAGCTTTTCCACAATTCACTTCCAGGTGCTTTTGGCAGCTTTACTTGGGTGACTTCAGGGGAAGAAGGGAGCTAATGCCTCCATTAAAATACCTCCAGCCCTGTTCCTCTGGGCTCAGACTGCCTCAATTCTGTGTTTTTATCCCCTGAGAGCCTTGCTGAGGAGCTGACAGCGTGGGGAGCCCCTGCCTGGCTCAGGGCGGAGGCACACACCGTGCTTCCCAGCAAGGACAATTCCTGGGTTTTGGAATAAAAACAGAGCCTGTGGCAATCAGAGCCCAAGCAGCCAGCCAGAAACTCCTGCAAGTGACTTCCCTCCTTTTTAACCTCTTAAAGTTGAATGTTATACTCCCTTTTCCAAAGGGTTTGATTGACAATTAAAACAATTAAAAGCCCCAGCAGTGCTTTGGACGAGGGCTGCCACGATGGCTGTTTATAGACACAGAGGTGTGCAGTGCCAGGAATAGGAAAGGCAGCACCAAGAATCCAAGTGCAATCCCTGACTTCTGTAATTTTTATTCCTGTCCCCTGTTCCTGCGGGGAATCTCAGCCTCACCCTGTGCCAGTGGAGATGAGGTTGCAAAGGTGGCAGAGGTGGAGAGCAAGGCCTCTGATCTAGGAGGGCAGGGGTGCTCAGATGGTGACAGTTACTGAAAATAAAGCTAAAATAAATTAAAACATCGAGAAAAAAAACTCAGTAATGGTAAGATTAAGTGCAGTAAAACCTCCTACAGGAAGCAGCAAAAGGCAGAGCATTTTAATCTTTTAAAACAGGACTAAACAGTTGTGGGTAACATATTACAGCACTGGAATAAATGACTGGAAGCTGGTGCAGCTGCTGGAGGCACAGCCCCACTGCTCCTAGGATGTGTGGGACTCTGAGGAGGGTTTGAGTTAATGCATCAGCCAGTGCTCACTCGGGCAGGAGTGCTGCCAAAGCAGGGTAATCAGCATTAATTATCTATACATGTATGTGTCTGTAATCAGTTATGTGTGTACATGTGCATACAAACATCACATCGGGAGAGGTCATGAAATGTTAAAAAAAACCATCATCCCTTTGCTGCAGCCCCCAGCGCTCTCTGAGCCGTTTTTAATGGTGATGTTGGTCACATTTGGTCACATCACTGCCCAGAAGGGGAACGGGGCTGTCCCTGTTCCCTCGGGGCCTTGCAGAGGTTTGTGGTGAGCACAGGATCAGCCTGACACGGGGGGCAGGGAAGGGGGGATGTTCCTCACTCTGCCCTTCTGGATCCCCCTGGAACAGGGGCTCCAGGAAGGCAGACTGGCAGGACAGAGCTCCCCTGGCAGGGGGAATCAGCTGTTTCAGGAATTTCCTTGGGATGAACCCTTCCTGGAAAGGTCTCAGAGGGAGGTGCCAGCGCTGAGCACGGCTCAGCCCAGCACGAGGTACCTGGCAGTACCACACAGTGCTCTTGAGGTTTTGGTTTGCTCTTAGCTCATGATTGACTGTTCCCAAGGTGTGGAACTGTGAATAGAAAAGGTTTTCTGTACCAACGTTAGCAAAGGTTTTCCAAACTCCAGTCCTGCTCCCCCTCTCAGGCAGATCCTGTGCTGGGCCTGGAGAACTGAAATTGCTGACCTTGTTATCCCCAAAATCAATGCAGCCCAGAGGCCATGGACGGGACAACTGGAGCCCTAGGAGTGTGAAAAAGCCAAACACCTCTCTGTCCATGCAAGATATTTGGCTCTGGGGTTAATTATTATCAAGTATAAATCCAGACATTTTTTGGCTACTATTTACAATGGGTTGTACGTCCAGTGCTAGCAAAGGAACTTGTATAGAGAAACCAAAAGAGAAAAAGCATGGGCATACATTACAAGGAACCTCTGTTGGACTCATGAACGCTTGATGCAGTTGAGTTCAGTGCTTTCATTCTTTGCCATTTGTGTGCACAGTATTAAAAAAGAATCCTACCTTTTTTTTTCCTTTTTAAAAATACAGAACTGTAGTCTAGTCACACTCTTAACAAGTAAGTGATAACAAAAATAGAAAGCAGATACCCAGGTGGGACTAAAACTCTACTAAAGCCTGTCTTCTTTTTTTTTTTGTTTTTGCTGTTGTTTTTTTGTTTTTCTCCACAAATATGTTTCCACAGACAATAATTAGCAGACAAACACACTGTTTGCAGTTGCACTGTATTGACTTAAAAGGCGGATACAAAATAGTCTAAATGGGGGATGGCATCCAGGGTGGAGGTGTGTGTGTGTGTGTGTGTGTGTGTGCACACCTGTGGGCACCTCCCTGCCCTCGAGAGGCTCTGCACACTCACACACACACAGCGGGGCAGGGACTGCTGTGACAGGTGGCTTCTTTTGTCTAAATCTTTTCCTATAAAAGAAAAGAAAAAAAAAGAAAAAAAAAAGTGAAATTTTGGTTGCTTTAAAGGTTCTGCTCCATGAAGGAAAAAAAAAAAATTCACAAAATCCATTGTTTTTCACCTTGTCAGTCATTTCCTCATGAATAAATATTATCCATTAAAAACCTTTAAAAAGGTGCTGCGATACACAGTGTTATAATTCCGTTTGCTCTGCTTGCCGTGCCGATGCCTCCCTGCAGCCTCTGCAGGCGCCCTCCGCCCCGTCCCGGGGCACAAACCGCTGTCCCCTCGCTGTCCCCTCGCTGTCCCCTCGCTGTCCCCTCGCTGTCCCCGCGGTGTCCCCTCGCTGTCCCCTCGCTGTCCCCTCGCTGTCCCCTCGGTGTCCCCGCGCTGTCCCCGCCGCTGTCCCGCTCCAGCCCCGGTGCCTCGGTCCGTGTCCGCAGCGCTCCCGCCCGGAGCCCAGCGCCGGCTCCCCCGGGCACGGAGGGGCCGCGGGGTGCGGAGGGAGAGGCGCTCCGGAGCCTTGGGCCTCCTTCCCGCGGGGCACGGCTCACAAGGCGGAGACCTTGACGATGTTGGCGGTGGCCGAGCTGGGAACGTTCGTGGCGTGGCCGGGGCTGCCCGGGCCGGGTCTGCTCTCGCCCTCGGGCGTCAGCGCCGGCGGCGTGGGGATGCTGATGATGGCTGTGGTGATCTGGGCAGCTTTGCAGTTCGGTCTCAGCCCATCATCTGATTTCATGTTGAGGCTGGAACGACTAGAAAACAAATTTAGCGCTCGGCTTGTTTCTCAACGTGAGGCGGGAGAAGGGATGGGAATGGTTGTGGGTCTTAATCAGGATCTTATTGAGCTGAAATATTCAAAGGCTCCATTTAAACATCCCCCCTGCTCCTGCAAGGCACCATTTATGTCTACACAGATTACACCGAGCTTCGGTAATGTTCCCCCTGGTTAGGAGAGCTTTTCACGGGGCAAATTGTTCTGTTTCCATTTCCTTCTTGCATAATTGTAGTTTATTTAAAAGGACATGTAAATACACTGTCCCACGTAGTGCATCTTTTCAGAGCACAGGTAGTTCTCTCTGAGAAAGATGTTGTCTTTCTTGCATTTCAAATGCCTCTTTCATATTCACCGGCCCTTGATCTTTCCTATTTTATTTCTCTCTGCAGTAGTTTCAAGGATCTGACAGCTGGGAGCATTCTTATTAGATCTGCATCAATTGCATCCTATAATTAATTACGGAGGGAAAATGATAGGTTGATTTCTGTGCATCTGCACAGCTACAGGAGTCTGCTATTAGCAGCCCAACGTGTTCATTTTCAACACAAGGCCTGTCCTTTCAGACTGTGAGGCTCCCAGTCGGGGAGCTGGTGCTGTTGTTATCTGGGAGTGACTCACCAGAGGATGGATTCTGATCCTCAAACACCCAGGAAATGAAAAGAAAAAACCCACTGGGGCACCAGTGGGAGTGGGGCAGCCCCAGGGCCTGGGTGCTTCTGCCAGGGGTCACCAGCACACCCAGCTGGCTGCATTCCACATGGAAAATAACCAAAATCTTTTCTTCTCTCTCCATCCTTGCCCAGTTAGGTAAGCAAGTGAAATAAGTGTTGACATTTAAAATATCACCGGAGTCTGATTTAGCAGCCAGAACAGTTGACATTCCTCTGAATTATTGCTTCAGGTACTGGTTTAAAATATTGTCATATTGAAACTGAAATAGCTGGAGACTTGTTTGGTACTGATTCATTCATAATTCATGCTCTGCACTGCCCTTCTGGCACAAAGTAATCTCTTGCTGCCCTAAAGGCAGCTTTGTTTCAGTTTCTACATCCCTTTGATAGGAGAGGGGAGAAGAGGAATGGGACGTTCAAAACCAGCCCTGGTGCACACAAAACTTAATGGGCTGAGGGGGATTTAGACAGTAATTTAATATTTGCAGGAATTATATGGTGAATAAATGGTTCTTTTTCAGCAATTTATGTATAAAATGAAATTTTAAACATTTTCTATTAAGGAACACTTAACCTGTGTCCTGTATGGCTTTTTAGGTCACAGCTACTAAGACACCGTTGTGAAACTCCTCTTGTTTGCTCCCCAGTGATGCTCAGAGGGACAATTTAGGCTTTTGGACAATGAAAACCAGTGGAGTGTCCCAGGGGCCCACATCAGCTCTCCAGCACCTTTGGCTGGCAGACTCTGCTGCCCGGTTGGTTTTGCAAGGTGCCCGTGCCCCGGGGGCTGCTCTGTGCCCAAACTCCCTCTGGGGGAGGAACTTTTCCTGAGATCCACCGGCCAAGGTGGGGCCTGGCTTCAATCTGCTTCAATCTGCTTCAATCTGCTTCAATCTGCTTCAATCTGCTTTAATCTGCTTCTTCCCGGGACAGCAGGAGCCTCTTCCCTTGGGACATCACTGCGAGGGACACAAAGCTGCTGCCACCAGCCCCTGCCCCTGGCTGGACAACAGCCCTGCCAGCCCTGCAGCTGGGCACAGTTGGGCACACCTGGGCACAGCTGGGCACATCCCTGCAGCCCTGCCAGCCCCGCCAGCCCTGCAACCCTGCAGTCGGGCACAGCCCCGCCAGCCCTGCAGCTGGGCACAGCTGGGCACAGCCCCGCCAGCCCTGCAGCTGGGCACAGCTGGGCACAGCCCTGCAGCCCTGCCAGCCCCGCAGCTGGGCACAGCTGGGCACAGCCAGGCACATCCCTGCCAGCCCCACAGCCCTGTCAGCCCTGCAGCTGGGCACAGCTGGGCACAGCCCTGCCAGCCCTGCAGTCAGGCACATCCCTGCAGCCCTGCCAGCCCCACAGCCCCGCAGCCCCACAGCTGCACCCACCGCACCCCCAGCAGTACCTGGTGGTGAGGGAGGGCTGCTCGCTGCACTGGATGTGGATGGTGCTGAGCTCCTGCATGCTCCGCAGGCGCGTGGCCGGCACGCTGGAGTTGGGCAGGTGCGTGCTCTTCTTGCTGCGCCGGGAGCAGCAGGACGTGCTCAGCCCGTGGTGGCTGCTCAGCGAGGGGCTCCGTGACGAGGGGTAGTTCTGCATCGAGCTCTCCATGCAGTTCTGCTCGAACAGCTGCTCGTCGATGAACTCGTGGTTCTGCCAGGGGAGAAGCAGAGCAGTGAGGGGACAGCCAGGCTGGGCCGGGGGGTCAGCCCTGCGCTGTGGGAGATGCTCTCTGTGCCCCAAAGGGCTGCAGGGCAGAGCTCAGCAGAAAATGGCTCTGCCCTCGCTGCAGCCAAGGAGGATTTTGCTCTCCTGTGTCAGCAGGGACACAAGGGGAGCTGCTGCAGTGTGAGGGCGTCACTGCTGCCCTGCTCACACAGCCTGACCTGCTCAGTTGGGTTCAAATCCATTGGGTTTGAATTTCTGTTCATTTTTTGTCTGGATTCCAGAATGCTCTCCAAAAGTCTGGAATGCCACAAGGTTATGAAACCCCAAAGGAGTTCATGCTCCTTTTCCTTTATGCCAGGGGATTGTATTTTACTTGGATGATCACCTGGCCACAGAACTTAATGCTTGCATTGGCTGTTGGGTTCAAAGCATCCCTGCAGTGCATGAGCTGGGAGGAATAAACACGGCAGTAAGAGGGGAAAGTGTTCAGAGGGAAGGAAATTCGGAAAGCTGAATCTGTAAAGAGCTTTTGTGCTAAGGAACAAGAAATCCTGAAAGAAAGAACTCGTTTGTGTGGCTATGAACACCCAGGTAGAGTGAACAGACTTCATCCAGCCCCTGTCAGCTTCAGGAAAGATGGGAAACAAAAGCAACCATGCTGAAGGCAGCCACCAGCTCTGGCTGGAACAGGGAACAACTCTCACAGGGAACAGGAGCACGGGAAAGCCAAGGGAGCCACGTGCACAGAGCCGCCGGGACAAGACCAGGACGAGAAGCAAACACCGTCAGACACGTCACAGAGACCACAGAGAAAACAGATCGAATTGAAAAGGAAATACCTTGATGGTGGAAGTTCGTACAGATAACAGGGGATCATCCACAAGATAGGACAATCCCTACGGGACACCATGCCAACAGAAGATAAAAACACAATTCATTGTCCATTCCGGCATTCAGAAGTTTACTCCCAGCACTGCATCTCTGGCCTCAGCATTCCAGCTCGAGTTTGAATGGGCAACAGAACCTCCTCTCAGGCCCCTCAACCAGAATCCTTCTGGCAAGTCAGCTTTTGAGAGTTTTGTTCATGGGAACAGAACAAAACCCAGAGCAGCTTTATTACTTTGATCTTTTGAGAGCCAAAGGCAAAGGCAGACGAGGTTTCAGCTGCTGGCTCACAAATCACAGATTGGGATTGTTTGGCTGCTGTGCCACCAATGGATTGTGGGGTTTGACCAAACTCTGTGGAAGGGCTGGGGTTGAAGGACTGGGTTCAGGCACTCAGCACAGCAGAAAACACAGCATGTGAATGTCCAGGCCCAGTCTGGGAGCTGGAATGAGAGGGAAAAACCCCTCCTTTTGTCTGAACCAACTCCATCTGCTGTGCGAACATGACAAAGTAATCTCTGTTGTGGCAGCCACAAGTGCTCCAGGGTCACTTTGTCATCTGACACTGCAGATTTGTGACCATTCACAGCCACTCAGCTGAAGTGTGTGACAACCCAGAGACCAATAAATCGTGTACTTGGAGAGTCTCTGCCTGCTTTCAGGAAAGGTGAATTGCCCATTGAAACAAGCTTGCAACCATGGTACATTCCTCATTCCATTCCTGCAACTCGCTCACAAAATGACTCTTCAGTGTTTAAAAATGCTTTTACTGCAATTTAAATTTTCTCTTGCACCATGTTTGAGTAGATTATGTGAAGGATCTCCACACAAACCCATCGAACTTTCTGGCCTGATAATTCCAGAGCAGAATCCAAACCTGCTGTCTGGTTTGGTGCTACACCTCAGCAATAACTGCCTGAAAAACACGAGGGAAAACCCCGTTGTGCAGGGTCTCCTTCTGAGTTTTAATTCAAGTGTCAAAAAATTCAAGTATTGCCATTGTTGGCTGAAAAGGAGAGACATTTGGAACATTTTCATTGTCTGAGCAGGTTTGTGAGCTGGAAGCCTCTGTCAGTGTGGTGGGCTGACACAGCCAGGATACCACGCCCACTAATTAGGGTACCACGCCCATTAATTAGGGTACCACGCCCACTAATTAGGATACCACGCCCACTAATTAGGATGTCACGCCCTCTAATTAGCATACCACCCCTACTAATTCGCATACAACGCCCACTAATTAGCATACCACGCCCCAAATGGGGCACACTTTGGGCAGTTACTTCAGCTCACGAGTGATGGAGCAACTGGTGCAGCCCCAGAGCTCACCTGGCCCTGCACAATCAGAATTTCTAAAGGGCAGACCCCGAGGCAGGGCTGGCAGCTCTCCTTTGCTTCAGCCAATTTGTTCACGTTTTCAAATTAAAATGTTTTTGTGAAATATGGGTCACAGTGCTGAAGGTTTGAGGCAGAAAGTTTTAAACTGAAGAGTCAGGCTGTGAAATATCTGCTGGTAATGTAACATTGAAATAAAGGCAGGATGAGTTGTATAAAACAAATCCAGTAGTCATTGATACAGGAAGAATCAGCTCACTGCCCTTGGCACGGGGGCCTTTGCAGCTGGTTTGGCTCAGGCCACTGAAATTAATTACTCAGCTTCTTCCAGTGTATCTCTGAGGCCTAAGGTGCTGTTCCAGCACCAGCCAAACTATGGGAGTGAAGGTGATTTCTCTAAAAGAAACCCTTGCGAGTCAGACACCAAAAGTACACTCGATGATGGATGCAGAGAGAAAAAGGCATGAATATTTCAAGTGTTAACCTCTACCCATTCTCCCTAGAATGAATCATGCTATAGATAATGTGTTCCTTTACTGCAGAACCTTTTATACAAACCTGGAAGCAAAACATACGTATCAAATAAATATCTGAAATGTTCCCAAAGGCTTCTGCATACACAACCAGTCAGTAATGCAAAATAAACCTGGCTCCCAACACCTTGCAGGATGCAAACAGAAAAGTCATGCTGCACAAACTGCCTGGGTGGCTCTGAGATAAATCACCCACCCTTGCAACCAGACAGATGGGAAAAGATGTGTGCAACCCTTAAACCCTGGAGTTCATCCCCTCCGAGCCATCCCCAGGGATAAAGGTGATTTTCCCATCCTGTGGGGGCTGTGACCAGGCTGTGGTTTGCAGCCTGCAGCACCTCCTGCCGAGGCAGCAGCACCGTCCCAGTGCTGTCCCAGTGCTGTCCCAGTTCTATCCCAGTTCTGTCCCAGTGCTATCCCAGTTCTGTCCCAGTTCTATCCCAGTGCTGTCCCAGAGCTGTCCCAGTGCTGTCCCAGAGCTGTCCCAGTTCTGTCCCAGTTCTGTCCCAGTTCTATCCCAGTGCTATCCCAGTGCTCCCTCAGGACTGTCCCAGTTCTATCCCAGTGCTGCCCCAGTGCTGGGCTGGGATGTCACTGACAGCACACGGGAAATGCACCCTGGGTCTCTCAGGAGCATTGAGTAAATGAAAGTTCTCATTTCCAGGATCCCCCCAAGCCCTCTCTGCAGTTCCCGTGTGTTCAGTTTTCTCCCTGAGCAGCTGCTGGCTCTGTACCCGTGTAGGGGCTGAGGGGAGCAGACAATCCCATCCTTGTCCCTCGGCACAGCAATTCCTGTATTATTTCAAATAGAACAGAAGTGCACTGAACCCACTGCAGACTGTCGTGGGGAGCCCGGAATGGGTGCCAGCCCTGCGAGGGAGGGTGGCGGGGTCCCCTGAGAGCCCCGTGTGCGATGTCCCCCCCCCGGGGAGCCCTGGCAGGACCGGGCCGTGGCTGGGAAGGGCTCGTGGGTACTTACGGTTGTTTTTTCCAGGCAGTGCAGCAGATGGTGGTGTTGGCTTTCGATTAAGGAGGTGCCTTTAGTCATGTGCTGCTCCTCTTCGGTGGATCCCTGAACAGCCAGAGAGAGGAGGGGAACAAAACCCAAACCAGGTGTAAAACAGAGAGCAAACAGAACCAGCCCCAGCGCTGGGTAAGGATAACGATTTCAGCGCTGCCAGCTCTCAGGTTTTTCTCCTGACTCTGAGGAAGTTCCCTCAGGTTTTTCTTGCTGATTTTGCTTGTCCACCCTGGCGGACTCAGACTGGAATCAAACCCTGAGTGTTCCTGGCTATCCTGCAGCCAGGGAGGGAGCAGGGGAAGGGCTGCTGGCTGTCCCTGTCAGGCTCAGGAACCAAAGAAAAAAGGATCTGTGCTGCTGTATTTTTCCAAAAGACATCAAGGGTGCTGAGCTTTGAGTGCCAACAGATGTCCCTGAGCCGGAGCCTGTGTGAGGGGCAAAGCAAAGCTGTCCTGCTGCCCTGGCTGTGCTGACCCGGGCAGGGCTGGCCCTGGGCACAGCAGAGCTCCTGAGCCAGGCTGCACACGGGAGCAGGGGTGGCACAGTGGCTATTCAGGGTTTGAGGACATTCCCTCAGTGCTGCTTGAGTTTCTGCTCTCGGAGCTGTGATTTCAGCACACGTTAATCTGCGTTGTGCCTTTGAGGAGGAGCAGAGCTCTCAAAGGCAGTGGCTGCATTAAAGCAGCAGTTTGGTGCTGTGAGATGTTTCAGGGGGGCTGGAGCCTCCTGTACTGCCTGAATCTGAGAGTGAAAAATGGATGTGCACGGCTGGAATGGCTGCTCAGGGTCTGACTGCTCAGGAGAGGAAAGGGGTGGCAGAACAGACATTGCCTGTTGCTCTCCAGGGGCTCAAACCCAGCTGCAGTTAAAGCATTGCAGTTAAACACACCCTGTGTCCCACTGCTTCCCTGCTCTGGATGCCGTTCCCAGGCTGATCCTGAAGTGAAGGAATAACTCTGGCTCTGACAGGTGCCAAAGCACAGCTGAAGTGGCACATTAAGGAAGCTGGCTCCCTGCACACAGAATTAATAGATTCCTGTGGGGATGCAGCTTAGGCAGGTTATGGGGGCTTTGTTGCTGTTGTTTTGGAAGATGAACGTTCCCAGATGTATTTTTAGAAGTGGCCTAAAACCAAAAATCGGTTCCATTTCTCTCCTTAACCATCCTCCCGGTGAGGTAACACATCCAGCAGGTCCTGCTGCCTCCTGCTGGGATGACTGACTCCACTGGAGGCTGGCTTGGAATGTTTCCCATGGAGGCCCTTGGAAGCCCTACAGCAGATATGATGCTGCACTAAAACTCTGGGAAAAGAGAGAGGAAGAGCACATATTGCAGACAGTATCTTTTTATGAGGATCTGCCTGAGAGGAAATCCAAACGGGAGCTGAAAGCCAAGACAGAACTTCCCAGCTCTGGCAGGGCAGCCAGGGCAGTTGTTCAGTGTTGGCAGCACAGCCAGGGCTGGGCTCGGCCCCCAGGGAAAGGCTCAGGGGGTGGCAGTGACCAGGGGTGGCCTGAGGGGTCAGGGAGTGGGACCTGTGCCTTTTCCTCTTTGGGATGTGTTCCCAGGCAGCTCAGTGGTTTCCAGAGGTAAAGAGCAGGAAACCCCAGGTGGAAAGTGAGCAGAGATCTGCAGGAGCTGCTGCCCCGGGCCAGGACCAGCATCCCAGGCATGTGGGGAGTGATGCTGAGGAAAGGGATCCTGCAGACCCTACAGATGTGGGTTCTGTGTCAGTGGTTCCTGTGTCCCTGCAGGCAAACAAAATCCGGGGCTCCAGCAGAAGAGTTTGGCTGTGATGGAGGAGCTGGGGGAAGGAGAGGTTTGCTCTTTGAGATGCCAGCTCTGCAAGGATTCCATGCCAGCCACCATTCAGTTTGCTCTTGGAAGACATTCGGTGAGCTGCTCGTGGGGAGGCTGCAGCACGCTGTGGTGTCGGTTCTGAAATCCAAAATTCTTCCACTTCACCCTGATTTTATTGCTCCACCAGTGGGCCCTGGGGAACTGGTTCAAGGGCCAGACTGGCCCTGCCCAGGGCTTATCTGGGCTTGTGAAAAGGCCCCAGAGCTCCCAGGCTCCTCTCCTGGGATATTCACTCCTGGCACCGCCGCTAAAGGGGAATTTCAGCTGTACAAGGAGATTAGTGCTAAGAGGATATGTAGGCTGCTGCCATGGGAAGAATCTCACCATCCCTTGAGCACTTTTGACATAAAGCCCACTAAAAAAACCTCTAAATGAGAAGAAAACAGTCTGAGCACTTCGTGTCTAGATGGCAAATGCCACAAATCCCCACGTTTGTGGGGCACGAGTCTGCATCCTCGCTGGGAGCTGCTCCTGCTGCTGTCCTTGGATGAATCCTCGCCTTCCCTCCCCTCTGACGGAGGCTCCACAGACAGGAGGTGTCTGTGCTCCTCCCGTGCTGATGGCAGCACATGGAACATTCTGGAATCCCCAGCTGCCCGGGGGTTCCAATGGGTTGGTCTGGCTGCAGAGCTGGGGCAGGGCGGGCGTGGGTCTGTCACTGCCCGGTGACCCCTCCCGGTGTCACAAATCTGCTGGGGCCTGTCACACAGGGACACCGTGAGCCCAGGGCTGGGGGTGACACAGGGAATGTCACAGTGACCCCAGAGCTATGGGATCACTGGGGGTGGCACAGGGAATGTCACAGTGACCCCAGAGCTGGGGGGTGGCACAGGGAATGTCACAGTGACACTGTGAGCCCAGAGCTGGGGATCCCTGGGGGTGGCATTGGGGATGTCACAGTGACCCCAGAGCTGGGGGTGACACAGGGAATGTCACAGTGACCCCAGAGCTGTGGGATCACTGTGGGATGGCACAGGGAATGTCACAGTGACCCCAGAGCTATGGGATCACTGGGGGTGACACAGGGAATGTCAGAGTGACCCTGTGACCCCAAAGCTGTGGGGTGACACAGGGAATGTCACAGTGACCCTGTGACCCCAGGGCTCACTGGGGGTGGCAGGGGGATCTCGTGCAGCCGTTGCAGCTGGAATTGCTGCTGGGGGCAGAGCAGTCCATGGCAGCCTGGCCATGAAGAATCCATTGCTGTTCACACAGATCCTGGGCACGCTGTCAAAGCAGGCCCTGTACCTGGGCAGGGAGGCAGAGACACTAATTTGAGTGACAAATATGCACAGTATGGAGATAATATTTCGGTGCCTATTACAGCAGCTACAGCCGTGCTCCTTTATGTTTTTACAGCTTAAAAATTTGGCTGTCTAGACTTGCTGTCATTCACATTTTGTACTCTTTAGAAGAGTTTGTTGTTCTGCCATAAAATGAAAGGACAGAAAATCCTGCCTCGTGGAGTTAAACTGCTCACGTACACCTGTAGGGAAAATGCTCTGCAGTTGTGTAATTAATTAATGTCTCTGCCTGGGGTGGGAGAGACGCGTTGGGTCTTGATTCTGGCCCAAACCCTTCTGGGATTCTGTGATTTACAGCTCTAAGCCCACCAGGAAGGAAGTCACAGCCAGAAAACCTTGTGAAAACCTGCTGTAGGAGCTCCTGTGGATCTAAATTTGGTTATTGATGGGGAAAAAAAAAATCCTCTAGAACCTCTTTAGAAATGTTTCTGTTTTCCTTCCTGTGTCTACAGTAGCTTTTTATCCAAAATGATCCTTTTCCCACTTATTTTTGGGCAAGTGCCAGAAAATGAACCCATTCAGGGAAATATTTCTCTCAGCATTTTGGGTTTAAGCATTGCTGTGGCAGCTGCTCTTCCCTGAGTGGTCTTGGCAGGGAGTTTTGGTTGACAAGGGAAGCGAGGAGATCCTTGTGGGGATGACAGGCTGGAAGATCAAATGCAAACTGGCTGATCCTGCTAAGCTCTCCTGGCAATTTTAAAAATCAGAAAACAAAAGTTTAAAAGGAAATTTTAAATTTTTGGTCAATTTTTTGCGTGTTTCCAGGTAATGAACTAGCAGAACCCCAGCAGAGCTGATCCCAGTGCTGAGTGGGGATAAAGCCCCGGGATGGGTGTGACAGCCACGGCCTTTGCTTGGCACAGAAACTTCTCCTGAGCTGCTCAGCAGTGCCAGATGGCCCAAGGAACAGAATTCCTGAGCGTGGCTGCCCTTTGCAGAGCAGGAGACAACGCTGGATGTGCAGTCAGGGGATCCAGCTTGTTTTGGAAGGAGCACAGAACTGCTCTGGGCCCCCACCCTCCCCATCTGTGCCTGGGGTGAAGTGTTTGTGCAGAGCAGCTCAGAGCCCACTGCAGGATGAGCATTTCTCTGTCTCAGGTGCTCTGAGCACATCCCATGGGCCAGGCCCAGGTGCTGCACGACTCCTGAGCTGAGCCCACTGAGCTGGGCCAGCACCGGGCTCACATCCTGGAGCAGCTTTTACAGAGCTGCCAGGGTCTCTCAGCTCTGATTTACAGAGTCCTTGGGGCTGGAAAAGCCCCCCAGCTCCCTCTGCTGCTCCTCAGAGAATTCCTTCTCCAGACCCTTCCCCAGCTCTGCTGTTCCTCCCTGGGCACAGGAGCAGGGATGTGTCCCAGGGGCAGTGAAATGGAGGATGAGATCCCAAGTGAGGCTGCACAAACGAGTTCTGGGTGGCTCTGGGGCTGGATCATTCTTCATCTCTGTCTTTGCTCCCCACGTGCATGAGAGGCTGATTTATTTGACATGAAATCCATGAAATGTGCTAATACCTGCTCTGGTGTTGATCAGGCTTAATGCAATAACCTCCTCTGGTGTTTGCTGGTTCTGCTGAGCAATCTGAGCACTTAAAACTTTCCTCCTCCTGAACAGCCAGAGGCCTCCAGAGGCCTTTAAAAATAAACCCACCACCAGGCTGCCTGAAACAGGAGCCAGGGAATATTTTCCTGTCCTGTTGGAGATGATCAGATAGTACACATTAGACTCCTAAAAAATAAATGGAAGGCAGTGGATATTTATAGTGTGGGCTGTGTAAATCAGTCCAGCTCTGTCACACCCAGGGATTAGAGGAGCTGTGAAGCTGCTCCTGGCTGGGAAGTCAGATCCTCTCCTGGCTCAAGGAGGAGATCAAGGGAGCTTTTCCCTGCCGTGCAGAGGAGCAGCTGGAGTCCAGCTGTGCCTGTGCATCCTGCGGGCAGAGTGCGATGGCACAACCTCTGTGTGTGTGATGGCACACCCTGTGTGTGTGTGTGTGTGATGGCACATCCTCTGTGTGTGTGTGTGATGGCACAAAGTCTGTGTGTGTGTGACAGCACACCCTGTGTGTGTGTGTGTGTGATGGCACATCCTGTGTGTGTGTGTGTGTGTGAAGGCACACCATGTGTGTGTGTGATGGCACAGTGTGTGTGTGTGTGTGTGTGTGTGATGGCACAACCTCTGTGTGTGTGTCTGTGTGTGTGAGTGACGGCACACCCTGTGTGTGTGTGTGTGTGATGGCACATCCCATGTGCCAGGGGCCGAGCTGGAGCTGGGAACTGGGAACTGGGAACTGGAACTGAGAGCTGGGAGCTGGGAGCTGGGATCCGGGGCCGGGATCCGGGCCCAGCCTTCCCCAACGGGCTGGGACGGAAGCAGGAGCGGGGGCAGCAGGGCAGGGCCGCACTCACCGTGAGCTCCAGCGCCTCGTTGAGGAGCCCGTTGCGTTTGCTGTGCAGGTACGCGTTGGAGCTGCCCGTCTTGGCCACGCGGATCCGCGCCAGGCGCGCCTTCTGCGGGGACACACAGGGGTCAGGGGGACAGCGGGGTCAGGGATGGGGGACAATGGGATCAGGGGGGACAGCGGGGTCAGGGATGGGGGACAATGGGGTCAGGGGGACAGCGGGGTCAGGGATGGGGGACAATGGGGTCAGGGGGGGACAGTGGGGTCAGGGATGGGGGACAATGGGGTCAGGGGGGACAGTGGGGTCAGGGATGGGGGACAATGGGGTCAGGGGGGACAGCGGGGTCAGGGATGGGGGACAATGGGGTTAGGGATGGGGGAAAAAGAACGGGCTGCTGCACTGGGGTGCTGCAATGGGGTGCTGCAGTGGGCTTCTGCAATGGGGTGCTGCAATGGGCTGCTGCAATGGGATGCTGCAATAGGGTGCTGCACTGGGGTGCTGCAGGCCCCTTTGTGCATCCCAAAGTTCACTTTTGGGGGAGATGCAGAGCGCTGGAGCCCCGTCCTGGCCGTGCTGGGGGCTCAGGGCTGTGGGTGCTGCTCAGAGCTCAGGGGCTCTGAGGGGAGGTGCCTCCATTTCTCAGCTTCCCCGGACACCCCTGCAGCCCCTCCTGCTGTCCCAGCTCTGCCCGTGGCTGTCCCTGTCCCCTGCTCTGCCCTGCTGCAGGGACAGGGGTGAGCCCAGGCCGTGTCCCTGCACTGGCACTGGTCCCTCATTAACTGTGGCATCTGGGAAAATAACTCTGCCCAAAAATGCACATCTCCAGGGGGACAAGTCGGGTGATGAGAAGCAGTTCAGAACAATGCCAACAAGAAAAACTAAGACCCCACCTCTCCCTTTTTGATTATTTGTGATAATTCCTTTTAGCATTTTAGTTTTTCTTTTCAATTGCTGCCTGCTTCTCTGTTGAGTGATTTGCCTTTTCTCTTTTCTACTGTTAATTTATGACTCAAACACCATTAAAAGTAAATACATGAAATAGCTGCAGCTATTAAAAAATAATTACATTGTGCTGTAGTTTAAAATGCTGCATAATCCCTTAAATAACATGGAGCTCGTGATTTTCCCTTCTAATTAGAGGTGCTAACGGGTAAACACTGTAGGAAGAAAGGCAGGAGGCAAATATCTGCAGTGGGTCCAGAGAGTGGAGCCATTTCAGGAGCTCTGTCCCTGCCCAGGTGCAGCCACTCTGGCCCTCAGTATTGGAAATATTTGAAATACTTGTTTGAGCTCAAGTGCTCGTGCTCAAGCAGAGAATTTCTCAGGCAAAGACATGCACAGGGTAAAGTTTGTAGCTTTAATTGGGTGACACAGACTATGACCAGTCTGAAAAAATAGGTCTTCTTTTGACCCTCCAAAACGGGGCCATCTGAAATTGGCTTTATTTTCTATCCCTCACCTAGATTTCACTGTCCCATTTTAGTGCTGAGCTCCTGAGCAGTGTGAGAGTGAGAGCTCTGTGCTGGGCCAAGGTGCTGAGCCTGAGCCAGGGGCAAGGCACACACTGAGAGCACAAGGAGAAAGTTAAACTGGATCTTCACTTTTTCTGGAGACTTTCACAAGCTGCTGCGTTGCTTTAGGCCCTGGAGAGGACCAGCCTGAGGCTGTGACCTGCACAAACCCACAGGGACTGCTGCCCTGGGACAGAGCTGGGATAAGGGACTGAGCAATATTGCATTTCCCAGGTACATGGCATTGCCCCTCTGCTCCTGATAATCACATTTCCATTCAATTGTTTCTCCTGAACACAGGCATGTGCCCTGGTGTGTCTGTTCCTCACTGCTCACTGTGATTTCTCTCGTCTGCAGTGGGGTTGGGTGCAGTGCTGGTTTTTCCAGGGGTGCTCTGGTGGTCACCACTGAAGTTTCCCATTTCTCTCTGTGCTCAATAAAACATCAGCTCCTTTGCTGGAGGAATTGCCAGAGCCCAACTCACCTCACCTGGAGCAGGAAAGGTTCATCCTCATCTTGGGCTCAGTCAATTGTGAAAGTGGATTCAGTCTGAGGCTGTTGTAATGAACATTATTCCCTTTGCCTCCGGGCTAGCAGGGGATCAAATATTAATGGCTGTACTCCGTGTGGAGTGGAGCTGGTCCTGAGCTCTGCTCCCTTTTCCTTTTGAAACAGGGCCACTTGCTATCTAAATAATTAAACCCCACAGCTTTTGTAGCTTAGAACAGACGTTGTTATTTTAAAAAATGTCAGTGGGGCAGGACAGAAGTTAATCCTGTTCTCCTCACACAAAGGATTGGCGGGACTGTCACAGCGCCCAGCTCCGGGTCCCCACCGTGATTAAATTTGGTAGATATCTTGATTAACTCAGCTAGAGAAGTTAATTAAAATTGGTGCCTAAAATTGGTTTGGCCCTCCAGACAGTTTCCTCCATTGGACTAGAAACAACTCTAAAACAACAGCTCAGGTTTTTCTGTGGATGTCTGTGTGCAAATGGGAATTTTTGGACAGGTGACACAAGCTCTGCCTGGGGTTTGCCCTGTGTCCCTGTGGGGTCTGGCACTTTGATCAAGCCTGGCAGTAAAGAAGGGTTTAAGATGTTCCAGATCCTGCCAGTTTTTACCACACGTGGGCAAGTTTCTGTGATCCCTGTCCTGCAGAGCTCAGCGCTCTGTCAGGATGGGCACTGGAGCTCTGTGGTTCTCTGGCCTCTGCTGCAAACACCATTTTGGGGGATGGTTGTCTGCTGCATCTTCTCCCCCAAATGTGACAGACTAAAGGTCACCAGGGCCGGGCCTGAGATCACTGTTACTGAAATAACCCCTGCACAGGAGGCTAAAAAAGGAAAAGCAAACGGCACACGGTGTCTGCATGGAGATGGGAGAGGAGTTGCTAGGAAACCACAGGAGCTCAAAATGCATATGACCTAATCTGGAAGATAATTTATATGATGAAAATAATAATACTAATGACAGCCACTTACAGGTTCGAATGATTAATTTGGTTATCTGGGAGCCCACGTGTTTCTCAGAGCAGGGTGGAAGGCAGGGCTCAGTAACTTCTGGGGTTTGCTGGTTTTTGGGAAAGGGGAGGCTCAGGACCAGCAGGAAGGGCAGAGCAGACCTGCACAGGTGGGGAGGGTGCAGCGTCCTGGGTGTCTGCACTTCCAGAGGGACAGGCACAGGAGACTGAGGAGCCTGAGCTCATCTTGTTGTTCTTGGAGAAGTGCAGGGAGCAGGAGCTGCTGGCTGGGAGAAATGCTTACCAGATGGCAGGCTCAGGAAACACCTAATTATTATTTATTAATGATTTTTCATCCTGTTCTTATGGAGATAACACTCACTCTTGATTTATGTGGGATAAAAATGATTAAGTTACAACCTATGACACAATTCCATATTTGCCAGACAACTTCACTTTCCAGAACTTGAGCAGAGACGGGAGTACCTGCACGTCAGGAGCTCCCTGCAGCCCTGCAGCCCTCTGCACTGGAGCTGCTTTAGCATCATCACCTCAGGATGAGGCTGGAGAGGAGCTCTGGAATCAAATCCTAGGCCAAGTGGTGTAACTGTAACAGTTCCATCCTATGTCCAGGGATGGCTCCAGACCCTGCACACCTGAGGGTTGTTAAGTAATAAAGAGGTCACCTGACCTAGAGCCATCTCCACCCTGTATCCAGGTGATTTTGGGGTGTCTCCAGACCCTGCACACCTGAGGGGACTTAAGTAATAACGAGGTCACCTGACCTGGAGCCATCTCCACCCTGTGTCCAGGTAGATTTGGAACAATTGCAAACCCTGCACACCTGAGGGTCGTTAAACACTAACGAGGTCACCTGACCTGGAGCCAGCTCCACCCTGTGTCCACGTGATTTTGGGTATCTCCAGACCCTGCACACCTGGGGGTCGTTAAATGCTAACGAGGTCACCTGACCTAAAGCCATCTCCACCCTGTATCCAGGTGGGTTTTGGAACAATTGCAAACCCTGCACACCTGAGGGTCGTTAAACGCTAACGAGGTCACGTGTCCTGGAGCCATCTCCACCCTGTGATTTTTGGTGATTTTTGGGTATCTCCAGACCCTGCACACCTGAGGGTCGTTGAACAATAACGAGGTCACCTGACCTGGAGCCATCTCCACCCTGTGTCTACGTGATTTTGGGGCGATTCAGACCTGAGGGCAGTCAGACATTGGGGAGCTCCCTCAGTCCCTGCCTGAGGCCTCAGCCTCCCCCTCACGTGAGGGGTGCTCGGTCCTGTCCCATCTCCCTGGACTGCTGAAACCCCACCACGAGGATTCCTCTGCACAAGGTAATTAACCACGTTTTACTTGCTAATTCCTCAATAATTAATGGTTGGAATATTGTTGGTGATTGCTGCAGTAGGTGAGCACCGCTGGGCCGTTACGGCTGAACTGGAGCTGCTCTCCAGAGTCACCAGTGCAGTGGTTTGGATCTGGTTTTTATTCTCGAGGTGAAATATCACAGCCAGTCAGCAAAGTGCTCGATTTTCTTGCTTTTGTCTGCGTCTGTTGCTTGTTTGGGGTTTGGACTTTAAATTCTAGATGGAAAGGACGTGTTGGTTCTGGAAGGTGGAAAAGGTGACAAGCAGGCTGTGGAATTAAACAGAGCACGGCACTGCCACAGGATCTAAGAGGAACTTTTTCTTCTTTTAACCTTTTTTTTTTTTTTTCCCTAAGAAACAAAGTATACACATTTAGATTTTACTTCCTCTCAAACCTTTACATTAAACGGCTTTTGAGCCAAGTTCAGCTGTTCTGTCACTTTTGCTTTGGGGGAGATGTTATAGAGCTGCATATGGAAATGAGGTAGTGTAGAACTCATTATATTCCTATATAATTTGATGGAACCACTTACAGTCAGACCTTGATCTTATTTTGGGCCTCGTCATTACTTTCCAGAGATGAAAGATTCCCCTCTCCTCCTCTGTGCCTCTCCTTTTAATGCTACCTTACCCTTGGCACCATTAAAGCAACAGAACATCATTTCCAATGAACTTTATCATTTAATCTTTCCCAACGCTGAGGAACATCGTGTTCAGGCTATTTATAGGACAATGCACAGAATATGGAGTTTAATGGATCTGGGCCTCCACCAGCCACAGATATCCTGGCTGATTAAACAGGGAATTTGCAAAGGGTCACAATATGCAAAACGGGCAGGGTGGCCAGGCAGCCCCTGGGGTGCTGGGCCTGCTCCCCTCCTGTTGGAAACTTCTTTTTGTACAATCTCATCTTGAGCTTAACCAGCTCTGGCTCAGACTTAGTGAAGCTCTTACGCCTATGGAATATTTGTTTCAGAAATTCTTCCTTCTGTTTGGAAAATTCCTTCTGCTTTCCAGCCTGTGTGTTGTCTGTGTATTCATCCACCTGACAAGGGTTACAGCCAGACCTTGATCTGGGTAAGGCCTGGCTTTGTGGACAGTTTTCCCTTGATGGAATTGTGTTTTACACTGGTGCTGCAGCTCAAAGCTTCCTCTCTGCTGAGGTTCCCACGCCACCAGCCCAGCTGAGTGACAAATCCACCTCTCTTCCCTTCTTGAAATAACAACAAAAGAAATTCCTACATACACTTTTTTATCGTACTAACACTGGAACAGATTTTTAGGGCTTGGGTCAGAATTGCTCCAAGGATGTGGTTTAAAGAGGTGCCCAGTTGTAGTGGAATAATCTGGAATAACTGGAATTGTTATGGGGTGTAAATCAGGGTGTCAGAACTTGGCTAGAAAATTATAACTTTTAAAAAAGGGCAAGGAAAGACCCTCATGTTGATCTGCCTCATGGACAGAGATGCTGCTGTTCTCTGAGCCAAGCAGGCTCAGGGTTTCTCTGGCAGCCGTGTGATGGGCACCTGTGTGCCCGTGATTTATCTGTCTGTCGTTCCTGATCTGTGTTTGCAGAGCTCGCTTTTGTAATGCCTTTCACACAGCTCACACCCCTAATTAATCGCTGTAAAGTATTCAGGAGATGGAGGAATTAACAGAATTTGATCTGGTGTCACATGCCAAGGTCCTTGCCCTGATGGATGAGCACTAATTAATTAATTAATTAATGGTGTGGAGCCCGTGCAGAAGGGAAGGGAATGGCTCAGGGGGTGCCCCTGTGTGGGACAGGGCCCTGCTGGCAGCAGTGAGGGCTGAGCCCAGCCCGGCCCCTCTCCCTGTGCGAGCTCTCAGCACTGAGGAATTGTTCCTTGCTGGGAGCCAGCACAGCCCAGAGCTCCTGACAGCACAGCAAAGCCTGGCAGGGCTGCCCTTCCTGCTGAAACTGCCCCACGTGCTGACAGATCTCTGTACTGGGGGAAAAATCCATCCCAGATCCCTCCCGTGTCCTGTGGGAGTGCAGAAAAAACGTGAGTCCCTGCTCACATCCCCGCGCTGACAGCCACGGCACGCCGGGCTGGCAGGGGTGTGGGGGTAATCCTGCCTGGGTGCTGTCCTGGGGCTGGGCAATCCTGCCCGGGTTCTCTCCCGTACCCGGGACAATCCTGCCTGGATTCTCTCCCGTGCCCGGGACAATCCTGCCTGGGTTCTCTCCCGTGCCCGGGACAATCCTGCCTGGGTTCTCTCCCGTGCCCGGGACAATCCTGCCTGGATTCTCTCCCGTGCCCGGGACGCTCCCGCCCGCCGCTGTCCCGGGTCCTGCACTCTCCTGCCCGCCGCTGTCCGGGGCCGGAGCGCTGCTGGCTGTCACCAAACCGTGCGGTTGCCGTGGTTACTGGCTGGCCTGGCCCTGCTTTGTGCATTCCAGATCGCTCCTGGGATGGGTCCGGGCTGTCCCTGGCTGTCCCGGGCTGTCCCTCCTGTCCCTCCCCGCCCGGGATGTGCCCCGGCCAGCCTGGCGTTGCTCTTTCCCGGTGCGCGGCCACGGGAGCCGCGGCAGGGAAGGATGGAAGGGCAGAGGAGCTGTGACACCGGAGCAGGGACAGGGACAGGACAGGGACAGCAGCGAGGGCGGCTCCTGCCGATCCCTGCCGGGACAGGTCAGTGACCGCAGCTCCCAGCGGCCGGCAGGGATTGTCCGTGCCCCGGGGACGGGTCCGTGCCCCGGGGACGGGTCCGTGCCCCGGGGACGGGTCCGTGCCCCGGGGCTGGGTCCGTGCCCCGGGGCTGGGTCCGTGCCCGGGGGTTCACACTCGCTGGGCTGGGGCTGGGCTCCTTCCGAGCCTGGGAGCTGCTGGGGCTCAGCTGAGCCCCGCTCTGGTTATTCAGGCAGGGAGGTAAAGCGTTCAAAAAGGGAACAGCAGAGAACCTGATCACCAGAAGCCAATTCCAAAGCAGGAATTCCTGCATGTTTTGGCTTCCCAACGTGTGTTGGCTGAATGCTTTGATCCAGGTCTCCTTGACAGGCAATTTCAGCCTGCGTTTATTTCGACATCTGGGCTGGAGTGGGAACACGAGCCATTAAAACCCTCCCGACTGTGCTCCAGGACGGAGCCACCTGGCCAGAGCTGCCCCACCCCGGGCAGCCCAGGCTGGGACAGGGACCCCCGGGGCTGGGGTGACCCAGCAGAGCCCTGGGGATGGAGCAGTCGGGTTCCTGTGCATTCTAAACTGTTTTCTGCTGTGACTGAGACAGGATGTGAAACTGGAAATAAATGTGCAGCAGCTTCTGGATGCGTGTGGAAGGCGTCCCAGCTGGGCTTTGGGCCACTGTTGACAGCAGGCTCTAATATTTGGATGTATGAGCTTGCTTTGGAGGCTGAGCCCATAAACTGGAGCTCACTGATTCCAGCCCTTCCTCTCAGAGGAGACAGCTCCTTGTCTTATACAATTTGGGACTCGGGGAATTTGGAATAGCTGAACTGATGGAAAATGTTATTTTGCTTTCCTCGATGATATGAAAGAGAAGAGGCAGATTCCTGGTTGGCTTATTTGTTTGTTTGGGTTTTTTTCCCCTGAACTCTATTAAGGGATGTGACAAACAGAGAAAGAGGTACCTAGCCCAGCAAAAATGAAATATCTTTAAAAAAATAATAAAAAAGCTTCCCCCCCCCCCCCCCACCCCCCCCCCCCCCCCTCCGTCAAAGACTGTTCAGTATCAACAACAACAAAAACATATTCCACACAGATTCATTCTGGTTGAAAAAAACATGTTCCTTAAATGTCAGCCAGCTCCAGTTTTAACCTTATTGTTTCTCTCTCCCCCTAAGTTCCCAACCCCATCCCCTGCTGGAACTGAGTCATGTTCTGTTGCTGAGCTCTCCTCAGACAGCTCCAGTCACTTTTTCTGGCCGTGCTTTTCCACGCTCTGAAGTTCAGTAACCCACCTCCAAAACTCAGGGTGTCAGCTGAGAAACAGAACATTTCAAAGCTGACTCCCCTGCTCTGCAGCGAATCAATGATTAAAATGGCCCCGTTATTGACAGCTGTGTGGGCCGTCCTCCTCATGGGGACGGGGGTGACACGAGCCCAGGATCCAGCCCGGCCCAGCACCACTCCCCTCTCCCAGCTCTGCTGCTGCAGCTTCCCCAGGGCCTGGAACAGGCTGTTCCTACGTCCTCTTGAGGGACAATCAGACATTTGTGTCCCTGCTCTTCCTTCCTGTTGGTTGGAGCCCCTTTGAAGCATCTCCATAGTTACCTCCCTCCGCTGCCCGTGTGCCACCATCTCCCGAGGAGATGGAGGAGCTCCCTCCCTTCCCTCCATCCCCTCCCTCCATCCCCTCCTCTCCTGGGCTGCCACAGGCTCTGGTTTCTCCCTGCCCAGCACCCTCCCTGCTGCTGGGATTGCTCTGGGATCCCCCAGACAATGTGTCCCCTCCCCTGCCTGGCTGGATTTATCCCCTCTGCTCTCAGCTGGGACACAGCTCTCAGCTCGATGTTGGAGTTTTGTGTGGGAGCAGCTCTACAAAATGATTCTGTCCTGGGTAGTCCTTGCCCTGCCTAAATCTGTGTTTGGTTCTCTCCTGGAAGCCTGCGGGGTGGAATGAGAAGTCTGGCTCGAGGCTTTAGCAGCACATTCGTTGTTCTCAGGGAGCCAAAGGGCACCAGATAATAAATGAAATGAATTGAGCACCCTGAGAGGCTGCAGTCGTCAAAAGCACATTTACTGCAGGCTTGAAACCAAGCACTGTGATTACCCGGGCCTGGGCTGTTGGCAGTTTCAGTGCAGCCCCTGTGAAATGCAGCTCTGAGGCCGTGCCAATCCCCCTGGGATTATCAGCTACTCCAGCATCTCGGCTCATTTAGCAAATCTAACTATTAAACGATAAATGCACTTCAAGCAGGGCTGGCTTTTTCTTTTTCCCCACAGCATCTGAGCATTTACATTTTTCCTGATGCTGCGGGTACCTCATTTTGTGAGAGGCCACCCTCCGAACCTTTGCTTTCCCCGAGCTGGGATCCAGAACAGCCCCGCTGAATTTTGGCCCCGGTGGCTCTGCTGTCCCCCCGTGTCACCCACAGCCCTGCCTGTCCCTGCTGCCTGTCCCTGCTGCCTGTCCCTGGCGCTGTGCTCGCCCCTTCTCCAGCTCCCCAACCATGAGCTGCTCTCCCTCCCCGCTGCTGCCAAAGGAGCAGCACTTCAGGAGCTGTCAGCAGCTGCCTCTGCCTTTTCTTGCCGGGGCGGGGAGGTGGGAGGTGTTGTCCTCCACCCAGCAGCAGCTCCTGTCTCCTGCTCCTCCGTGGTGCATCTTTGCTGCGAGCTGAGCGCAGAGAGAGGGGCTCCTCCAGCATCATCTGAATTACAAAGTCCTTCTATTGTCAAGCCTTTTAAGTGTCACATTCTCTTTTAAATCCAAGGCTGTGACATTCACTGAAGAACAGCATCATTTCAAAGTCAGGAAGGTCTATTCTTAGCACATCAGTCAAAAAAAAGTCGTTGTGGAAGGAGAAAAACACAACAATTTCACCAAAATGAGCCTTGTCACAAATGATCAATTCCCCTTCCACTCACACTGACCTGCTCCTTGCTGCAGCCAGAGGACAGAATTTGATGCCACAGCGCAACGAATTAAGGTTTGCCAGATCTCCTTGTAATTAATTGTCTCAGTACAGGTTTGGCAAAGAATAATTTATCTTTAAAGCGATTAGCTCACTGCTGGTGGGGTTTTGTGTTTGGTGGGTTTTTTTTTTTCTTTTTAAGGAACATTTCTCCTCAGTAGGTTGAAGAATAGATGCTGATGAGTAACAGCCACCTCCTGATAGTTTATTCACGTTACTTAAATTCCTCTTCCTGCTAGACCTGAGCCCCCTCAGCAGTGGAGAGGCAAAGCTGGGGCTGAGCACAGCAGAGCTGGGGGGCACAGCCGGGCTGGGCTGGGCTCTCTGTGTTTGGAGCAGCCCTCCCCAACCCCGGGGCTGCAGGGTCCAACCTCCCCACCCGGCCGTGCCAATCCAGCCGGGCTGGGGCTTGCACAGCACTCCTGCCTTTGGTATTTGTCACTGCACAACCTCAGGCTGAGCTCATAGAAAAAAATTAATAAGGTCTGTGGCCTTATCTCGAAATCTACATCATGAAAGTTGTGATTCTCCAACTGAACTGAGCTTTCAAAGCATTCAGCCTAATACATGCCCAAGAAACTTCAATTCAAGGAGAACAAAAATTCACTGAGTTCCTGGTGTGCCAAAGGAAGCACAATCATTGTGTTGATTCAGAGCTGTCTGAAAATTCTCTTGTGAGGAGTTTCTGCGGGTGGGTTCTTCATATTCATGGACTGAGAGAGCAGTGAGATTTTTCCAACCTTCCTGAAAAAACCATGCAAATGTCTGTAACTTTGTGAGATGGGGGCAGAGCTGTAACTGTTTCTGAGGATGGGATTCAGTGTGGGGTGGGATGATGCTGGAACAAGGTGGCATCAAAGCCGGTCCCCAGTGTCCCTCTGTGCATCCTGACCCTCTCTAGAGGGACTGTCATTAACGTGCTTCTCTCTCCTTCCCTCTTTTTAGTATTCATGCAGCGCTGATCATGTGAAAATTACTCACACTTCTGACTTGAGAAAAGTTCCTTAACTGAGAAATTCCACCAATATCAAGGGAATTAGAAATTCAAATGGGGGGAAATTATACACTGTGTGTGTCAATACAGCAAACCTTTATAAAAGCTGCAATCAATCACGCTGGCATCAAAGGTGGTGGGACTGTTCCCTGTTACCAGGGGGATCACAGGCCAGGGAAGAAAGGGAAAAGCTGAATCAGAGAAAAAAACCTCGGTTTGGTGCCTGGAGAGAGGGGCTGCCCTGCCCCAGAGCACAGAGCTGCACTCAGCCCTGGAGCCCCTCTGGCTGTGCCCAGGGTCAGGCCCAGCCTGGGCTGGGAGCAGGTGCTGTCTCTGTTCTGGTGCTGCTCCAGCAGAACAAGAGCTTTCCCTCAGAGTCTGCAGCTCCTGAAGTGGCTCTTGGACACTGTCCCACAAAGCTCTCCCCGAGCCTCCCTGTCCTTCCATGCTGTGACACCTCACCTGTCCTGTCCCAGGTGAACTCCCAGATCTGTGTCAGTGCAGCCTCACCTGTCCTGCCCCAGGTGAGATCCCAAATCCGTGTCAGTGCAGCCTCACTCCAGACAACCCTGCAATGACTGAAACAGGAGCTGCCTGCACTGACCCACCCTGGGCCCTGCTGCAGCTGTCCCAGAGCAGTGCAGGGCACAGAGGGGCTTCACCAAACCTTCACCTTCCTTCACCTCTGCTGTTGTGTGACTGAGCAAACAAACAACTCTCCCTGCACAGCACCTCCCCTGATTCACGTGTGCCTGTCACACCTCAGACAGGGTTTGTACAGCCCAGCAGTGACTTGCTGAGGCTGCAGCTGATTCCTCAGACAGGGTTTGTACAACCCAGCAGTGACTTGCTGAGGCTGCAGCTGATTCCTCAGACAGGGTTTGTACAACCCAGCAGTGACTTGCTGAGGCTGCAGCTGATTCCTGCACGATTCTGTCTCTCTGCTACTCCCCTTTTGTGTTTTGACTGCCAAACTTTGTGGTTTTGTAGGTCTTGTATCTGAGCTCTCTGCTGTCAGCTCCCTGAGATGCAAGAAGCAGGCACAGCCCAGATGCTTGCCTGAAGCAGAAATAACACGTTTTTCTACTACTGTTCTCCGTCGGGTCCCCTGAGCCTTGAATTTCTGGCAGACAGCATTCCATGGGGAGAAAAAGAACCTCAGGCCTTTGGTTTGCAGTTGTTGTAAAAACCTGATTGTGGCTGTGGTGTAATTTAGCAGATTGAAATAGAGATATAGTAAATCTGTTATACTCTCTTAGTGACTCAGTCAGCTTCCACTGGCAAAAAAACTGCTCAGAATTTGGAATATTCAGTAATCCCCTCACATTTCCAGGGGCTTTTGTGTATTCCCAGCGTTGCAGTCGCAGCCCTGAGGGGTGTGAGTGCTGATAAGTGCACGCTGCTGGATGGGTGCATTTGAAACTACACAGAGACAGCAAGGAGTGAGGCAGCCAGGAGGATAAACAGCTCCCGGGGATGATTTACGGGGTTTTGTGCTCACAGCTGTATATTTGTTTCACACAAGTGTGTAGGAAAGGTGAATAATAACAGCCCTGTTGCTCCTGATGCTGAAAATACAGCGGCAGAGTGTGCAGGAATGAGGATTTAGGTGGTGCATATTTGATGGGAGCACATTTCTATCTCCAAGGCAGGATGGATAAATTATCCTGCTCTGACTTTGGGTCAGCCAGTGCTGAAATTTTGTGGGATCGTGTGAGTTTATTTTCCTGTCCCCATTTGTGCTAGAAACGTGGTTAGGTAAGTTATTATCCGGGTGTAATTTTATGACACATAATAGGAAAATTCTGTACAAGGATCCATCCAGTTGTGTGAGGTTTCCACATTACCCTGGTGTGAAATGAGGCTCAGAGTTGGACGCCATCAGAACATTAAAATATGTGTGGGGGATTCTGCAGCTGAAATCTGACAACAGTGGTTTTTCAGACCACAAACCCTGGAGAAAAGCCAAGCAGGGATTACTGTGGTGTATTTTATTCTATTTTGGGGGCTGTGTTTTGTTATGGGGCACTAGCAGTTCAGTCCCTCCCTTGCTCTGGGGTTTCCATCAGTGTCTGCTGCAGGATGTGAGTTTGGGCACTTCCCTCGTGTTGTCTGTGCTGTATTTGGTGCTGGGTTGGGTTTTTTATCTGTTCTGTGCCCCTTTCCCAGATCCTGGGGGCTCTGGCAGGTTCTGCCCGTGGTGTGGGACAGGTCTGGGGATGGATTTGGGGGGATTACCTGAGCATGCAGGGACTGAGTGCAGGGGGTGGGGGTGACAGGCTCACGGACAGGGCTCAGGGTGTCCCCGTGGCCCAGGAGCCCCCGGGGACAGGCAGGGGGGTCACTGACCTTCTGTGCCCGGCGCTTGTCGGCGCGCTGGTTCTGGTGGTAGATGCGGCTGAAGTTGGAGACGATGACGGGCACGGGCAGGGCGATGACCAGCACCCCGCTCAGAGAGCAGATGGAGCCAAAGATCTTCCCAGCGATGGTCTTGGGCACCATGTCACCGTAACTGCGGGGCACAAACACACAGGGAGGGCCCCCTCAGTGCCAGCCTGGGCAGCGAGCGGCGCTCAGAGCTCCGGGCAGGGCACAGCTCGTGGGGCTGGGCACGGCCACCCTGCCCTGCACGGGGCTGAGAGACCAAGGAAAGGCACCTGAGTGCAGAACAGAGCAGAGCTCTGCTGCTTCAGGAGCTGCTGGGTGTTTGAATTCACATCCTCACCCCCCTGTGCACATGAGCTCCAGCAAAGCTCAAACCCTGCCCCGAGCAGGTCCATCCATCCTCATTCCCTGCCAGCCAGGTGCAAATGAGGACGGATTTACACTCCCATCTCCAGCCCCAGCAGCTCCCCTGCCATCTGCACAGTCAGAAATTTGGGGCTTGTTCAAAGTCTGCATTCAGTGAAAGGTGAATTCTCAGGGATATGAGACCAATATGAAAAACATTCACACAAAGCTCTGCCTTGGGTTGGACCCAACAATCTGCTGCTGCAATTTGTGCTGCACAAAGAGTGTGTGGAGCTGCTGGAGCAAGTGCAGAGGAGGCCACAGAGATGCTCTGAGGGCTGGAGCCCCTCTGCTCTGGAGAAATCTGAAAACTGAAATCTAGAGAAGCCCCTGGTTGCTATCAGGTGTTATTGGGAGTTTCTGTGGTTATCTTTGAGATGTTCTGCTGCTTGGTGCAGCAAATGTTGAAAAGAGAAATGATTTTTTACAATTGAGGCTTTATTTTTACATTTGGTGTCCATCTATGACCAACAAAAAACTTTGAGGGGAATAGAGTTGAGCTAAGAAAAATTTACATCCGAGATGAAAACCAAACATTTTAAACTTTAACTTTTTTATCAGCTGAACTTCCTGTCCCCATGCAGGAACTTGTTGGTCTGAGGGGCTGGATAAGAGCAGGACTCCTTGCATGTGAAATGCTTCAGGCACCGCTGGCCAAGGTTTATTTATCCCAGGCAGGATCCTTCTCCTGCCATCAAACCCCCCAGAATACCTCAAATCAATAGGCCACTCTTCATGTCTATTAACTTTTTAGCTGCTGCTTTATGCAAAGATCATTTCAAAGCTCTTGCTAAGTGACAAGTTCTTCTACCTCATTTAACACTGGTCTAAAAAAAAGTCTCACTTTTCTCCTGCTGGCCCTTACCACAGTAAGGCTGGAAATTAATCATATGCCTCAAACATGATCTCAGTGACCTGGAGCAGGGAGAAAAAGCCCTTCTGTGCATTTGTGGAGAGTGTAATAATAAGTGTCTGGCTCACAGTCTGTCTCAGGGAGTTTTGTTCTTACATGCAGACTGAGAGTTACCTCATTACTCGGGACTTCAGAGAAGGTGCTTTAAACCATCACCAGGAAAGATCAAACCCTGGGAGCTGGGAGGGTTTGTGGGGAGATGGAGAACTTCGTTTGCAGAGCTCCTGGGAGAGAGGCTGAGGGAGGGACTCTGCAGGGAGGGACTGCAGGGAGGAACTCTGCAGTGGCTGGAGCTGCTGGCCCAGGGGCAGCACCTGGAAGTGCCCAGGGACAGCACCTGGCAGTGCCCAGGACAGGACCTGGCAGTGGTGGCTCAGGGACAGGACCTGGTGGTGCCCAGGAACAAGACCCAGAAGTGCTCAGGGACAGGACCTGGGAGTGGTGACCCAGGGACAGGACCTGGAAGGGGTGGCCCGGGGACAGGACCTGGTGGTGCCCAAGGACAGGACCTGGCAGTGGCTCAGGGACAGGACCTGGCAGTGCCCAGGCCAGGACCTGGCATTGGTGACTCTCATTCTGGGCCACTGCAGCTCTCCATGGAGGGCTCTCCTGGATTCCTCCCTCTGGGCTCTCCTGCCTTGGCCACCAGGCCCTTGGGAGCCTCTCTGGCCTCACTGGGCTGCCCTGTGACAGGGAAATGTCAGCCCTGAGCTTTGGGAACATCCCAGCTTTGTTTGTTAGAGGCAAACCCAGCCAGAGCTCCATGTCCATCCCCTGCCCTGCCTGAGGCCTCCCTGTGACTTTGGTGGGTTGGGATGAGCTCTGAGGCTGTGATGGTTCTGCTGCTCTATTGCCAGCCCCAGCTCCTGCAATATCCATTGCTGCAGAGGCTGTTTCTGTCCCGATGCCACCACAGGGCACTAATGGCACCGTGGCATATTTGTATCAGGTGCAGTGCCAAATAAACTCAGCTATTGGATTGCAGTTAGCACTAATTAGGCATTTCAAACCCCAAACTTCTTTTCCCCAGACTGGAATAAGAGAACTCAACTTTCCCATTAATTTGTTTAGTAAAAGGCAACTTGTCATCTAAAAAACTTCTCCAGAAAGTGCATTTTAAGCAACTCATCAATAATCTCATTAGAGCAGTGAGGAGATAGAGGAGCTGGGTAATGATTAACATTCAGAGGGTCTCTGAGGGGTGTCTGAGCTGCACAAACACAACAGGAGGCTGAGAGTTCCACAGGTTTAGTGTGACCTGCAGTAAATCACGGCAGCTCTCTGTGCCTGGGCTCCCCACCGAGGAGGTGGCAGTGAATTCCTCTCTCTGCCTGGCTCAGGGGTGCGGGTCCCTCAGGGCAGGAGCTGCCCCGTGGCCTGAGTGTCCCCAGCAGTGACCCCGCGTGCTGGGCACTGCACACCCTGATGATGATGATGATGATGATGATGATGATGATGCAGGTTCTCAGTGCAGGGGTCTGGGGTGCTGAGGCCAGGGCAGCCTGCAGGGAAATGCATTCCCGGGGTGTTCTGCCAGGAATCCACCTGGATCAGAACAGATCGAGCCCATTTCCAGCCGCTGGATTCAGTGGAAGGTTCGTCTGGTGGAAGGTGTCCCTGCCCCAGCCTGGACATGTCCCTGGAATGGAAGAGGTTTAGGGTCCTTCCAGCCTGGAACGTTCCAGGGCTCCCTGCTCTGCTCCCTGCCTGTGCCAGTGAGGTGCACTCACCTGTGCAGGTGTGTCAGTGCCAGGGGAGCTGCCCCTGCAGCCACAGCCCTTCAGTGCCCCTGCACTGGCAGGGGTTCAGAGCCTCCCCACCGCTGTGTCCCCTGTGTCCCCTCCCCACCGCTGTGTCCCCTGTTCCACAGGCACAGCTGTACTCTGTCCCCACTGCTCTGTCCCCTGTCCCACAGGCACAGCCCTGCTCTGTCCCCTCCCCACCGCTGTGTCCCCTGTTCCTGCTCTGTCCCCTGTTCACAGGCACAGCCCTGCTCTGTCCCCACCCCACCGCTCTGTCCCCTGTTCCTGCTCTGTCCCCTCCCCACTCCTGGTGTCCCCTCAGTTCCATTTCCCACCACGGCACACTCTGAGCCCCGAGACTGATTCACTGTACACACAACACAAACTTCAAATCAATCCCTAAACAGGCAACCAGGGGAAAAAATCAGAAAATGACTTTTAAGTGGTCACTCCTTAGACTGGAGAACACTGCATGCAGAACTTAGAGGGTTTTTATTTTTAATTTCTCGTGTGGCTTCTGTGTTCTTTGGCTAGAAAAGGGGCCGTGTGTCACTCACCCTGATCAGCAGCTATTAGTGCTGACAACAGAACGCGCTGTTGTTTCTCTCCCTGCCAGCAGGGAAGGGAGATCGGGCCGGGGTCGGGGGCGCTGCTCCTGAGCCCTGCCCGCAGGCACACAGGGGGTCCGGGCAGTGCAGCTGCAGACAGCGATAAACACCGAGCCCAGGATCACCCAGGGACTCACTGTGGTGTCTGTGCTGATCCCAGGGCAGCACAGGAGCCAGGGCACCGTGGCTCACTCACCCCTCGGTCCGGCTCTGCTTTCTCCTGTCGGGTGTTGAGGGTCAGGGGACATTGGGTGCTCAGGGGTGCAAATCCGTGTGGGTTTCACACCCAGGGAAAGCTGAAAATCCCCTGGGGCTGGGAGCAGGAACGATGCTCTGCCCTGGTTCTGTATTTCTGCCCCACACAGCGCTCACGGCTCTCGGGGAGCTGATTTATCTCGCTCACATTTTGCCCAGCACAGCAGAGGCAAAAGGAGATTTTGCTCCAGCCTGTGTCTGCCTTTAGGACAATGGGGATAGAATAATATCATTATGTGTGGTGATTCATTTTTCCTTAAATGATTGTTCCGCTCACCCGCGAAGTGTCCACGCTGTAACTCCTCCCCAAGCTGTAACTCCTCCCTGTGCTGTCCGCGTTCCCCGCCCCGTCAGCGCCCCACTGGTCCCAGCCCTGGGTCCGCCCCAGGCGGGAACTCCGCTCAGGCTGAACACGAGGTTTGCTCCACGAGGTTTGCTCTTTGTCCCTCGGCCTCTGGCTCGGGCCTCGGCCTTCCTGCCTCTCCTTTGGGGGCCGTGCTCCATCCCCCCGCTGTGAGACCCCCAAAAAACCTCATCTCATCAGCACCCCAGTGCCTGCCTGCCTGCCACCAGGAGCTGGCACAGCCAAGGAGCTCCGGTAAGGTTTTGTACCTGCCCTCCCTGCCAAGGCTTTTGTACCTGCCCTCCCTGCCGGGACCCAGAGATGTGTTGTACCTGCCCAGGGATGTTTTGTACCTGCTCTCCCTCCCAGGACCCAGGGATGTGCTGTCCCTGCCCTCCCTCCGGGACCCAGAGATGTTTTGTCCCTGCCCGGAGATGTTTTTGTCCCTGCCTTCCCTCCCAGGACCCAGGGATGTGTTGTCCCTGCCCAGGGATGTTCTATACCTGCCCTCCCTCCCAGGGTTTTTGTCCCTGCCCTCCCTCCCGGACCCAGGGATGTTTTGTACCTGCCCAGGGATGTTTTGTACCTGCCCAGGGATGTTTTGTACCTGCCCAGGGATGTTTTTGTACCTGCTCTCCCTCCCGGGACCCAGGGATGTTTTGTACCTGCCCAGAGATGTTTTGTCCCTGCCCTCCCTCCCGGGACCCAGGGATGTTTTGTACCTGCCCAGGGATGTTTTGTACCTGCCCAGGGATGTTCTGTCCCTGCCCTCCCTCCCGGACCCAGATGTGCTGTCCCAGCCCCCTGCAGCTGCTAGCCGGGCCTGAAAAGAGCAAAGGGGGAACGCAACAATTACGGGCTGTACAATGGGCCATGATTTTGAAAGCGTTTTGCGTGAAAGAGCTGGAATAACGCATGGAATTAGCATGTAGCTTATCCAGGTGCAGGAGATCCCTTTTATACCCCAGGCAATTCACTCGGCAGTGTTGTGGTTGGAACAAAGGAGGGGAAAATGGCTAAAATTCAGCCCGGAGGCTCCAGAGGCATTGCCAGAGCGGGAATGTTGCACGTGGCAGCTCCTGTCCCTGCTTTTCATGGTGCCAGTCCAAGGTGATGCTGCTGATGCTGCTCTGGGCCCCCAGTGAAACAATGGTTGTGTCACTTCCAATGCGCCAAGGGGAACAAACCAAACCCTGCTCCTTCCTCCCTGGGTCCTGCACAATGAGAGAGCAGGAATGAACAGCTCTGGGAGGGGGCTGGGGCACTTGGATCTTTAGGATTTAATTCATCATTCCTCACCCACCCTGCTGGAATGAGCCCCCAGAGCTCCCCCCGGGTGCCACCCACCCAGGCAATGCTCTGGCTCGGAAGGGACCCTCAAAAAGCCATTTATTGCACCCCCTGCCGTGAGCAGGGACATTTCCAATCACCTCAGGTGCTCAGAGCCCCGTCCTCTCCACCTCGAATGTCTCCAGGGGTGTCCAGTTGTGTTTTGGGGAATCCCAGGAGCACAGACTGGGCTGGGCCCTTGGGGGCTCCTGGTGCCTCCTGCCAGGCTGAGCTGTAAACAGAGCCACGAGGGCTCTGAAGCAGGAGAATCTGCAAAGAGGCTGTCAAACCACAGCCCTGAGCACTAAATCAGCCGTGGCCGGGGAAGTACAGAGCCTATTTCATGCTAGGATTCTTTTACATTAAATATACTTATTTTCTGCCTTGTTTGGAGCTGGGCACTTCCCCAGCTGGGTATTCAACTGCGAGATCTGGCATGGTTTCACACCACTGTTTTCTTTTTTCCTGGCATAATTCACTTGGTAATGTTTTCGTGGATGCTCTGGAAATTCTGCTGCAATTCCAGCCCTCAGCCAAGCTGTGAGGGATGAGGGCTGGAGATGCCTATCAGCTGCAGCAGCAGCTTATCTTCAGCACTTGGACTCACTTTGATTTTCAGCAAAGCTCTGGTCAGCAGTTGCTTAGTGGGGATTTTCCAGGTAAAGTTGGCTTTTTGATACTGTTGTGGTTTATAAATTCATATTTCTCACTGAGTTTTGTGTGATGAAAGGACAGAGGTGTGTTCATAATTGTCCTGCTCTGAGGAGAAGCACGTTCTGCTGCTTTGCAGTGGTGAGAATTAGGAAAAGAGGAGAGTTATTCCCTGATGGATTTCCCAGGGCAGCCTGTACCAACCCTCACCAAAATCAAGGGATAAGGAGAACTTGGAGCCAGCTGCACAGAAAAGCTGACCTGAGAGCAACTGGTGGCAGGAATATTCCTTACAACAACACAGGCCCTGCCCAAGGAAACAGGAATGTTTGTGTGGACTCAGGAATAAACTAAGTAGGTTATTTAATACGCAAAGGGTGGAGAATACTTAATGTATTAACACACAGGTTCCATTTATTCCTCCTGGCTTGGATCAGCTCCTCAGCCCGTAGGCAGTTAAAACAGATGGTCTGAATTGGGGTAACATTCAGACCTTGGGATGAAGCTAAAAACGGAATTTCATTGGCAAGAAAAGTAGGTCAGAAAGCTGAAGCCCCCAGTCCTAAAATGATGAAAGGTTTCTAATCAAGAGTTCCCCATTACCATTCATTAAACGGAGCAGGGGAGGGAATATCCTTAGAGACCCTTGCAAAAGGGAGGATTACAATGGGAGTGTGAGGATCCTGTGCCCTGCAAGGACCCTGTGCCCTGCAAGGATCCTGTGCCCTGCAAGGACCCTGTGCCCTGCAAGGACCCTGCACGGACCCTGCTCCCTGCAAGGACCCTGTGCCCTGCAAGGACCCTGCACGGACCCTGCTCCCTGCAAGGACCCTGTGCCCTGCAAGGACCCTGCACGGACCCTGCTCCCTGCAAGGACCCTGTGCCCTGCACGGACCCTGTGCCCTGCAAGGACCCTGCGCCCTGCAAGGACCCTGCACGGACCCTGCTCCCTGCAAGGACCCTGTGCCCTGCAAGGACCCTGTGCCCTGCAAGGACCCTGTGCCCTGCAAGGACCCTGCTCCCTGCAAGGACCCTGTGCCGTTTGCTGTGTATCACAAATTGCAGTTTACTGTGCCGTGGCCATCTCACTGAAGGAAAACAGATGTTGCCTTTTTCTGATAGGTTTTTCAGGTTTTTCCATGAAAGCTGTTAGAGCACTGGATGTTTTTTAACGGGGAGAAAAAAGGGAATTCTAAACTGTTGATCTACCAGTTATTCAGAGAAAAAGTGGAATTTACTTCAAGGTAGAACCAATACAGAAAAGCTGAATTTCACTTCAGAGAAAACACCTCCAGTCTTAAAAGGCAGTTAAGTGTGGAGGTTATTCCTGATGTTTATAAATTCAGCTTTTCTATTCCCTGTAGTTCTTGCAAAGCTGATAGATCTGGCAAAAAGTAATCTTGGGGTTTTTTGCTTCATGTCGTCCAAGATTTTGATCCTCAGATCTCAGTTCCAGCAGTGATAGATGTATCAGAAAAACCCCTCAAGGTTTATTTGTTTGGGGTTTTTTGTTAGCCTGCTGAATTTAACAGTGTTTGTTTGGGCAGGTCTTTCCTTGGCCCGTGCTCAGGGCAGTGCTGGGCTCTCACCTGGGCTCTCACCTGGGCTCTCACTGGGGTCTCACCTGGGCTCTCACCTGGGCTCTCACCTGGGCTCTCACCTGGGCTCTCACGGGGCTCTCACCTGGGCTCTCACCTTGGGTCTCACTGGGGTCTCACCTGGGCTCTCACTGGGCTCTCACTGGGCTCTCACCTTGGATCTCACCTGGGCTCTCACCTGGGCTCTCACTGGGCTCTCACTGGGCTCTCTGTGCAGCCCCGTGCTCGAGGGAATCCACTGCCAGCACAACCAAAGTGCAGAAATGTTCACAAGGGACTGTTCAGCCCCTCAGCTCACCTCACCTGCAGAAACAGCCCCCTAGGTTACCTGACAGCGGGGATTTATTGTCATACATGAGCAGAAAAGTCTCTCTGACTCTTTCCGTGCTGACAAAATCCCACCCTCCCCACACCAGGGGGATTTTCCCAGGCAGGGTCAGAGTGGGATTCAGTTTTCAAGAACTCCTTTTTCCTTGGTAATTGGAGCTTTTCACCCTGAACCTGACAGCAGATTCTTGGTCAATATTTAATTTAATTTCAATTCTGATGTGGGTGCTGGGACTCGGATCCATTAATGGGAATTGGATCCATTAATGGGAATTGGATTCATTAATGGGAATTAGCCCTGTGGGCAGGGCTGGGCAGGGAGGAGGCACCGGGGATGGTTTGGGGTTTATTCGGGTTTTACTCCAGGTCAGTGAGCAGCTGATCTTTGGGTTTATTTACATTTTACTCCAGTTCACAGAGGGGGCTGGTTTGGGGTTTATTTCTCTGTTTTACCCTGGGTCAGTGAGGGGCTGATTTTGCTTAATTTAGGTTTTACCTCAGGTCAGTGAAGGGCTGAGCTTTGGGTTAATTTATGTTTTACCCCAGGCCAATGAGGGGCTGGTCTTTGGGTTAATTTAGGTTTTATCCCAGGCCAATGAGGGGCTGGTCTTTGGGTTAATTTAGGTTTTATCCCAGGCCAATGAGGGGCTGGTCTTTGGGTTAATTTAGGTTTTACCCCAGGCCAATGAGGGGGCTGTTTTTGGGTTTATTTCCCTGTTTTAGCCCAGGTCAGGGCAGTTCTGGGCCCTTCCCACCCTGCCCATCCCGGGGTTCCAGGGAGCAGCAGCTTGGCTGGAATTCCTTCAGCCGGAATTTCTCCTTGGGACCCAAAGGAAAGCTCCCAACCTCCGTTCCCCATCAGGCACCCAGAACATGCCTGAAACACGAGGGAGAAGCCCTGAGTGCTCTTGTCCATCTGATTGAGGCACCTGGCGTGAGAGCAGCTGAGTGCTGCTCAGTAATGCCACTTTTGCACAAGTATTTGTTTTAATGGAAAATAAAATGTCCCGGATTAAGGCATTATTTATTTCTGGCTGCACACACTAAAGGCCTTTTAAATTACTTCATTCATTATTAATTCAAGAAGAATCCTCATATTACTCGCAGTGAAAACCTTGCACAATTACCTGCTCAGAGAATCTGGGTTTTTTTGCATCCTAACTCTCAGTGAAAGGATTCTTTGTGGAGAGCAGGCAGGCTGGAGAGGGCAGGCAGTGCATTGAGCAATTAGACTTTTCTGCTAATAGCAGGGCTGCAGGCTCCCTGCCCTGTCTTAAATCCTTAACTGTGGTGTCAGCTTAAAGGAAATGCTGGGTTTTGGCTTTCATTTCATCCTCATCTTTTTCTTTTCTGTCCTTTTAAGCAGCTTGAGTGTCCATGCTGAGCCATGTCACATTCCAAATGATCCACATACTGTGCATTTTAATGAGTTGCTAACACTGATTATACAAAAAGCAATCTCAGAAATATTTACTGAGTCAAAAAAAAAAAAAAAAGCCTATGGGGAACTAATTAGCTTTTTAAGAATTGGCTTTTTGAAAGCTTCAGACTCTGGGAAAGTTGAACTTGGAATCAGTTCCAAAGAAGTTGAAGAGTGACTGGAAGAGAAGGGAGTGAGATGTAATGGAGTGTTTGTAACAGAATTCCACATCCCAGGTGTCTGTGCAGGACAGGAGAGGCACTGGAAGCTGGAATGTACAATAGAAAATATAGAGAGACCAGAAATGCAATCACAGGGAAAAACCACGTCATGCCTGGATCTTTTGTCAGGCTCCTGCAGCCTTTCCAAGGGTTGGTCAGAGAGGGACAAACCTTTGTCCCTCTGTCCCTGGCCGGGTCCCTGCACCAGGATTTCTGTGAATGATACTGGAAACTCACTGCATTCCAGGGCCAAGAAAGTTCCAGTTTGTTTGGGGCAGAGCTGATTAAAGTTTCCCTTTCCCCAGATGTCAAATCCAACCCAAGGCGTTCGTGTTCCCTGAATATTTACTGCTGTCCCTTCCAGGGGAAGGTGATCCCAATAAAGTGACATTTGTCATCAGGTGGTAACAGATAAAAGGAGCTGAGAATTGCCATAAAATAAAATAAATAAAACCCAGATCCCCGTGGTAGGAGGAGCATCCAAATGCTCACGGTGCAGTTAAAGCTCTGCAGAAACCTGGAGCTCAGGCTGGAAATGTAAGGGACAAATCCCGTTAATAATGGGCCAAATGTCAGAGCAGAAACTCAAACACGGGGCTGCTCCTGCTGGGCTGGCTCTGTGTGCCCAGGGTATTACTGACATCACCCAGGTTTGGGAGGAAATGGCTCTGCTGCCCTTCAGGAAAATCCCAAATAATGATGCAGATGGTGCCAAGGGGGGCTGGGGAAGCAGCTCGGGGTTCTGATCTCCCTTTTAGGGCTCGGGGTTCTGATCTCCCTTTTAGGGCTCGGGGTTCTGGATCTCCCTTTTAGGGCTCGGGGTTCTGATCTCCCTTTTAGGGCTCCTGACCTCCCTGAGGCTGGGCAGGGATTTGTGTGCTCAGGTCTGAGCCTCTTCTCCAGGGGAGCTGAGGAATGGCCTGTTGTGCTTGAAGGATTTCAGGGAATTGTGGAATGGTTGGGTGGGAAGGGACCTTAGAGCTCACCCAGTGTCACCCCTGCCCTGGCAGGGACCCCTCCCACCATCCCAGGCTGCTCCAGTGTCCAACCTTGGGCACTGCCAGGGATCCAGGGCAGCCACAGCTGCTCTGGGCACCTGTGCCAGGGCCTGCCCATCACAGGGAACAATTCCTGCCCCAAATCCCAGCCAGCCCTGCCCTCTGGCACTGGGAACCATCCCATGTCCTGTCCCTCCATCTCCTGTAAAAATCCCCACCCATTCCCTGTGTCCTGTCCCTCCATCTCCTGTGAAAATCCCCTCTCTGTGTGCACTGGAGGCTCCCTTGGGCACCTCCTGCAGATTCTGTCCCCCAGCCTGGGCTCTGCTCATCCCTGTGATCAGGATCCCGCTGGGCAGGGCTCCACTCTCAGCGTTAAATTCCCTCCCCAGGGGGATCCCTGAGCCACTGGTGCAGGCCTAATGCTGTTTGCATCTTCACACACCCGTTTAATCCTGCAAATCTGGCCCCAGACACTCTGTGGGCTCCAAATCCACCCTGGTTCTGGCTCAGCCCAGCCAGAGCTGAGCACCAGAGCTCAGGAGAGAGTGGCAGGGGCACCCAGGGTGTTCAGACCCTGGAATCCTGCCCAAATTGTGCCAGCCCTGGGATCCCACCCAGGGTGTTCAGACCCCGGGATCCCCCCCAGGCTGTGCCAGCCCCAGGATCCCCCCCAGGCTGCTCCTGTGCAGTGCAGGAGCCTGGCTGGCGTGGGCAGCCTTTGTTCTACCTCGGGAGGAACTTAATGACTCCTCCTTAATGGTCTGATTGAAATAAATATTAATGCCAGCTCTCAGAGCAGGTGCAGGCTGCTGCACGAGGGCTGGGCTGTGTTGCAGAACCCTCATCCCATCCCTGCCAATCCCAATCCCAGTCCCATTCCCATTCCCAATCCCATCTGTTCTGGCTGCTGGCTGCAGGCTTTGGTAACAGCCAGGTGACCTCAGCACTCCTTCCTCGTGGTTCTGCTCCTTCTGCTTTCTGTTCTATGGATAAAATTTGAACTTTTGGGAGCCTTGAAATCAGTTTTCCCCCCTCACTTCAGGTATAGCAGAACACAAAAATAAATAATGAATCCCTGAGAAAGCCAAGTGCAAACTCACTCCGTGCAGGGCAGCAGAGGCTGCCACAGAAGGCAGTGAAAACAAAGAGCTGGTTCTTGTGCTCTGTGCTCTCTCATCTTTTATCTCTTTTATCTCCCTTATTAAAAAAAGGTGAACTTTAAACACCAGGCTGCCATAGAAGGTTTATTCTAAAGTGTGCAGCAGCCAGATCAGAGAATGTTTTTGTTCAGGTGGAAGCCAAACTCTCTGAGTGACCCCAGGATTTTATCCCGTTCCCTCTGAGAGCAGCAGGGAGAGTGAGCAGGGCCTTGGCTTGCCTGGGGCTCAGTGCCAGGACAGGGCAGGGGGTTCCCTGGACTTTAGAACATCTCCTCCATTTGTTCTGAGCAGGTTTAAAAACACACAGATAATTTCTCTGAGTGAGAAATAAAATTCACCTGCGTGCTTCCAGATCGACGCCTCCAGGGGAGTGCTCTGAGCCTGGAGCTGGTTGAATGTTTTATTCTGCTCCAGAATTTTTCAAGGATGGACTAAAGGACTGTCCTAACACGTGTCAGTTTGGCTTGCAATGGTTTGGATTTTTGTTAGGGAACAAAACACAAACTTTTTAAGTGAAAGTGACAAAAGCCAATCAAAAATAGAGGCTGGTCTGTGAATAGTTCCATTTCCTTTGTCTGTATTTGATTAAAACCACCTCAGATTTGAGAGGATTTTTCTTTCAAATAGAAAGAAAATCAAGAAGAAAAATAGCCCTGCCTGAGAGTCCCTGTTATTTTCTTCTGCCTCGGAGTGTTTTATCATTCCCAGCCAAAATCAGGCAGAGCTGTCCAGGTTTGCCGGTGATGGATGGTGTCACCTGAAATGGCACCACTCAGAACTTGTTTTGTGCTCCTTCCCTCCTGCAGGATGCAGGCAGGCAGGGTGCCAGGGGGTGAAATTCCCTCCGGGGCAGCTCCCAGTGCCAGCCCGGGGCTGGGTGTGAGAGTGTCCCAGTGCCCTGCACAGACAGGGGAGGGCAGAGGGGACAGGGACAGGGCACAGGGACAGGGCACTGCTGCAGGGAGAGGGCACAGGGCACTGGGCAGGGACAGGGCACAGGGCACCGGTGCCATCCCAGCCTCTCAGGGTTCAGTGACCCTGAGCTGAGCCAGACTGGGGCTCTGGGAATGTCCCTTGGCTCATCCATCCCTCAGTGCAGAGCTGCTGTCCCCAGTGTCACAGAGGGTGTCCCTGTGTCACAGACGTGTCCCTGTGTCACAGAGGTGTCCCTGTGTTACAGAGGATGTCCCTGTCCCATAAAGGGTGTTCCTGTCCCACAGGAGATGTCCCTGTGTCACAGGAGATGTCCCTGTCCCACAGATGTCCCTATGTCACAGAGGTGTCCCTGTCCCACAGGAGATGTCCCTGTGTCACAGAGGATGTCCCTGTGTCACAGAGATGTCCCTGTCTCACAGAGGTGTCCCTGTCCCACAGGAGATGTCCCTGTGTCACAGAGGATGTCCCTGTGTCACAGATGTCCCTGTGTCACAGGAGATGTCCCTGTCCCACCGGAGATGTCCCCGTGCCCTCCCTGTGTGCTCCTGCCCCCTGCAGGGTCACAGGGGTGCCCCGGGCTCCTTTCCTCGGTAGCGCTCCCCAGGTTGGTGTTGAACTTTTCCTTCTCCGATGTGTTTGTCCCAGGTGGGAAGGCAGACAGCTTGTGCTGGAAATTAACTTGCTAATAAAAATAATTAGTACACGAAGGGACAGTCGGCAGAACCAAACCCTGCTTTGTTTCTCTAAGGGTGTGTGAGCACTGCATGGACAGGAGCAGATTATGAGGATAAATCACTGGAGATCTGCACCTGGGAGCTCAGTGATGCTGTTTGTCTCTCTGGGCACCTCAGGCCCTTTCCTTTGTAGTTTTTGCATTCGAGCAGCCGCGTTTTTATGCACATTCATAAGTATTTCATAAGAAAACAAATCTCTCAGTTGTCTGCTTTGTTTTCTGGCACCATGACTACACAGTGAAATTACCATTTTGCAGCTTCCACTTGTAAATCTTTTGTCTAGTCCTAAATCCCCTGCCTGGCCCTTCCTATCACGGTTTGTACAGTTGGGAAATTCACAGCTTCCCCGTCAGCAGGTTTTATTTTCTAATTCCCTTCCTGTCCTAGAAGATTTTTCATCATTACTTGCACAATCTGAGATTTAAACCATCGTGTGTTACTTCATTCCCATGTCTGCCGTGAAGAATTTCCCCCTTCCCTCCTCAGCCTTTATTTTCCCTCAGATCTCCTGGGGAAAGCTGAGCATTCCTGGGATGTCCTTTCCTTCCTGTTGCTGTTGGTGCTCCTGGGGAAGTGGAGCTCTTCCCTGCAGACCCCACACTTGGAATGCTGGCTCGGAGCCTCCATAAAACACTTTCCTGTGAATTCATTCTCTGGCAATTACTGACTCCCATCCTCCCTGCAGGTACCAGCCACCTTTATTGGAATTTATCTGTGGCAGTGATGTGCAGCAGCCTCATTTCCCAAGGTGATTTGGGAATAAACAAGCCAACAAAACCCAAGCCAGAGCAAAGCATAAAACGCCCAGAACAAAGAGCCAGGAGCCAGGGCTGCAGCAGGATTTTTCTTTCCTGCCTTTAAAGTGTGGGGCAGGAGGGATGGCAGGGACAGTGCCTGGCAGGGATTGCTGTGGTGGCAGCACAGAGGGGCTCCTGCCCCTGTCCCTGTAGGTTTGGGACAGCTCTGAGACCCCCCAGACGGACACAGGGCACTGACAGCCCCTGCCAGGCTGGCCAGGGGGTCAGGGAGAGCTGAGTGCCAGGGATCGGTTTCCTTGGGTTTTATTTGGGGTTTTATTCCAGGTCCTGAACAGAGTCAGGGGATCACTGAGGTTGGAAGGATCCCAACCCCACAGGATCCCCCAGCCCAGCCCTCAGGCAGCCCCACTGTGCTGACCCCTGACCTCTGACCTCCAGGGCCACCTCCACACCCCTGTCACACACTGACCACTGACCCCTGAGCCACCTCCACACCCCTGTCACACACTGACCACTGACCTCTGACCTCCAGGGCCACCTCCACACCCCTGTCACACACTGACCACTGACCCCTGAGCCACCTCCACACCCCTGTCACACACTGACCACTGACCCCTGAGCCACCTCCACACCCCTGTCACACACTGACCTCTGACCCCTGACCTCCAGGGCCACCTCCACACCCCTGTCACACACTGACCACTGACCCCTGACCCCTGAGCCACCTCCACACCCCTGTCACACACTGACCTCTGACCCCAGGGCCACCTCCACACCCCTGTCACACACTGACCTCTGACCTCTGACCTCTGACCCCTGAGCCACCTCCACACCCTTGTCACACACTGACCACTGACCTCTGACCTCTGACCCCTGAGCCACCTCCACACCCCTGTCACACACTGACCTCTGACCCCTGAGCCACCTCCACACCCCCGTCACACACTGACCACTGACCCCTGACCTCCAGGGCCACCTCCACACCCCCGTCACACACTGACCACTGACCCCTGAGCCACCCCCACACCCCTGTCACACACTGACCCCTGAGCCACCCCCACACCCCTGTCCCACACTGTCCCACACTGCCAGGGTTGGTGACCCCAGCCCTGCCCTGGGCAGCCGTGCTGCTGCTGCTCCACCCTTCCCATGGAGGAATTTTCCCAATATCCAGCCTGAACCTCCCCTGGCAAAACCTGAGGCTGTTTGCTCTTGTCCTGGGGCTTCTCACCTGGGAGAGGAGACTAATGGGAGTAAATGGGAAACAAACCCGATTTTCTCCCTGGTTTAGGGAAATCATGGCTGAGCTTTAAGCTGCTGGATTCAGTGCAGGGATTTCCTCTGATTTCGGCACATTTTGTGCCTTTTGTGTCCCGGGGCAGTTAAGCCCCTGCAAGTCTAAACCCTCTTTTATCCAGTGCTAGATCAAAAATGCCTTCTAAAAATACCTCACATTTGGGCAGCTCTTAGGGGAATCACCTTTTCCTCATTCTGAGGAAGGACAGGCAGGAGAACAGAGGACGTCCTTCCCCAAAGTGCGGAGCTGCTGAAGCTCAGCACAGACTCCCAGACTCCCAGAATCCCAGAATGGTTTGGGCTGGAGGGGGCCCTAAAACGACCCCATGTGGGGGGCTTGGATTGGACTTTTGTGCACTGGAGCTGTTTGTTCCTAAAAGGTTGGATTTTGAGGTCTTTTCCAGCCTTTACGATCCCCTGTGCTTGGTTCTGGCTGCTGCAGGATCCCGGGCAGTGCATCCCGACTGCCACTGCTGGAAGGGAAGTTTTCTTGATGTTTTTATTTTTAAAATGAAATAATTTCCTGTTAAAATGAACGGGTGGGTTTAGGTTTTAATGCAACCAGAGTGTTTCCAGTGAAATGAGCCTTATTCCCATCACTGTGCTTAATAATTTTATCTCAGGTAGTAACTCTGACGAGAGTTACTCCTGAAAAGGGAGGTAAAACTCCCCTGGCCATCAGTGAGAGTGGCAGCGTTGCTGTTGTGTCAGGAAAATGAGGCTGAAACTCGGGATGACTTCACAGAGCTCACGCACCTCCAGCCTTGCTGGCATTTATGAGGATGAGCTGGGAAGGTTTTGTGATTTAAATTTTATTTATTTAGTATAATCGTTGTGCTTTGAGCAGGAAAACAGTCTGATCCTTGTCTTTTCTCTGTCCTGTCTAAATCTGATGTGTAATGCCAGAGGAGCCAAAGTTCCTTGCCTTGCTGGTGGAACAGACTGCTTAAGCACTAAGCCCTGGTAATCCAGTTTGTTTTCCTAGCAGTAACTGTAATATGAAGATATGCACAGCTTGTGCTTGATGTAAGCACGGGGATCATGACAGTGCTCCCAAATCCTTTTATTTTAAGATTTATTTGGTTGATAAACTTGACATGTTTGTCCTTCATTTGTCATTTCTAGCAGGGGATTTAGGCCAAAGGCAGCTTCCCCTTCCTTCCTCTTTCCTTCTGCCTGGAGATTTATTGGCACAGGAGCCCCGGGGTGTCACCTGCAGGTGGACAGTGAGAGGCTCTGAGGGACGGGGCTTGTGGCTCTTCGGGTGACCTTGGGCAGCTCTTTCCTCCTCCTGCCTCACCTAAAAGGGGGAGCAATCCTTTCCTCCCCTGATCCCCAGAGTTTCCTCCTGCTCTTTGTCTGAGGGACTCTGCCCTTTGCACCACACTGCCCAGTCACCATTTCCATAATCGTTCTTTACACTTGGATTAAGCGTTCATATTGTGCAGTACGTGGCATTAATAATATCAAAATGCCATTTTAGACAGTATTTAAGATCAGAATTTCCTATTGGAAATCAATGAGAACATCTTGCTAAAAAACCAGTGACCCGAACGTCCCTTCTTATATAAGAAGTGTCTATATTTATCAGTGCTGATATCAGCTGCTGTGGTTACCTGGCTGTTCATGGCAGAGCCTGAGATGTGTTTCTCACACAGCCAGGTCCTGTCAGGAGAGGGTGACTTTTAGTCTGCACCGAGGTTTTGTTGATTCCTGTTTGGATTTAAAGCAGAAGGCTGCGGATGAAAGGCTCCAGCCCCAGGGTGACTGGGCAGCCCTGCCCAGGACCCTCTGTCACAGGAGGGGCTGCTCCTCCCCAGCCCCACTGAAGTGACAGCAATTCCCTGCTCAGAGCACACCTGCCTCTCCTCGCAGAGCTGGGTCAGGGACAGAGCCTGGATTCTATTCCCAGTCCTGCTGGAAGGGACAGCTCCGTGTTCCCTGACAAATTTAGAGCCAGAGCAAGGATGTCAAGTGCTCGATGCTGCTGGAAGCGAGGCCCCTCTCCTCACCCTGCAGTAAATCTGTGTGCATTGCACAGGGCACCAACACTGGCCTCTCAAACCACAGAGGGATCAGGGTCTGCTTGCTGAGCTTAATGTTCCGTGTTTATCTGCAAGTTTTATCCATACATATGTATTTATCTATATATCTATATATCTATATATCTACATATCTATATATGTATTTATCTATATATCTATATATCTATATATCTACATATCTATATATGTATTTATCTATATATCTATAAATCTATATATCTATATATCTATACATCTGTCTATAAATCTATAAATCTATATATCTATATATCTACATATCTATATATCTACATATGTATTTATCTATATCTCTATATATCTATAAATCTATATATCTATAAATCTATATATCTATATATCTATATATCTATAAATCTATAAATCTATAAATCTATATATCTGTAAATCTATATATCTATCTCCGGTATCTGGTTTAGTCTGGGCTGTAATCTGTAAAAAACTGCAGGGTAACCTCATCAACCTCATCACCTGTAAGCATTCTATTGGGGAAATGTGCAGCACCAGCAGGAATTCAGATTAAAGATGTTAAAAAAAAAAAAGTGTATCTTTTCATCAGTGCCTTCTCCCTCATTAAACACAGAGTTTGCTCATAAGCATTTGCCAAATAAAAAGGGAGAAATAGGTAAAAGCAAACACTGCAATTAAGTTCCCTTGAATTTCCCCAGAAGGTTCATCTTGGCTTAATTTAATATCCCCTCATTCCTGCCCAGCCGCCTGTTGGGCTGGGGTGCAAACACGGAGTGTGCACGGTGGGTTTGTCCTGAGCTGGGCTGGGACAGCCCGGGGGCTCAGAGCCCCTCACACCCTGCAGGGGCTGCAGGAAATGCAGGGGCTGCAGGAGCTGCCCTGGGGATGGAGCTGCAGGAGTTGCAGCCAGGGCTGTTCAGGGGCTGGGGGGCTCTCAGAGCCCCTCACACCCCACAGGAGCTGCAGGAGCTGCAGGGGCCGCAGGAGCTGCAGCCAGGGCTCTTCGGGGGCTGGGGGGTCTCAGAGCCCCTCATACCCTGCAGGGGCTGCAGGAGATGCAGGGGCTGCAGGAGCTGCCCTGGGGATGGAGCTGGAGGAGCTGCAGGAGATGCAGGAGCTGCCCTGGGGATGGAGTTGCAGGAGCTGCAGCCAGGGCTGTTCAGGGGCTGGGGGGCTCTCAGAGCCCCTCACACCCTGCAGGAGCTGCAGGAGCTGCCCTGGGGATGGAGCTGCAGGAGCTGCCCTGGGGATGGAGCTGCAGGAGCTGCAGGAGCTGCAGCCAGGGCTGTTCGGGGGCTGGGGGGTCTCAGAGCCCCTCATACCCTGCAGGGGCTGCAGGAGCTGCCCTGGGGATGCAGCTGCAGCCGGGGCTGGCTCAGGAGCTCTGCCAGGAGCTCTGGAGCAGCCGCTGCAGCCGCGCAGGGACCGAACCCATCCCAGCCGGGGCTGTCCCGTGCCCGCAGCCCTGGCATCGCTCCCCGGAGCTCCCCTGCGAACCCGAGCCGGGCTGTGCCTCACCTGAGCCAGCTCTGCAGAGGGGCAGGGCTGGGGGATTTTAGACTGAGCTCAAATATCTGTGACACTTTTTTTTTGTTTTGTTTTTGGTGGGTGGTTTTTTTTGGTTTTTTGTTTCTTGTTTTTTGGTTATTTTGCCCTCCGGTGTAACGCTCTCTGCCTTCGGACTCGCTGGTATTTCAGCATTAGGTGTGGCTTAACAAAGATCAGTTTTTTAATCGAAGTGAAATGTCAACAAAATTCATTCCCTGGAGGCTGCTTTGCTGTGTCCCTGCTGCAGTTTACACCGGGGCAGGAGAAGTTGTTTGGGGAGTTCTTTAATATTCATGAGGTGTCAGCTCGCTGCTGTTTCAGATGTAGATTCCTGTAAGGTCCTGGGGCCAGTAAATGGACTGGTTTGACTTTCAGTGATTTTTCACACGTAACAAACTCCGCAGATAAGTAAGGGCTGGCCTTCAGCCGGGCAATTTCCAAAGCGCATTTGTATTCATGAGTGCTGTGGCAGTCCCTATTTCACAGCGCGGGGCTCAGATTTACAGAGGGAGCGAGCGGCGCTCGCCCTTGGTGCTGCTGGGAGTTGTGTTTGGGTGCCGGGGGTGCCTGGCCCGGCCGGGGGCGGCTGCAGCTGCGGTTTTGTCCTCTCTGTCCTCTTTGTCCCCTGTGTCCCCTCTGTCCCTCTGTCCCTCTGTCCCTCTGTCCCCTCTGTCCCCTCTGTCCCCTCTGTCCCTGTCCCTCTGTCCCCTCTGTCCCTGTCCCCTCTGTCCCTCTGTCCCCTCTGTCCCCTCTGTCCCCTCTGTCCCTCTGTCCCCTCTGTCCCTCTGTCCCTGTCCCTCTGTCCCTCTGTCCCCTCTGTCCCTGTGCCCATGTGAGGATGCTCTCCCTGTGTGCAGGGAGGATGGCAGGGCAGTCCCCAGACCCTTCCTAGGTTATAAATTCTGCTCTTTCACCTGCTCCACTGCAAACCTGTGCTATGGGAGGGAATCTTTGACTTCTGAAGTTGCAAAAAAAAAAACCAAACCCAAGAAAACAATAAAAAAGCTGTCCCCAGGTCCCGGGGTTTTGAGTGAGCACACTCTGGTTTTAAGGAACCTGGTCTGTGCAGGGCTGTGCCCCAGCGAGGGGCAGCAGGGCAGGGCAGGGGTCACACCCACGTGTGACACTCACAGCCGGGCTGGGCACTTCCTAAATGCTGCTCGGGATCTTTGGCTGACTGGAAAAGAGCTCGGTGCTTGTGTCATTTATGTAAATCAGACTCTGTCACTATTACAGCTAAGGCTGGAAAATGCCTTTGGAACTGCACGAGGCCATTTCTGCTGCAACAATCACCGCACACACTTCCAGGACACAATATTTTTTTCCCATAATTGTAGCACAATTAGGCACGGACAGAAATCAGGGATGATTCCTACAGCTGTCCTGGAGATGCAATGGAGACGTTGGTGTTTTAGAGGCAGGAGGCTCGTTCAGTTGTGCAGGATCAGAGCACTGAGCTGGGACAGGAGTGGCAGGAGTGCCAGCGCCCTGTGCAGGTGGCCAAGGCCCAGCACAGGGCTTGGCATCCCTGGTGCTGTGTCCCAGCGAGGGATGGCACCTTGTCCCCAGGGAGGGATGGCACCTTGTCCCCAGGGACAGCACACCAGGGGTTTGAAATCCTGGCACAGGAGCCATCTTCCTGCTTTTCAAATTGTTATTAATAAAACATAGCCCTGTCTATGTCTCGATGCAGAGACCTCAGTCCTGGTACAAGCCCTCCCATTTATTATTTATACAAGCATTTAACAGCTCTGACATATTTCAGCAGTAACACCAGGCAGCTGTTTGCAAACCAGAATTAGTAACAAAAGGATGAGATACTCCAGAAGGGTTTTTTACATGGATGTGATTGCATGGGAATCATCCCTGGCTCACAGGAGCAATGGTGGGGAATGTGTTGTTTGCTGAGATTTTCAGCAGTTTTGTCTCTCTCCTATGTCCAAGTTAGAAGAGCCATTCAGGTTAGGGGTATTTCATATACCTGTGTGTGTATATATAAATATATATATATGTGTGGCTGCTAATTTAATTTATATATGCAGCAGGGCTTGGGTAAGAAGTGAAGGGATTAATTGTGCTGCCTTATTAGAACCCCAGGAAAGCTGATTGCCTTTCCCTGCCTGCTCCCCCTTCCTGAGGGATGCATGGATGGATGGATGCTCCCGTGAATGTTGAGGATTCTGCCTCCTCCCACAGAGGATTACCCAGGCTGCTGCTGCAGGTTCAGAGAGGTTGAACAGCAGCTTTCCAAAGCCAGGGAATAACCACAGGGGTGGCACAGGCTCCTCTGAGAAGTGTCCCTGAGCAGAGCTGTGGGTGAACCAGAAAATCTGCCTGGGGAGGGTCAGGGCTCCCAGGATTGCTGCTCAAAGGCAGAGGGGGAGGCAAAGAGCTCCGGGCAATCACATCCCTGGAGGTTCTCACTTGCACCCCTGTGCCCTTGAGAACAACGACAGAGCTGGTGGAATAGGTAAAAATAAACAGCAGCACCCCAGGGATAAAGGGAGGAACTCTATCAGACATTTTAGAGAAAAACCCATTGATCCTGCACTGCTGAAGTAGAGGGAATTTTACGGTTGACTTTGAGGGAAGCAAAAACAACTCTTTGAACTGGATTACTTCTTATTTTCATAGCACTGCAGAAAATATCTCCAGCTCATATGAAAACAAGTCGGTATTATCTCCACTTCCAGGGCACTGAAGCTTGGAGAGTGTGAGCCTTTGGAAAACCAGGCAGGAAATGGGTGGCAGAGTTGGGAACCAGACCTAAATTTCTCCAACTTCAGCCCAGTGGAAGGACCTTAGAGAAACAAAGTGACTTTTTCACGTTCTCCAAAGGTGAGAGCTCACACGATGAGCCTGAACCTCCTTTTCCAGCCTCCTCCTGGTGGTGCAGGTTAAGCACGCAGAAGTAGGTTACAAAGGACTCGAGTGCTGAAGAACAAATATTCCTCTGGTGACTCTTGCTGGCCTAGTTCTGGGGCAGCAAAGTCAGAGGAGACAGAACATTTCAATCACACCAAACACACGCCAGAGACACTTTCAGGAGAGGTCCAGGGAGATGTGCAAAGTGAGCAGATCCCACTGGCTCTGCAGGAGCTGCTGGCTCTGGTGTTGTGCACTCCTGGGACAGGGGCAGGGTGGCAGGGTGGGTTTGGAGATGAGGAGATTTCACCTGAGCCACCCTGCAGGGCCCCTTCTCCATCCCCTGCCCCTCGGAAATTGGAATTCCAGTTACGTGGAATTGCTGCTGGGCACAGCTTAACCCAGCCCTTTCAATTCCTGATGTGTTTGGGTGAATATTTGATTAGGAATTGCATTTAATTCTCAATTGAATGAGAGGGGAAGAACCCTTGAGCTGTTACACACTGTCTGTGGTCACTGGGAACAGATTCTGGGTGTTTTAAGGTGCTGAGGCTGCCTGCCCTTGGAGTGCCCCCTCCCAGAGGCTCCCACAGCAGCTGCTCTGGGCAGGGCACAGGGAGGATGCACGCTCTTGGATTTAAAGGTTTTATGGGACATGAAATAATTTTGCCGGTTAAAAGCTAAACTTTATAGTGTTTCTATTTTTAATTAAATATTAATTGCAGAAGACGGCCCTGGAATTGACTGTTCAGATCATTTAATCCATATAGATGACCTTTACGTTGAATTTATTCTCTCGTGCTTACACTGCCCTTCAACCCCATCTGGGGACTGACCTCATCTGCCAGCCTCTCCCACTCTTAATTAGAAAGATGCCGAGCTCACGCTCCTCTTTAATATTTATTAATGTTCCTCTGCTGAGGATCCTGCAGGAGCTGGTGATTGCTGCTATAAACTTTCCCTGGCAGTTCCCTGTGTACAAACAGCCCAGTTATTCCTGCACAGCTTTTGAGGCTCGGGTGCACTTCAGAGGGGCCAGGAAAGGGGGAACAGTTTCTCCTGCAGCTGAAAAGCAAACCCACTTCCCATGCTCCTTTATGGAACTTAAGCATTACTTGAAAAATCTTGGTTTTTCTTTTTTCCTCCCCCCAACCATCTTAATTCAGTTCTTTTGATGCTGATAAGCAGCTTTGTGCAGCATGAAATTTCCCACCGTGGTTCTGAGTTGCCTGAGAATTCAGGTATAAAAACAAACCAGCCAGAAAAGGTGTGTCCATGTGCTGAGAGCTCTGAAAGGATCAGGTTCATTTGCAAAGCCCTGTTTGCCTCTGTGAGATGTGATTCTGTTTCTGCCAGTGCACAAGGACAAGCACAGGATGGTTAAAGATGAGAAGTTCATTAAAATGGCAGCTTAAGGAGGGGAGCACCGAGTGCAAACCAGCCTGCTCTGCTTGTCTGTGGGACACCTGAGAGGAGAGCTGCACCACAGGGAAGGGTTTCCTTTGCACTTTGAATTCCTTCAGTTCCTTTGGCTCCCGGTTTCTGCTGCTCTGCTGCTGATGTGCATTGAATTACGTGAAAACAAAGATAAAACAAAACAAAATCCACCCCAAAGCCCCCAGCAGCTGCGTCAGGGGACCAGGGGACCGTGCCAGGAACCCAGAACCTCTCTGGCTGCTGCAGTGGGAGGGTCTCAGGGACAGGGCTCTGCCCAGGACCAGGGCTGGGTGCTTGGGGTGCTCCCAGCAGATCCTTTCCACAGCAGGGGCCCAGAGAGCAGCAATCCCTCCTGAGCCAAACATCTGATCTGCTGTGTCTATGGCATTGCACAGAGCAGGGGAGGGAATGCAAAACAAGAGAAAAAAATTAAAATTATTCCTTCACAATCTGCTTTTGCCCTCTGGGGTGGCAGTAACCACCTCCTGTGCTGTTTAGGATAACTGAGGCCTATCAGGATGCTGCTTCAGTTTGGGATTTGACACATGGATCAAGTCCCTTAAGCCTGCTCCTGAGGATTTGGAGATTTTTGTAAAGCTCAAATGCACAAAGCAGCCTCTGAGCTGTGGCTGCTGGATGGATCAATGCGACTGCATTTAACTTCTCAAGCCAAATCTGCCGTGTTCCTCCTCTTGCCTCCTCTCCTGGAGTTTCCATTTAATATTTGATAATACCGTTGCTGTGCTCACTGTTGTTTTCCAACAACAGCCCCCTAAAGCAGGAAAAAATCCCTAAGAAGAAAAATCTTTAAGCACATTTCCTAGACCTCTGCCTGTCTCTGCCCTCCAGTTATAGCAAGGCTGTTATCATTTAAATCTAGACACAAATCTGGCTGTGCCAGAGCCTTTGCCAGGCTGTGCCAGAGCCTTTGCCAGGCTGTGCCAGTGCCTTTGCCAGGCTGTGCCAGAGCCTTTGCCAGGCTGTGCCAGAGCCTTTGCCAGGCTGTGCCAGAGCCTGTGCCTGGGGCTGTGCCAGAGCCTGTGCCAGGCTGTGCCAGTGCCTTTGCCAGGCTGTGCCAGAGCCTTTGCCAGGCTGTGCCAGGGGCTGGCCAGAGCCTTTGCCAGGCTGTGCCAGTGCCTTTGCCTGGGGCTGTGCCAGTGCCTGTGCCAGGCTGTACCTGTACCTTTCCCAGCTGCTGTCAGCTCCCAGCCCGGCTGCAGGGGCTGGGAACGTTCCCCCTCTGCTCCCAGCAGGGCCCAGCCCTGAGTGGGACTGAGCACAGCAGGGGCTGCTGGCCCTGCCCTTGGTGCTCCCCAGGTCACTGAAATCCTCACGTCCCACCTGCAGGGCTGAAGCAGCTCTGCACAATGGCATTGATCACTTTAGGAATGGGTAAGAAAAGTGAATTTGGTTATTTCTCAGCCATGCGTGGCTGTGTAGAATTGCACAGATTTGGGCTTTAATCAGTCAGGTCGCTTCCTCAGCTCAGGGCTGGACACAACAGGAACATTCACACAAAAAGCTGAATGTCCTCTCCTTGTCAAACCCATCCCACACCTCTGGGCCCTCGTGTTTGTCTCCTGAAAGATTGTAATTAGCTCCCGGGCCTAAACATTGCCATTGGTCACACTTAATTTGTGCATGTGAGTTCTGCACTCACTCTGTTCTTGTACCTTGCTGTATTTTTGGGTGTTTTTCTGCAAGTTGGTTTTGTGCAGCAGGAAGAGAGACCCTGGCAGTGAAACTTGACTGAAATCCATACGTGCAGTTTGCACCTTTACTCAGCTCCTACACCTGCAAGGATTTTCACAGGCAGATGAATTTTGAACACAGGTGCTGCAGAAACAGATCCTCCAGACCAAGGCGTGTGTTACACAAATCGAATTTTAAAATTACATTTCCGATGCCTCGAGAAAAAGATTGCAGGGAGCCAAAAAAAGCCCCGAATCTGATGGTGAATATGAATACACCAGCAAGTCACACTTCAATAAACCTCGGGGCTGGAGAAGCAGTCCCAGGGAGGAACGCTCAGCGGGCTCTGGTTTAACCTCTGTCTGCAGGGCTGAGCTCTGCCTGCACGTGGCAGCCCCCAAAGTCCTCATCCCACTCCCTCTGGCTTCCTGGCTGGATAATTTTCCTTCTGCAAAGCAAGGCTGGGCTGCTCGGCTGAGTATTTCCAACCACCTAAATCCTGGGGCAATTATTTTAATAAAAATGAACGGTGGGCCTCCTGCCTGGCTCTGAAATGGCAGTGTGAGCTGTAATCCAGATGGAAGCGGTGCAGCTGCACTGTGTTAATTAAGTATACACCAAACATATGGCAGTACACCTCCACCAACAGGCACAGCTCTCGTGGATGCAGTCAGCTCTTGTGCATGCATAAAGAGCCAGCCCTGAACTCCAAAAATGCACAAGTCCTGACCTCTGGCTGAAGGAATTACTGGTGCTAAACTGCTGCACCTCCGTGGCAGAAGTGGTTTTGTTGTCACTGAAACGCTGCTGAGGTTGGGGTGTTCAAAAGAAGGAAAAATTCCTTATTTTCTCCTATTTCTGATCTCCTCTGGTGCACAGTTCCTGTGTTAGAGCTCCAGAGGAGAGGCTCAGGGAAAGGAGCACAGCCCTGCAGGGAAGGATCTGCCATGGCCCCACAGGGAAGGATCTGCCATGGCCCCACAGGGAAGGATCTGCCATGGTCCCACAGGGAAGGACCTTCCATGGCCCTGCAGGGAAGGATCTGCCATGGCCCCACAGGGAAGGATCTGCCGTGGCCCCACAGGGAAGGATCTGCCATGGCCCTGCAGTTTGGGTGTTATTTCTCTATGTTTGGAGCAGAGGAGGAATTCCTGTGCAGTGGCACTGACACAGACACCCCCATTCCTGGGGTGCACCAAGAGGTTCACAGCAGCACAATTTTGTCCCAATCAGTAAATAATGAAGCAAACAACATCAGGAGGGCCCATACCATTCCCTCACTGAGTGTTATTTGTGCCAGAGCAGTGCTGGGTGCCCAGGGATCCCCGAGCTCCATCACAGGTGGGGAGAAGCTGTCCCTGGGGGTGTGACAAACCCCTGATGCTGGTGGCACCTGGATTTCACCCAGAGCCACAGCAGGAGCGAAATCCAGCAGAGACACAAGAGGAGGAGCAGGGACAGCTCCAGGACAGCTGGAACCTGTTTCCCACAGATGTTTTTCCCTGATTCCCCAGGAAATCCTGCCAGGCTGCTCCTGGGTGTGCAGCAGCCACGGGCAGAGCTCCCTCCCCGTGCTCATCATTCAAAAGGCTTCACATAAAATGGGTTTGGTTTGTAAGCTGAGGAGTGGGGGAACTTCACTCCTGACTGAACTGCCAGGGGTTGTTATTCATTATTTGAGCTCATCTTTCCTGCAGCTGGCTGCAGGTTTTCCTCCACAAAGGGCGGCTTTGAGGACAGTGGAGCTGACCCGAGTGCAGCCCGTGTGAGATACAGGAGGCAGATGAACTCCTGGAGATAAACCCGGGCTGGCTCTGCCTTGGTTCTCCTCCAGCAGAGATGGATCTCATCTCTCAGGGCAGGCACTTGACTCTGCCTTCTCTGACTCCCAGCCTGATGCAGCAGGCTATAATTAGTTTTCACACCTTGGCTATGTTTAACTCCCTCTGTCTCATCTGTTAATCTGCTAACAAGCAGCAAATGTGTTTTCGAGTAGGCTCCAAATGGGAGGCCAGGACCTCACTGTTCACCTTCCGAGGGAGCTGCTCGGAGGGCACAGGTCTTAGATAATTTTCAAATATCTTGTATTCATGTAGTTTTTACAGCCTGAACAAAAATGAGATTGTATATCTTAATATTAATGCAGAAAGTTGTAAATGGACTAAAAGCTAATAGCGTAAAATAATCTTTAATTTCCTTTTGGTGCAGGAAATGATTTAATACCAGTAAAGGTAGCAGTCTGCAGCCTGGAAGCACCTTCCATAGCTGAGCAAACCAGGCAATTCCTGTTCTGTGGCTGTTGTGGCAGTCTGGGGGCTGTTCCAAATGAGACCTCCCGTGGGTATTGGGGGTGGGGGAAGATGGATCTCCTCCCAACAGAATTCAGATTCAGAATTCCAACAGAATTCAACTCCAGATCAGTGCTGGAGTTATCCGGGGTTGGGAGATGGGAGACTGAACGTGGACACTGGATTTTAATCCTTCCTCAGTGCTGGGGGTGAGGTGAACTCCTCCCTCCCTCCCCCAGTGCTGGGAATCTCCTTCCCTCTCGAAATCTCCCAGACAAGAAGTCCTGAGACCCCTGAGTCTCCAAACTGCTTTTGTCTCACCCAACCACCTCAGACTGGAAGCAGTGCAAAGAACTTGGTTCTGTAGCACATAAAAATACTGTGGTCCTGTTTGCTGCAAGGACAGAGCATCCACAAACTCATAAATGTTCATTAAAAATAATTAAAACATCTGTAAACAACTCTTGCAGGTCTGTGCTGGAGTCCAGACAGGTGCTGGGTGAATTTCTGGAAGAATTTCCTCCTGGAAAGGGTGGGCAGGCATTGGATCTGCACCCACCCTGGAGGTGCCCAAGGGACCCCTGGGTGTGGCACCGAGAGCTCCGGGCTGGGGACGAGGTGGGGGTGGCTCCCGGGTTGGACTCTGATCCTGGGGGGATTTTCCAGCCCCCTGATCCTGGGATTCTGTGCAGCTCTCTGTTTTTCTCTTGCACTGCCTGGCTCTGGTCAAACCAGCCGCTGCCAGCGTATTTATCTCACTCATAAATTTTGACTTCATAGGTCAGATCTCCTTTGTCTGGACATAAATGAAGAACAGCTCCTTTTTAATTTTTTTTCCCCCTTACATTTGTGCTGACTGTTCCAGCAGTCGCTGCCTGTGTGTTGCTGTGTCTGGAATATCAAATTTGGAGCTGATCTGCAGCCAGGCAGAGCAGGGGGTGACCTCTGTCATGTTCATCTCCCCACGTCTGCCATTCACACGGGCTGCTCATCCCAACCACAAACCGTCCCCGTGCGTCAGCCTGACTTTTATTCATTTGTTCCTTTATTTATCTATCCATCATTCCCTCCAATTGTTTGCATAAGAATGGAGATTAAAACTTCTGCAATAATAGCTGGAGCTGAAATTGGATTCTAAGCCTGCGGGGCCCTGGGCTGATTGGAGCTGTCAGGGGCTGCTGCAGAGAGCTCCCCTGCTCGGGGGCCGTGCCCTGCCCTGCCCCAGCCCTGCTGCCCCCTCACATCAGGGCAAGATGGTTCTTTCATTTTCCTCCTCTGCAGCTCTCGTTTGCCCAAGTCCATCAGCCGAGGCCGCCTGTGCCATTTGTCCTAAGTCTCTTTCCCAAAGAGCTGCCACTGATTATCAACCTTTTTTATTTTCCATTGTTAATCCTCCTCCTTCCTTCAGTGGTCTGTTCATTTACTAATCCCAGCTGTCGTGTGCTTAGATGTGGAGAGATGGAAATCTAATCTCAATGCGGTTTTCATTCTCTGTCTAATGTACTTAGGGAGATTCACAGGATTGAGGCTTTTTTGGGGGGTTGGTAGGGCAGCAGATGCCCAAATGACCACTGCTACCTGGGCTGGGGAAGTGAATCCAGACATCCATGGATTTGGCTTGGCTTTATTCAAATGCAGGCTGGTTTTTATAGTTATAAATTGCACTCTTATCCTTCCTGATAATTTCACTGAGACACAAGTGGTCTGTTAAGAGGTTTGGAGCCTTTCCCAGCCAACGAGCTCCTTTAAATAGGAGATGGGCTGAGCCAGGCCAGAGCTCCTCCACGGGGCAGAGCAGGACCTCGAGGCTCAGGTTCAGACTGGACATTCAGGACAATTTCCTCACTGAAGGGGCTGCCAAGCACTGGAACAGGCTGCTCTGGCAGGGGTGGGGTCACCACCCCAGGAGTGTCCCCAAAACGTGTGGCCCCCAAAATGTGGCACTTGAGGGCACAGCTTGGTGGTGACCGTGGTGGTGGCAGCGTTGGGCTGATGGTTGGGCTGGGTGACCTCAAAGGTCTTTCCCAACCTGAACAATTCAAATTTCTGACTCCCAGCAGCAGCAGCCACAGCTGGAGAGGTGCAGCAGCCACAGCTGGAGAGGTGCAGCATCTCCAAGGCACTGCTGGGCAGAGCTGGAGGAGCTGCACAGGCAGAGCAGAGCCTTGGAGAGGTGGGGAGGATTGACAAGTTTCACGTCACAGGCGTGTTCCCAAACGAATCTGTTGTGATAGGTATTAGTCATAAGGATAAACTGCAGGGAGATTTGCATTTTATTCTCTTTATCCTCCTTCAATCCCGAACAGCCCCTTCTGCCCACCCTAATTTGGAATATTTAGGGGGATTTGCTGCATTTTTTGGTAATTAAAGGTCCTGGAGAACAGTGAGTTCCTCTGAAGGGGATGGTGTGTGTGTGCTCAGGCCGGGGTGTGCACAGCTCCTTGTGCCTGCACGCTCACAATCACGGACTCACTGGGGCTGGAAGAGCCCTGGAAAATCACAAACCCCAAGAATTACCCCAGCCCTGCCCTGGCCACCACTGAACCCTGTCCTGAGTGCCACATCCTCGTGGTGCTGGGGGATCCCTCAGGAATCAGGCTGGCCCCTGCTCTGTGCTCATTCCCACTGCAAATCCACACTTTGGGTTTGGGGGTTTCCTCTCCTCCCCTCGGGGTTATTTTGGGGTTTCTCAGCTCCTGGCTGAGCCCTCACCCCCTGCAGCCCTGCAGAGCTGCTCACACATCTCAAACACAGCAGGAGTGTGTTAGTTCCACACTAAGAGCCTGAATTTATCTAGGCTCTGTCATATGCTGCTCTCATTGTGTTTTATGACCTTTAATTAATTAAGCTTCATAAAATTCTAATCATGCCGGAATTATTAATCCTGTTTTAAATTAACTGGCCAAAGAGAGGTGAAATGTCTTAGCAGGCTGTGGGTACCTGATGTGAACCCTGACGTCCTGCTGCCTCCAGCCTTGCAGGAGTGAATTTTCAGCAGGAAAATTCCTTCCCTCAGGACTTCAGGTGAAGCCTTTGGCTCTGAGGTTCCTGTGCTGAACTCTTCCCGCTGCACGTGGATGTGACCCTGAGCAAACCACGGCTTGTCCCAGGACCCAACCACAGCTCCTGCTTGGGGAACAGTTTCAGTAAGAGCAGAAGTGAGAATTCCCTCCCCTCCTGCCTGCCAAAAACTTTCCTGACTCTTTAATTCCTTTCACAGCAGTGCAGAAGGCAGCCCTATTTTATCAATCCCAGCCTGGCATTAACTGAGTGGTAATTTCCTTTGCAAGGAAAGTTTGTGGTGGTTATTTAAAGCTCTGCTGCACCTCCCTTGCGAGGTGTACCACATCTCTGTCCTTCCGAGGAGGGAGGCAGGGCTGATGGGAATGTGTGTCCTGGCCACGTTCCACTGAGTCTGCAGCCAGGCAGGGCTGGGGATTACTCGGGGCTGTTGGGAGCTCTGTATTTCTGTCTCTGTGTGTCTCCATAAGCTTCTAATCTTCTGATGGCTGCAGTTTGATTTTGCTGTGAAGGGCACACACAGAGGCACCTGTGGCCACGGGGTGGTTGTACAGAGGCTGTTTCTCAGCCAGAGAGGTGGATTGCATAAAATTAACCTCACACAGAATCACAATGGTTTGTGTTGGAGGGGACCTTACACTCCTCGGGTTCAATCCCCTGCCTGGCCAGGGCTGCCACTCACAGCTCACTCAGGGCCTCCTTCAACCTGGCCTGGAACGTTTTAATTAAACAAACAACCCCAAAAACACAAACCCAGACTCCCAAGTGTGCCCTTACTGCACTCTTGCCTGAAGAGAGCTGAGTGTCAGCAAAAGAAATGCATTTTGCTGGGTGTCAGAGGAGAGCTGACAGCTCAGTGTAAAATATTGTCCTCAAGGAAAAGTTTCCAAGCCCTGGAGATCCCTCTGGGACCAAGCAGCCCATTCTGGTGTCACTTTGTCCCTTCAGTGAGGGACGCTGAGCGTGTGAGTCTGCTTTGGGTGCTGCTGGGGAGGGCAGCCCTGCAGGGCACCGGGGGTGAGGCTGGGAGCCGTTCCTGCACTTTTATTTCAGTCCTTGTGACCCGTTCCTGCACTTCATTTGAGTTCTTGTGACCCGTTCCTGCACTTCCTTTGAGTCCTTGTGACCCGTTCCTGCTCTTCCTTTGAGTTCTTGTGAGTTCATTTGATGCTCTCATGAGTTCTGTGTGACCCTGGGCAAACCCACACCTTCCCTCTGCCCGGGAGCAGGGCAGTGCTCCCTGTGTTCCCTCTCCTGTCCTTCATCTCCCTCTGTGCTCCCCTCCCGTGGGAGCCCCAGGAGGTGCTGGGTGTCCCCAGGAGGGAATGCAGCCCTGCCTGCCGGGCTGCCAGCACACCCAGCAGTGCCCTCAGTGCTGGGCTGGGCTGCACACTCGTGTGGGTTAATGCCACGGCCAGCCCTGCCAGCAGCTCTGGGCACACAGGGCTCACAGCAGCCCGGCTGGGTGAGGAGGAGCTGCCTGTGAGCAGGGCAGGGGCTGGGCAGGGCTGGCAGGGGCAGGGACAGCCCCTCTGCTCCCTCTGTGCCTGCCATGGCCCCAGCAGCTGATCCTGGGGGCCTCTGCACCCCCAGCTCCCTCCCCCCGTGCCTGGTGAGCACCACAGAGCGCTGACAGGACAGACTGACAGCAGTGCAGGGATTCACCGAGGGATGTGAAATCTTTTGGGTTCTCTCCAGCTCCCTCCTTCTCCATTCATTGTCTGTGTGATGAGAGTCACCAGTGCCTGGCAGTGCTCAGAGTTCAGGGGAGAACATCCCCACAGCTCTGCCAGAAATGGAGTTTCTCTTCTCTTCCCTGCCCTGAGCAGCGTTTCTGTGCCTGGGGTGACCTGGGGCTCTCAGTGTGCTCAGGGTGCTCTGACAGGGGTTCCTGTGGTGTCACCCCAGGAAATGCTCTGAGCCACAGCAGCTGCTGGCCCTGCACCCCTGCCTGTGTCCCTGCACATTCCTGTCCTGGCCGAGATCGGGATCTGCTCCACGCTGTTCATGGAATCACAGGGATATCAGGAGTGACCAGTTCTGAGCTCTCGAATGCTGTTTCTGTGCCAAAACCTCTCAAGTGCAGTGAAATGGGTCAGAAAAGGCTCCACAAAGCAAATGTGTGCTGGGTTCTGTGGCTGGTGGAAGGAGCTGAACTGACTTGAATTGGGGTGGGATCCATGGGATGGGATTGATGGGATCCATGGGATCCATGGGATCCATGGGATCCATGGGATGGGATTGATGGGATCCATGGGATCCATGGGATCCGTGGGATGGGCTGGGGGCAGCAGGGTGCCCCAGGCTCTGGGCACCCCACTGCCCACGCTGTGCTCTCTGGAGGGCCGGGCAGTGTTTGCAGCTGGATCCAAGGCTGAGCACGTTGGTTTCTCTCTCTGTTTCTCCACATCCCAGCCTGAGCCGTGGCAGGAGGAGTTTCCTGCCCAGCCCTGACCCACACCCCCAGCAGCAGAGCAGGTACTTGAGAGCAGAGAAGATGAAACATTTCATTATTTATTTCCCTGTGGTGATCTCTGTACACTCCAGTCAGATTTGATTACATTTACATTAGCATGTTAATAATTCATCACATTATCCAGACTCTTAAATCCAGATGCATGAGGCATTAGCAGTAAAAACGCTCTTCATCTGTATTTATTTCTGGACATGTTTTAAACATTTTTATTTTTCTTACTGCTTTGGGCTTCAGGAATGTTGTCACTGTCCCCAGGTATGTGCAGTTTAAGGAGCTAGAACTGGGGATGTGTTCTGTGGTGGTTTTAAATGAGCTTTGCATTTATTGTCTGTTTAGAAGGTGTTGCTGTGGCAGGGCGTGGAATGAGATGAGCTTTGAGGTCCCTTCCAGCCCAAGCCCTTGCATGGTTCTGGATGTGAGCTGGTCCATATTCACCCAGACACAAATACGTGTATCTGTATTATATCTGTATATCTGTGTATCTATGGATGTATGCAGATTGCTTAGGCACCTTGGACACCCACAGATTTCGGTTTTGTTTAGTCAGAGTGGAGATGGGAGGCTCTGAGCTAAGAGATGTCACTGATTTTGATCACAGTGAGCACAGGGACTCACAAAATAGGAAATATTTGAGGAGATCTGGCAAGATCATACTGGATAAGCTCAGATTCGATTTGAAAAAGGAAGATTAACATCCTGATCACCAGGAATAATTGTTACAATATTTCACATTGCACTGAAGCTTATTGCTGAAATCCTCTGTTTGACACTGGTGAATATTCTGCTATTTTATCATTTGCTGACTTGCATAGGAAATGGAGAATTCTGTCAGGAATGAAAAGTAACAGTAAAGTAAATGCCTTTCATTTTAAATAATAAAAAAATAAGAATCAGTGGACATTTCTCAGGCTACCTGGGCTCTGTGCAATGAGCTTTTCTGGTGCCTCTGGAGCAGGACCTGGCTCAGGTCAGGGCCCAGCACGTCACAGCAGCATCACTGCTCCCCCTGAACGCCCTGACCTTCCTGTGGCTGAGATTTGATGGGAAATGTCCCAAATTCTGCAGCAAAGAGGAAAAGTGTGCTGAAGTTAAGGAAGGTGCTGACAAAGTGGGTCATTAATAAAGCTGCAGCCCTTTGTGCAGAGGTGCCTGGGATAAATTGTCACTCACAAGTTTGTAATTTCCTGGGTTTTGTCATTTCAGAGCAAATCCTGAACCTGGGTGATTTTGTTTGTGGAACGTTCAGTTGGGTTTAATTGCCCACTTTTCTTTTATGAATCTGATCTGATAATGGAAGGTTTAGAGGCAAATTCATTTTGTTGCAATAGATTTTTCTCTGTCTTTTCCCTTTGTGTTTCGGGTCCAGCGGGAGGGGGATGGAACAGAGGTCCCCGTGAGGGAGCTGAGGAGGAAAGGGAAGGGAAGGGAAGGGAAGGGAAGGGAAGGGAAGGGAAGGGAAGGGAAGGGAAGGGAAGGGGAAGGGGAAGGGAGGGGAAGGGAAGGGAAGGGAAGGGAAGGGAAGGGAAGGGAAGGGAAGGGAAGGGAAGGGAAGGGAAGGGAAGGGAAGGGAAGGGAAGGGAAGGGAAGGGAAGGGAAGGGAAGGGAAGGGAAGGGAAGGGAAGGGAAGGGAAGGGAAGGGAAGGGAAGGGAATGTTCTGCTCTGGCACGGGGCAGGTCCCTGAGCACAGAAATCCCCCCTGCACTCTCCAGGGTTACAGCTGACACCAGGAAAGGGGGGCAGGGGCACAGGGGCTGTCTGTGTGCCCTGGTCCCTCCCAAACCCCTCCTGTGCTGTTCTCTGGGAGCCCTGGGACCCCTCTGGGACCCTCTAGGACCTCCCTGGGAGCCCTCTGGGACCCCCTGGGATCTCTGCTGCCCACTGCAGAGCTCTGGGCTGGCAACACGTGCAGAAAACGTGTTTAAGTTTCTGTTCCTTGACAGAATTGATTAAAAATTGCCTTTCCTTCTCAGCCATGATTATGGGCTTCTTTTTTTTTTTTCCCAAATTGTCTTGGTAAGGACACAGTGAGTTTGTAATGGAAAAGTGAAAATGAAATTGCGAATCTTTTCCTTTTTCCTTCAGCACATGTGCTTCCACACCAATGCATCACTAACTATTAATTTAACACCTGTTTTCTTTGAACCGTTATTTGACTTTTCTCCACATTTTAATCCCCCTTGGACAGGAATTCTCATTTTCAGGAGCTGTGAGGTCTCAGAGAAATCTCCAAAGTGCGTTTAGGATGCTCAAGCTTCTTGTCCTTCCCCACCTCATCTCTCCCTTCTGCCTGTGGCTGCTTCTGCAGAAGCTTCAGCAGCACCCAGGCCCTCGCAGCAGCGTGTTTGCAAGGCTGTAATTGTAATTATCTCCAGGCTATTTTCCTCCAAGTAGGTTTGTTAGCAAGTGCTCAGTCCTGCTGCAGGAAATGGCTCCCTTAATACCTGGAGTGTGTCTCAAAAATTGTTCTGACATCAGATGTCTTTCAATTACAACTCTTAATCTTTATAATAACAGTTCATTTTCTTAATTAGAAAATGATAACCACGGTGCTCTAATGAGAATGGCAGTGCTCTGAAAGGGTTCAGGATTTCAGACCTTGAGGAAAGGCAGGGAGGCTCCACCTGCCCGGGCTGCCCCAGCCTGGCTGTGCTCCCTGCCGCCCTCCCACAGCAGCCCTGGGTGCCCAGGGATGCCCAGAAGGAATTCTGGGCTGGAATGGGATGGGATGGGATGGAAGCCTCTGAGTGGAAGCTGCAGAGCTGCTCCCACGCTGGGGGTGCTGGGGGTTCCCTGCCCTGCAGCACCGGGCTGGGCTCAGCTGAGCTCCAGCCCCAGCCGTGGATAAAGTTGGAATTTTCCTGTCCCAGAGCCAGGGGCAGGAAAAGGGAACCTGGCTCCTGTGGGCTCTGTGCTTCCTTCCCCTCCCCTGAGCAAAACTCCTGCAGCCACTGCAGGAATTTTCACTTTGGTGTGGCAGGACCAGGAGGAGCCCTGCGGTCCGTGTCAGGGCAGGGAGGGGCAGTGCCAGAATTTCCAGGTGTGCTCCCCATGGAGAGGAGCTCAGAGGTTCCATGTCAGGGCAGGGATGAGCAGTGCCCAGAGTTCCCAGGTGTGCTCCCCTTGGGGATCCCTGAGGTTCTGTGTCAGGGCAGGGATGGGCAGTGCTGAGAGTTCCCAGGTGTGCTCCATATGGAGAGCTCAGGGAACCCTGAGATTCCGTGTCAGGGCAGGAATGGGCAGTGCCAGAGTTCCCAGGTGTGCTCCCCTTGGGGATCCCTGAGGTTCTGTGTCAGGGCAGGAATGGGCAGTGCCAGAGTTGCCAGGTGTGCTGTCCATGGAGAGGAGCTCAGAGGTTCCGTGTCAGGGCAGGGATGGGCAGTGCCAGAATTTCCAGGAGTGCTCCCCTTGGGGATCCCTGAGGTTCTGTGTCAGGGCAGGAATGGGCAGTGCCAGAATTTCCAGGTGTGCTCCCCATGGAGAGGAGCTCAGAGGTTCCATGTCAGGGCAGGGATGGGCAGTGCCTGAGTTCCCAGATGTGCTCCCCACGGAGCCCTGGGCACTGCCAGCCCCCTCTCCCTTCCCTCCCCAGGACAAAAGGAATGCCGAGGTCTCTGCTCCCTCCAGTCCCACAGCTGCTGGTTCTCTGCTCAGCTCACCAAAGATGTGATGTTACAAACCCACCTTTTGCTTTTCAAATAAATCCCATTTTTACCTCTCAGGAAAGCCATTTGAAACGCACTTAGCAACCGTCAGAGTCTATTTTTAGCTTCTATCAGGGTGGAATGCACAAAATGTAATAATCTCATGCTTGGAGCCTTTTCCCTTCTTCCCAAGGCGTGAACTCACTGCCATGGATGGGAGAAGCTGTGAGCTCTGCCCAGCCCTGGCTGTGCCCACACCTCACACTGCCCACGGCCCCTTGGGCACTTTGGGCATCCTGGGCAGCCCAGGCACGGGGATGGGCTGAACAAACCAAGTGTCAGTGCTGACATCCCCCTGTGACAGCCAGATCAGGTCAAGGGTGTTTGTAGGGCAGGGATGCAACGAGAGGATGGGCAGGGAATGAACAAACACCTCCAGGAAAGCAGGGGTGCAATCCCTGCTCACCAGTGCCCCAGGAGAACTGGGCTGCAGCTGTTAACCCTGCTCCTAAACACATTTTCCATTTTCTGCCAGTGCTCTGCCCTCCCTCAGAGCCTGGGAGTGAGGCTGGAGCTGTCGGGGTGTGTGGGGGGAGCTGTGCCTGCCATCGATGTGTCTGCCACCAATCTGTCACCTGAAGGGTGATCTCGGGGCTGTGGAACCGGGCTGGGACACCAGAGTTCCCAAATCACCCCTGGAATTCAGTGTGGGACCCTGGCCCTGCGTTCCCTGGCTCCCTGTTCAGCAGAGCTGTGAATGGCAGCAGGGATGGGGCTCCCAGAGATCGAGTGACCTCCTGTGCCAGATCAGAAATAGATTTTAAATAATTCATTGAATAAAGTCTAGGATTTCTGTAAATGTCTGTCTGATTCTCCGTGCTCTTTATTATTCCTGGCTTTCGTGCCAGCTCGTGGAGCACAGAGCCTCATCCCTCTTGTCACCCCATCTCCGCTGCCCCTCCACTCGCAGATCGTTCCTCTGCTTTGAACGGCACTTTAATTCTTCCTTTTTCCTCTTGAGCGAGGGAACTGTTTTGCTTTGATTTCCCTGCTGGAGTGTGCTCTGCTCTGATGAGAGAGGACAGAGCCATCACCTCCCCGGGTGTGGAACTGCCCCATCCAAAGGTGTCCCAGCAAAGGGCAGGGTCCTGCAAACCCCTGAGCAGCCCTGCTCTAATCTGGATCCGCTCAGCACACCCAGCTGAAGTCAGCCTGTGCAGCTTAAACATGGGCACGGCTGAGCCTGGGCTTTGGAGAGAATAAAAACCTGCAGAATAAAAACCTGCAAAACCTGTTGGCAGGGCAGCCAACAAGGCAGAGTTCTGAAACTCTGGGTGGGAGCAGAACAGGGAATTTGTCCATTTTCCTGATTCCAAGCACTCTGCCTTACTCCTCATAACCAAAGGGATGGGTTTGGTTTTGCTGTTCAGCTTTGGGCTGGAACAGAACAGGATGCACATTTCCTTACAAAGACACATTCCTGTCTGTTTTGGTGGTCTGAAATGAAATCAGGAGGAATGTTATTTAATTGGGGAGAAGGGAAAGCAAGGGGGAATAAACAGGCACCTGGTGAGTTCCTGGTTCTCCCTGTGTGATGTGGGACGTGGAAGGTGCTTGGAGAGCGTGGGGCTGGTTTGAACAGAGCTCCAGACTGGCTCCTGAGAGCCCTCCTGCCTCAGGGGATGCAGAACTGGAACTTTTTCTGTCTTTTTTAAAAACCTGGTACAAACTTGAAGTGATTATTTCCATCACAGCTCTCCTGACTGTCTCACCTGTGGGGAAGTGAGGCCGGATTTATTCCAGGCTAAGCAGGAGTAAAATGTCCCTTCCTCCATCCCAACCCTTGTGTGAGCTCCAGCTCTCTCCCCTGCATGAACAGTCACTCTGGGGTGCTGGGGTGGATTTGCAGCCCAGCAGTCATTGCCTTTTCCCTTTAATGCAGGGACTGAACCCAAAGAGGTGTGTGCCTGATCGGGGCTGAAGTCCTGGTGCTGGTACTGCCAGGATGTTTCTTGTTCTGTGCCTTCAAAAGACTCGGTTTTTCTTTTGAAAATTATATTTCTTTTATAACCCCCCTGGTTCTGTGTGGATTACAGCAGTCCTGGTGGGTGTGTGTACACAGGGCAGGAAAAGCTGGAGTCAAACCCAGAGCCCTTTAAGTAACAAAACAAAAACAGAAGCACAGAAGTAGAATTGCACTGGAGCTCATTTAAGGCTCCCTGAAATTTCCACTGTGCGAGTGTTTGAGTGTTGCAGTTACTGTGGCACATCTCATTTTCCTTTATTCCCTGGTGGATGTTTCCCTGAGAGTTTGGTACAGATGCTGAACAATAAAGCCTGTTGCAAATTGCTTTCCAACTGCTAGGTAATTACAGCAGGTTTTATGCTAAATGTAAAGAATGTACTGCTATTTTTTAATAAAGGGAACATCTTTTCTTATCTGATGCTCTAATGCAGCCTCATTTGTCTCACTTTCCAGCTGAAGGGGAGCTCCCAGTCGCTCACACCCAGCAGGAGCTGCTGGCATGGCCGCCTTTCCACATTCCTCCCCAGAAGTGCCTGTTCAGTGATCAGCTGGAAGTTCAGCCCCTGTGTGTATTCAGTAAGTAACTTTAAATATTTAATATGACTACACGGAGGCCAGGGAGTGCGTTTGTATCTGTACTTGTTACCAAATCCGACGGAGCGTTTGGCTCCAGCAGGCTCCGAGGATTAGCTCCACGTTCTGTCACATTTGTCAGTGTTTACTAACCACCAGTGACATTCTCATCTCTCATACACCAGCCTGAGCAAACACGGAGCTCCTCAGCCCTCCTTGGAGGGAGCGTTCCCTCCGTGCCTCTGCTCACAGCTGAGCAGCTCCAGCGCAGGAGGGGCGGCCCCGACTGCTCTGCCCTGCAGAGGGGTGGGTTGGGTTCCCTCTGTGGGGAGAGGCTCAGCACAGGGGGTTTGGGGAGCTGCTTCTCTGAATGCTGAGATTGCAGTGTGCAGGGTGGGCTGTGCTGTGCCAGAGGAGCCCAGGGGCTGGGACGGGCCAGGGCTGGGCTGGGCTGGGCGGAGCTTGGAGCCCAGCAGGAGCTGAGTGCTGCAGGAGCTGCCTGGGACTGCCCTGGGCTGAGCTGGGCTGTGTTTGGAGCCCAGCAGGTTCTGGGTGCTGTAGGACCTGCCTGTGAGTGCCCTGGGATGGGCTGGGTGCTGCAGGAGCTGCCTGTGACTACCCTGGGCTGTGTTTGGAGCCCAGCAGGTTCTGGGTGCTGCAGGAGCTGCAGCAGGGTGCAGGAGCTGCAGCAAGGTGCAGGAGCTGCTGCAGGGTGCAGGAGTCTCCCCCTGCTCCCATCCCAGGGTGGGCTCACTGCACCCCGGGCTCAGCCTCACAGTGGCACAGTGGCACAAAGGGGTGCAGGAGGCACAAAGGGCTGGGGCTGTTCCCTCCTGCACGTGCACACCTGTACCTGGAGCCCCTGTGAATGTGCAGCTGAAATGTGTTTTTAAAAGGTGTCAGTCATTGGAATCTAAAAATTGATGTGAGCCCACACATGGAGCAAGTGCTGAGCGGGGATGGGAGTAAGGGATTAATTAAATATATTGGAGAGTGAAGTCGCTGCCTTTTGGCCCTGAACTGATGGGAAAGAAAGGGACTGGAGATCAGCCCCAGCACCCAGGAATCTGCATTTACAACCTGCATGGGAGTCAAGCAATCCTAATGTGAAGATGTTTCTGTGCCATTGCCTTGGCCCCTGGTGTGATGGGTGAGAGGTGAGGGGTGTTTCCCCAGTGCTTTCTGAAGGTGTTTTCAGTCACTGCTGCAAGTGGCTCTGTCAGGAGGTGGGAAGTGTTTGGGGTTTGGTTAAGGCTGCTCTGCTGTTCTTAGAAGGAGCTCTGTGCTGGTGGAACACAGCAGCAGTGCCAGGATCTGCAATAAAAGCCCGTGCTGGGGGAAAATTGCTCCCAGGTCCTTGTGGATATTGTAGTGAGGTTTAAAATGAATCTCTGCTGTTGCTGTTTATGACCTTCTTTATCTATTTCCCATTAACTTTTATGTGGCTGATGGATGGGAATGCAGGAACAAAGAGGTGCAGGCAGTGTGATTAGCACAGAGGTTCCAGGCTCCTGTTAATCTGCCACTCAGCCAGAGCAGGGCCTGGGAGGTCCCTGTTTCCCTGCCAGCAGAATCATTCCAAGAATCGTTCCCTGTTCCAGAGCCTGGGAGTGCCATCGGCCCCCTGGTGTGACAAGTGGCTCTGGGAGGCAGCCACGGGCCTGAGCTGCTCCTGGCAGAGGTGGCAGCTGAATTAACCACGAGCAGATGAAATCAGAAATGTGAGGTAGGGTGAGACAAGGGACAGTCCTGCCTTGCCACCAGGTGACTTCACACCCAAAGCCAATCCCCACGTGGCTCAGCAGACAGCAGAAACCCATCCAGATCCATTCTGACTTCCCACAGCACTGCTGAGTGGTTGAAATGTGCAATTTAACATATGGCTAATAAACTACTAATTAAAACAAATAGGAAACAGTCAACTAATCAAATCTTCTTGTTGCCATATGGCAAAATTCCCTGGCAGGCTCCGGGAGAGGAGTCACCCAGTCCGGGTATCAACAGGGCCCCAGTGACTCAGCAGGGACGGGGCTGGAGCAGAGTTTGGGATGATTATTCACTGGCTGTCAAGCACCAAAATCTCCTCTCCTCTCTTGTTTTGGTTGCTGTGAGGGTTTTTTCCCCTCTTTCCCCGTGTTTCCTCGTGTCCCTGGCAGGGTGGGGCTGGCAGGTCCCAGCCCAGCTCCCACCTGGCAGTGGCAGAAGGGTCGGGGCAGCAGCCAAAGCTCTTGGCAGCTGCAGAGGCTCTGAGCTGTTCCCCTGGACTGCAGCACCTCCCCAGGGGCTCCCACTGCACCCAGGCTGCTGGGGAGGGTTTGAGCCAGGAGCTGTAAATGTTTGCAGAGATTGTGGCTGCCCATCCCCAGCAGTGCCCAGGGCTGGACACGGGGGATCGGAGCCCCAGGGACAGGGGGAGGTGTCCCTGCCAGGGCAGGGGTGGCACTGGGTGGGCTTGGAGGTGCCTTCCAACCCAGCCCGTGGTTCTGTGAGAGCTGTGAGCAGGTAGGGGAGCAGGGGATGCCCAGAGCTGCTCAGGGGAGCAGGGGGTGCTCAGAACTGCTCAGGGGAGCAGGGGGTGCCCAGAACTGCTCAGGGAAGCAGGGGGTGCCCAGAGCTGTTCAATCAGGGGTACCCAGAACTGCTCAGGGAAGCAGGGGATGCTCAGAGCTGTTCAATCAGGGGTGCCCAGAGCTGTTCAATCAGGGGTGCCCAGAACTGATCAATCAGGGGTGCCCAGAACTGCTCACTCAGGGGTGCCCAGAGCTGATCAATCAAGGGTGCCCAGAGCTGCTCAATCAGGGGTGCTCAGAGCTGATCAATCAGGGGTACCCAGAACTGCTCACTCAGGGGTGCCCAGAGCTGCAGGGAGTGCCCAGAGCTGCTCCCTTGCAGCTGTCCCTGCAGCCACACTCCGAGCTGGGGATGTCACCAGGGCACTCCACAGGTGAGGAGGATCTGCCTGCTCAGTGCTTTGGCTGGGAGATGCTGGGTGCTGATGCTTGTGGCAGCACAGCAGCTGGGTGGAGGAGAATTTAGAGGCAGGGAAAAGGCCTTGGAATGATTCAGCAGGAATCAGCTCTGCTCCACACACGGCCTGGGTACCACGGGGGGCTGAGGAAGGGAGACAGCAGCTCCTGGGGCTGTTTCAGACTCTGCCCCGCCACGTCTGTGCCAGGGCACTGCCAGCAGGGCCAGCTCCTGGGGTGACATCGTACAGATGTCATTGGGTTTAGTGTGAAGAGCAGAATTTAGTGGCACTGAGGGACAGGCACTGATCTCAGCCCTCTGGGACAGGGACAGCACCCAGGGAAGGGCTGGGCTGGGCCAGGGCAGGGTCAGGTTGGAAATTTCTAGAAAATTCTTCCCTCAGAGGGTGCTGGCACTGCCCAGGCTCCCCAGGGAATGGGCACTGCCCCGAGGCTGCCAGAGCTGCAGGAGCTCCCAGGGGTGCCCAGGGTGGGATTTGGGGGGCCTGGGCAGGGCCAGGGGCTGCTCTGGGTGGTCCCTCCAGCTCAGGACGCTCTGTGGTTCTGTGTTTTACACTGCCAGGGGTGATGGACTGTCCTACAGGGACAGAGGGCTGGTTAATTAAGCTGCATCTTAGTCAATGATCGGAATTAGGAACAAAACAGGATGTTTGCCCTCTCTCCTTTATTAACTTACTTCAGCAGCAGCTGGGTGACTCAGAGCCCTCACTGAGGCCAGGGATCCCCTGCTCACACAGGCTGGGAGCCGTGAGCTCCCACAGCCCCAGCCCTGCTCTGGGGCTCATTTTCTGTGTATTTGTACCCCAAAAGTTTCATTTGAAACCATTAGCAACAAATGAGCTTTAAACTGGTGTGACAAGAGACCCCAGAGCTGTAAATCCTGCCATGAGCCAGGAAAAGTGTGTCCCCCTTTCTAAATTTGTGTGTTCCATGGAGGGACCTTTGATCCTCTCGTGAATAGGACTTTGCAGTTCTTAAATGGAATCATCTCTTACAAAGAAGCTGTAACTGGATTTTTTCAGACCTTTTGCCCTTGTCTTGGTTCAGCTCTAAGCCATGTTCCAGGGAATAGGAATGCAATGTAGAACTCAGCATTACCAGGGCACAGCCCTGGGGTGTGGAAGGGTCATTTTTTATGGGCACGTGGGGTCAGAGGGGCCCAAAACTTGGACTGGGGGAAGATTCCTGCTCTGAGACCTCATTAAGGAGTTTTATTTGGCGTCGTTTCACAGACAGCCAGTAAGAGATAAAGGCTGATATTCTTCATAAAGTGACAGAATTACAGCAAAATGTAACAAAAGTGACTTGAGGGCCACGGGGAGGTGCTGGGCTGGATCCATCACAGCCCGCAGTGTCCCAGGCACCATCCAGGAAAGCACTTAAGCCTTTGCTGCCTTTACTGTAAGCACTGCTGAAATCAGGGCTGTGCTGCACCTTGGACACTTCAGCAGCCAGACTGTGACCCCAATTCTCATCTGCACAGAGGGACCCTCCCACTTTAATCCTCTCCCCCAGACCCTGGGCTTTGGAGCAGAGAATATCTCTTGGAGCAGTGGAAAAGATCCCCTTGTATGGAGAAAAGGAGTCACTTGGGTCACCCAAAAAATAATGGTGGTAAAAGGGGGGGCTGAACTCGATAGAAAACAGGATTTCAAAAGTAAGCAGAGGAGCCATGAGCTCATCCTGGCTGTGACACACCTGCAGTACGTGGGTGTTTGGCTCTTGCTGCCAGCCCCAGGGTGATCACAATTTCCCTTCTGGCCCCAAAAGCTGTTAATGAATTCCTGATCTCCCATGGCCACCTTCTGTTCATTTACCAGTGCATTCTGCCTTGCCTCTCCCACCGGGCCTTTGGGTGCCCAGGCTTTGGCAGGACACCCAAAATGAACGAATTTCTCTGAGCCCAGCTATAAATCCAGAGCTGGGCTGTGAGGGATGGGTTTGCAGAGGGACATCTCCCCATTGATCGGGTGCTGGGCTTTAGAGGAACATTGTGCAGCCATATAGACACAGATGGAGATAAATATCACATGCAATTTCCTCCAATGAATGTGAAGCCAGGGAAGGGTAATTTAGTTACATTAAATAAGTCTTATTCCCCAGGAATGGATTTTCTGTGGCTGGACCTTGAGCTTTCACTGGCATCCAAAACTCTGCTGCTGTCTCTTCTTCCCAAGCTGAACCAGAAGCCAAATGCTTAAATCCACACCATATGGCCCCTTTTAGGTTTGACTCCTGGACAGGAGTCAGGTCCCCAGTGCTTCCCTCCTAAGTGGCCCAGACAGGCATGGAGACGACAGGATGCTGTGGAGCAGGGCTGCCTTCCCAAAGGAGCTGCAGGGGATTTAATTTTCCTCCCAAGGGTGTCCTGGCCCTCGGAGGGATGAGACAGCTCATTTTTCACTTAGAGCTGGGCTAGACCAGGCCTGCCACCTGGAACAGCGGGGTGCTGAGGAGCTCCTGGGACACCCAGGGATTTCTGCCTCCATCATTTCCCAGCCCTCACTGCCCAGAGGGGCTGTGACCGTCCCTGGGGTGCCCAGGCAAGCCTGGACAGGGCTTGGAGCAGCCTGGGGCAGGGGAGGGGTCCCTGGGGCAGGGGAGGGGTCCCTGCCGGTGTCAGAGCCAGCACAGCCCCTGGGGTGAGCAGGGCCGGGCTCTTTGCTCCCTGTCCCTGCTCTGGAAGGACCCTGGGCTCGGGGCAGGGGCTCTGCCCCTCTGCAGCTCAGCCACACCAAACCAGGCAGCTGGCACTGAACCCGGGGTGCTGCAGGTGCAGACGTGACCACAGGGCTCCAGACTCCTCTGGAGCTCCTCTGCAGGCACCACCGAGCTCCCAGGGAAGGTTTGAAGGATGGCAGTGAGGTCATTGTTACAGATATTCACAGACTGCTCTTCAATGTTTGATGAGCAGCATGGGCCCCTTGGTGGAACATGACTACAGAGCTTTGTGGGGGTTTTAGTTGGCTTTGATTTTGATTTCCTCCAGACTCATCAGGTGTTTGGAGAGCCGGGGGTGCTGCCAGCCTCCCCAGGGGCAGTGGGCACAGCCTGGCCCTGGCTGGTGGCCCCAGGGCTGCTGCAAATGCCCAGCAAAGGGTCAGACTGCAGAGTGCTCAGAGGCCTTTGGTTTGACATTTTCAGGAAAACCTCCTCGGTCCCTGCTGGGCAGGGGAGTGGCTGTGACCAGAGCAGGGGCCACTGCCCCGTGTCCTGCCCCTCCATGCCCTGTCCCCAGTCCTGCCCAGCTCTCCTGGAGCCCCTTTAGGTGCTGGCAGAGGCTCTGAGCTCCCTCCAGGGACAGCTCCTCTCCCTCCCGGGACAGCTCCTCTCCCTCCTGGGACAGCTCCTCTTCCTCCCGGGACAGCTCCTCTCCCTCCTGCACAGCTCCTCTCCCTCTCCCTCCTGCACAGTTCCCTCTCCCTCCTGGACATCTCCCTCTCCTCCCTGCCGGGCTCCCAGCTGTCACCCCACAGAATCTCAGCACTGAGAGCTGCACTGCTGCAGCCGCTGTTTGCCCTTAAATTATTTTGTTTCCTTGTGTACTCTTTAGTGAAGGTATTTGCTCCTCTCTGGGAAGGCACAGTATCCTTTTGGCATTTCAGAAAAGGTGGGCAGGATGAATTATTCATTTTAAAAGTGTGTGACATTATGATGGAGCTTCAGCAAAGTACATTTAAACATTACAAAATAGGATGAATCAGTTTAAACTCATCTGAGCTTATCATATATCAGATCAAATGACTGATACAAAGGCTAAAAAGGAAAAAAAGCTCTTCTCAAACCATTTCTAAATTAGACTCCAAAACCACACCAAATATAAAAGGGGGTTTATTTTCAGATCTTTTAATGCCAAGGGGTTTAGGGAGAATTGATGAAAATACGGGGTTAAAGCCCTCTCTGCTCAAAAAGTGATGTAACTCTTAGAACTGCGCTGAGGTGCATCCCTGGGGCAGGAAAGGGGCACTGGGGGACCTGAGAACACAAATTCCCCGGGAGAACTTGTGTAAAGAGGAAAGGAAAGGCTCTGGTCGGAGCCTGAAGGATAAAGTGGTAAAAGGCAGCAGAGAGAATCTCATGGAGGAGCCTCGGGAGCCTCCTGAGGCTCGAGTCTACTCGGGCTCCTTTATTCTGCCGTGGTTCGTTTTGTTCTGCAAATGTAAATACGTAAATTCGAGTGTTTCTGTGTCCCCCTGCAAAACCCTCCAGCCTGTGCGCCAGGCGAGAAGGATCCTTACCCTGCAAATGGATTTCTTGGAGTACAAAGCGTTGGGAATTGGATGTTTGGACTCAGAATTTAAACAGCCCTCATTATTTTCATGAAAACCGTGTCCTTAAAAGTCAAATTCTGGCGGAAAATCCTCTCTAAGCAGTCATTTAAGCAGAACTGTTGCTTATCTTTACGCTTTAAAGATTGCTGCTTTGGTGATCAGGTTGTGCCTCCTGCCCGGCCATTGGGATGCCCCGGGGCTGTTTTTGTGCTGATGCCCCGGGGTTGTTGTGCTCCCCCGGGGCTGTTTCTGTGCTGCTGCCCCGGGGCTGTTGTGCTCCCCCGGGGCTGTTTTTGTGCTGCTCCCCCGGGGTTGGTTTTGTGCTGCCCCGGGGCTGTTGTTGTGCTGCTGCCCCGGGGCTGTTTCTGTGCTGCTCCCCCGGGGCTGTTTTTGTGCTGCCCCGGGGCTGTTGTTGTGCTGCCCCGGGGTTGTTGTTGTGCTGCCGCCCCGGGGCTGTTTCTGTGCTGCTGCCCCGGGGTTGTTGTGCTGCTCCCCCGGGGCTGTTTTTGTGCTGCTCCCCGGGGCTGTTTTTGTGCTGCTGCCCCGGGGTTGTTTTTGTGCTGCTCCCATCTGCCCTGAGCACAGCCGGAGTTTCCTTGGGGAGCTCCTGCTGGGCACTGCCTGGTGCTGCACTCTGGATATCCCAATTCCTGCCCTTCCTGCACCGTTTTTCGCTCCGATTTTCGGTGATGCTGAAATCCCCAGGTTCCCGTGAAGCTGCTGCATCCCCTCTGCTCCCTGCCCTGCTGCCTGCCCGGGCTCGGCTCCTGCCTCCCTGCCCTCCTCCCTGCTGCCTCAGCCTGGCCGAACTCTCATCCCAAACAAAACCTTTCCAGCTTAAAACTGACCCCGGATCCCTTCCCCTGCACCGGTTCCTGCAGGATAGCACAGATTCTGTACAAGCTCTCCAACATGTGCCTTTGCTTTCCCAGACAATGAATGTTGCTGCTCTGCTTCGCCAAAATCCCCAGGAAAACTCCTTTAAAATCTGGAAATCCACGATCTGACTCCTTGTGGTCGGTAGGATGGGGGAATGTAAACACGGGCACCTCCAAAACCCAGCTCAGCTCCTGCCCCTCACAGAGAAACGGGAACTGCTCCTGAAAAAGAGACCCTGGGCAAGTGCAGAACCTGCCAGCAGGGCCATTTCCCTGGGAATCCAAAAGAATTGGAACCTTGTCTAGGTTCCTGTTGCCTTGTTTTGACACCAGCTCGTGGTTTTGATAGAAATGTTGGTTCCTTCAGAAAAGGCAGCTGAACTCCTGCCCCCAGGGAGGTGCTGCAGCCCTGAATGCCCAGGTGTGTCCTGTAGGGATGATCTGTGGGTCTGTTTGGGAATTTGTCACCTTGATGGAATCCTCTCAGCCCCCTCCCCTCCGGTGCCTTTAACACCACTGGGATTTACGTTCCTCGCCCACAGCCCCATCCCAGCCTGTCCAGGTGCCCTCTGTGGGCACACAGCCCCACAGCCCAGCCAGGTCTGGAACGGGGTCAGTGCCTCCTGCCGGGCTGGATTCCCCTGCAGTTTGGGGTCAGTGCCTCTGCCGGGCTGGATTCCCCTGCAGTTCGGGGTCAGTGCCTCCTGCCGGGCTGAATTCCCCTGCAGTTCGGGGTCAGTGCCTCTGCCGGGCTGGATTCCCCTGCAGTTCGGGGTCAGTGCCTCCTGCCGGGCTCATTTCCCCTGCAGTTCGGGGTCAGTGCCTCTGCCGGGCTGGATTCCCCTGCAGTTCGGGGTCAGTGCCTCTGCCGGGCTGGATTCCCCTGCAGTTCGGGGTCAGTGCCTCCTGCCGGGCTGGATTCCCCTGCAATCCCGATTGGACTCGGTGTTACTCATTAGGTGAGGTCCTGCTCGCCTGCGCTGCGTTGCTGTGCAACAACTGCTGCAATTGATCCCCAGGGCCGGGAGGCTCAGACACTCCTCCTGCACACTTGTAATTTGTAAAGCTGTAATGGGTCCTTTTCAAGGAATATTACTTAATATTTAATAACGGTAATACTAATGGACTGTGCGTTGCTCCAATTAAACACTTGGAGGGGTGGATTGTGTAAACTCTGGCTGGGCTGCTGGAGCGTGGCACTTTCTCAGAGACTTTGTGCTTGAGGACGTGAGTAGAAAAGTAGGGTAATACAATTCCCAAGCAATTACACATTGCATCCACATACCGTAGCTGCTGAAAGCATTTATCATAATTAATGGAACCACACTGATTATCAAAGGGTGTTTGGATAATGATTGATTTGTCACTTGTAAAGCCGTGCAGGACATCAGAGCACAAATTACACTGATTTACTGGGAGAGTTATAAGCTTTCAAGTGCAGCCATTCCTTAGGGGGGAATCTGGGGCTCTGCTGCTCGTGCTTTGCTCTCCAGGTCCCTGAGAATCATTTCAATGTGATAAAATAGAGGAGAATTACTGCTGAGAGGAGGCTTGAATGAAGGGACAGCAGAGCCGGGGCTGCTCCAATCTCACAAGGAAACAAAGCTGCTCCTTCCCTCTCACCGGGGGCAGGAGGAACAGGGAATTGCACTGGGCTGGGCCCAGAGCCCTGCCAGGCTTTGTGGCCCTCGGGCAGTTCCCCACCTTCACCTTCCATTATTGCTTTCCTATTTTTAGCTGAATTTCCCGGTTTTCCCAAGCCGGTTCTCAGCCATTCACCATTTCTCCCTGTCAGAGGGAAGGATGGCTTTGCATGGCGTCGCCATGGAAACACCTGCTGGGTCCGGGATGGAGAGAAGGAAATGCTCGGGAGACTGCAGAGCCAAAGGGCAGGAGCCCCACCAGGTTCCTCTCCTCGGCAGGGTTTTTGGGGATTTATTTGCACAGTTCAGAACTTTGTGTCAGAACCAGGGAGTCAGAACTGCAGTCATGGAGAAAAGGACAAATGTTATCCCTGGTAATTTCCTTGCCTCCTCCAAAGTCACTGTCTGGGTTTTTTCATGGCAATCTGCTCCCAGCCCTGCTCGACCCCTTCCCCTTTCCTCGGGCACTGGTGCTCTGTGCAGCCAGGCAGGGCTCAGTCCCTGTGGATTGTCTGGGCAGCCTGGGATGCTGAGAGGGCCAGGGCCACGTGCAGCCCTTCCCCGGGGGGTTCTGTGCTCCCAGCCCAGTGCTAGGAGGAGTTTTTGGGGGGAGAATTAACATAACTTATCACAGTGACTGCACAGGAGGGATATTTTTAATTCTGAGCTCGCACATTTACATTCCTGGCCCCCAAAGCAGTGCTCAGCTCCTCCATCTGACAGCCTGACCCAGGCTCCTGGAGCCCACAGGACTCTGCTTTCCCAGCGAGCTTTGGCTCCAGCTTTGCCATAAAAGCTTTGATCAAAGCTCTCCTGGTGCACAGACAGACAGGTACAAAGAGCATCTGCTGCGTTGAGTCATTTGAGTTTGTGCCATGCCATGACCACTTGTGGATAAGCTCTCGGCTTTCTGCTGTGTACACACCGCTCTAAACCAAGCCTCACGTCTGCCTCTGATCCTGAGCAGGGAAATGTGCCCCGAGTTTGTGCTGCAGCACCAGGGCTGCACTCAGGCTGTGAAGGGTGGTGAGGGAACGGGGCAGAGCTCAGGGAGGATTTGAAGATGAGAAACTCCTGTTCATGCAGATGCCAGTGAGGAGATCAAAAGCCCCTGGATGACTGTGAGGGATGGCCAGGGATGGTGCATGGCAGTTCCAGGGATGACTTCAAACAGCCACAGGTCTTGGCTGTCTCCAGACCTGCCTTTCTGAGCTCATGCCTGGGTGCTTTTTTATCTCACTCAGAAATTGCAGCCTGCAATATTTGGGTACAAGTGCTGGCCTGCTGTTAGACAGCGGCCAGAGCAGGAGGGAGGGATGGAAATCTCCTGAGGATGGATCAGCTGGGGAGAGCAGCACTGCCCTGGGCAGCCAAAGCCTTCTCCTGAGGGGTTCTGCCTGCCTGTGCCACCCAAAGCTGAACTGACCTGGGTGCCTCTGGAATGCAGTTAGTTATCCACAAGGAATGCAGTTATCCACAAGGAATGCAGTTATCCACAAGGAATAAAGTTATCCACAAGGAATAAAATTATCCACAAGGGATAAAGTTATCCACAAGGAATAAAGTTATCCACAAGGAATAAAATTATCCACAAGGGATAAAGTTATCCATAAGGGATAAACTTATCCACAAGGAATAAAGTTATCCACAAGGGATAAAGTTATCCACAAGGAATAAAATCCTTCTGGGAGCTGGTTTTGAAGCCGACTCTCTGCCGTTGCTACAAATCATCTGCTAAGTGTTCAGAGAGGTATTGCAAGAAGTCAGTGCTGAATCTATCCCTGACTTTTCCCTCCTTTTTCTGCTCATCCTTTATCCTGCTTTGATCCCTTCTGGTGTTACATTTTCCCCATCACCAGGTTTGCCTCTCTGCTGGGAACCTGAGATTGTGTGCTCAACTCTGGGGCTCAATTTGCCTTTTGTGCCTCCTTCAAATCTTATTAAGCTGCGTTGTATTAAATGGGAGAAACATGCAGTTAAGTCTGTGGTTTTCAAAATGCATTAGAGTTCTTTTCAAGTATGCAAAGTGTAAATGGATTTTGTGCTTTGGGAATGGAGCAGTGTGTTTACAATTTTGGTTAGATAAAAGGATGTTGAGATGGCCTTTAACATTGATTTCATGTTACGTTTTTCTCGGCTTTAATATAGCCTTAGAGGTTCTTTGAGTGTTTTGATTTACAGAATACGTTGGAAAATGAGTTTTATTTTATTTATCAGTCAGTAATGGGCTTTTCTTTCTGCTCTTCCCAAGTGCAGTTAGCCCTGGAATAGTAACCTGGGTAATCTCATTAGGTGGGGCTTTCTGCTCTTAGATTTTTGAGGTGGGGTGGGTTGAAACTCTGGGAAATGAACTTCTTGCACTGTTTTGTTGTTTTTTCTTGTGAACCCAACTGAAACCAGGCAATTTTGTGAGCCATGACAAGTACACATTAAACCTAAGCCTTTCTGAGGGAAATTTCCCGAGTGATGAAGATTTAAATACCAGGAGAGCCTGAGTTTCTCTGGGTTGTGTCACTCGGAGCAGAGCTGGGCAGTTCTGCAGCAGCAGAGCCTGCTGCTGTTTATTCATCTTGCAGAGGCACTTGGAAGGTTATGTTTGTTATAAATAATCTGAAATTTGACAGTGGAAGTTGCCATGAGAGCGTTCTACATAACCACGGGACGATTTGTCCAGGGCAGCTGACAAAAATCCTGGCAAAAAGTTAAAAACTCTCCTGGGTGAACTGGCTCCATCTGCGTGCTCCTGGTCCTTTGGGGGGACTCCAGAGCCGGGGGGGGCTCCTGCAGGAGGGGCAGGGGGCAAAGAACAGGCCTGGAGTTTTGACATTTTCCATCGCCTTCATTATTGAAATCTAAATTTAATTCCAGCTATGATGACTTTGAGAGTGATGCCAAGTCCTACATTACCTGACCTACTTGAGGGCTGTATGGAGGAACACAGCCACGCACTGACCTTCCTTTTGCCATTGCACGGCTCAGATGGCGCTGTAGGAAAGCTGGCATCAATTGTTCATGGCAGAGAGGGAGGCTGGGTCAGCCGTGGAACTTTGCAGGAACAGGATGTGTGTGGTAGTGAGCAGCAAAGGGAGAAGTTGTGCCCAGGCTGCTGCACCTCTGCCTGCCCAGGGAGCTGCTGTAGGAGGTCCTTGATCAGTTATTGCTTTAGTGCCCTTAACTCTGTGGAATCCCAGACTGGTTTGGGGTTGGGGGGACCCCAAAGCTCAGCTCATCCCACCCCTGCATGGCAGGGACACATTCCCCTGTCCCAGGCTGCTCCCAGCCCCATCCAGCCTGGCCTGGGACACTCCAGGGATCCAGGGGCAGCCACAGCTGCTCTGGGAAGCTGTGCCAGGGCCTGCCCACCCTCCCAGCCAGGAATTCCCTCCTAATCTCTCATCAGTGTCTGCCAGGCCTGATGCTGCCTGACAAATGTTTGTTTTCTGTGATGTTTTCTCTCAGCCCAAGTCCCAAATCCCACTTTGTGTCTGAGGCACAAGGAGCTGCCTCGGCAGCCGAGTCCGACCAGAGAGTGAAACATTAAATCTGAAGTAGCTCTGAGCTCTGCAGCCAGGAAAATATCCATGTTTTATTCATGGACAGCACCAGTCAACACCCCCCGTTCCCTGGATACCACCGGGCTCTATAAATAGCCCAGCAGTGACACAGCAAACCGGCCTGGGGACAGCAGCCACACAGCCCCGGGTCCCTCCAGCACCTGGGACAGGGCCGGGGCTGCCCGGGGAGGCTGTTCCACCTCAGGGCATCTCAGGGTCCCCCAGGGCTGCCCAGGGAGGCTGTTCCACCCCGGGGATCTCAGGGTCCCCCAGGGCTGCCCGGGGAGGCTGTTCCACCCCGGGGATCTCAGGGTCCCCTGGGGCTCCCTGGGGAGGCTGTTCCACCCTGGGGCATCTCAGGGTCCCCTGGGGCTGCCCGGGGAGGCTCTTCCACCCCGGGGATCTCAGGGTCCCCCAGGGCTGCCCGGGGTTGCCCAGGGAGGCTCTTCCACCCCGGGGATCTCAGGGTCCCCTGGCACTGCTCCCCGGCTCCCTTCAGCACCACAAGGAGCTCCCTGGGTTCCTCCTGCAGCCCAGGGCAGGTGTGTGTGCTCAGGGGAGGAAAGCTGGAGGTGATGGATAAAGTTGGGACAAACAGGTGGGAAATGGAGAATCACTGCGTGCCTCAGCCCCTGATGATGCTCTGCCTGATGAATGCTCAGTAATAATTCTCTCTCTAGCTAAAACTGGCTGGATCCTAATTTAATGTAAACTTAGGTGAGTCCAGCTGTAATAATTTACAGGGATGAAGGCCTGGGAGACTTGCCTAGAGTTTCTCACATGTGCCTCAATCATATTTTAGCATTGCTTGAACAGTCCAACAGGCAGAGCTGGCATAACAAATCCATCATGTGAGCCGTGATTTATGGACCTGTGTTGATCTATATCCTTGCTCTCCTTATTTTCCAACGCATTTATCATCCTCACATGGTCATTCCTTTCCACTCTGCAATCCTTAGTGACTTCCAGCTTTTTGGCTGCCCCTGAGAATTCCTCAGGAACTTTGTCTGGAGCAGAAGAGCCTTCAGAGTGTCCTGCCCTGTTCAGAGCCGAGGGTTCTGAGCTGGCTGGGCTGAGGCAGGGGAGGTTTACAGAGAGCCATGGATGTGTGGTGTGATTCCAGCTCAAACAGACTGAGCTCAGTTTGTATTTACACCCCTGGGCCTTTTCATCAGCTTTTCCCCTGGCTTTAATACCTGCTGGGCCAGAAGGACACAAGATTTTGGGTATCCTGGTAACTCCATGGGGCAGGGGCAGTGACACCGAGCTCTGCTGCTCTCAGCCCCACACAGAAGCAGCTCGTCCTGACCTGTGCTGGCAGGAGGGGAGGGGATCCCTGAGCCCAGATGTGCAGCTGCCAGGACCTGGGACCTGCCAGGGCCTGGGACCTGCCAGGGCCTGGGACCTGCCAGGGCCTGGGACCTGCCCGAGCTGGGCCCAGGAGCAGCCCCAGCTCCGTGCCCAGGCCCAGGAGCAGCCCCAGCTCCGTGCCCAGGCCCAGGAGCAGCCCCAGCTCCATGCCCAGGCCCAGGGCAGCTGTGGCCTTTGGGCTCCATCCCAGCCCTTCCCCGTGGGGTGCTGCTCTCCCGGGGTGAAGCTCTGCCAGGGCTGCAGCTCGCTGTTACCTGCCCCTCTCTAATTGCTGTGATGCACACTGAGTACTAGAAAGTTGTACAAGTTATTTTTAAATTGTGGAGGAAGTTATGTAAGGCAGATCATGCTAAGGGTTTATTTTATTTTTAATGACTATATTTAAAAATTCATGCAGAAGCATAGAGGGACTTTTAATTACTACATTTAAACCTTCAGGTGATACGTAAGTAAAGGGGGGAAAGGGCTTTTTTCATTATTTTTTTTTATGTCCTCCTTTTCATGGCAAAGCAAACGTAGGAGCAGCCTGGGAGGTTACCCTGAGCTCAGAGAGAGCTTCAGCTCGGGCAGGAGCTGCAAAAGCACAGACATATTTCACAATATCTTATCCTTCACTGGTAATGCAGCATCTCCCATTCTCCAAGGCAGAAAGTGGCTCCAGCAGGAGCACTCTGATTTCCTTGGGCAGGCACGGTGTTCTGTGAGCAGCTCCCCTGCCCCACTTTGGGGCTGCCTGGGCAGGGCTGGAGCTGCTCTGTCCCACAGCCGGGGCAGCAGCCCTGACACTGACACCCAGCCCAGGGGAATGAGCTGGGGCACCAGGTGAGCACTGACACCCAGCCCTGGGGAATGAGCTGGGGTGCCCAGTGCACCCAGAGCCTGGTCCCTGTGCCACGGGGAGAGCTGGAACCTTGCTCCCTTAGCACAGCCAGCACAGCCTCCAACAGTCCAGTTCCACCCCAAAGAACAACCCTGCTGCCTCCCCAGAGGAGATTTTAGGGCACATGTTCCAGCCACAGGATTACAGATCTATTAATGAAGGCTTGCTTCAAGTCCTGTGGCCATTCTGAAATGTTTAGGCAGAAGCATATTTCGGTTCTTCCGTGCCAGAAGTACCTCCAGAAGGACAGGCATTTACCCAGAGATAAAAAACATCAGCTCAGCTTTTGTGTTTGCTGTAAAGCATCTCGGAGTGCAGAGTGCTCAGAGCCTGTTCTTTGTGTCCCTCTGGCCCGTGTTTATCTTATTGACCAGCAGAGAGAGGAGAAAGAAAAAGTGCATTTTAATTAGTCCTGACAACTTCATCTGTCTGGAGGTCAGACCTGAGCTCGGCTGGGGTTTGCAGAGTGACTCTGCTCGGGGATGGCTCCGTGCTTTGGCACCTCCTGCCCTGCTGCTGCTGCTGCTGCCGGGAGCTGAGCCAGCCTGGCACAGGGACAGGGACAGGGATCTCAGAGCCCACCCAGGGCCACCCCTGTCCTGGGACACTTTCCCTGTCCTGGCAGGGACACTTTCCCTGTCCTGGGACACTTTTCCCTGTCCTGGGACACCTTTCCCAGCCCTGGCAGGACACTTTCCCTGTCCCAGGACACCTTTCCCTGTCCCAGGACACCTTTCCCTGTCCCGGGACACTTTTCCCTGTCAGGGACACTTTCCCTGTCCCCGGCTGCCCCAGTGTCCAGCCTGGTCTGGAGCATCCCTGCCTTTGTGAGAGGAGCAGGAATCATTCCCAGTGCCAGACCCTTCCCAGTCCCTCATCCCCTGCCCTGCACCAGCCCCGACCTCCCTGGCACAGCCCCTCCATTCCAGCTGCTCTCCCCGGAGCCAGCAGCCAAAATCCTCCCAAAATCGGCGTCTCCTCCCTGCAGCTCCTGCCTGGGCTTTGTTCAAGGGACAGCCCTGGAGGGGACACGGAGATCTCACAAGCCTGTGAGCTTGTATTGCCTGAAGGGAACAAAAATAGATTCTCCCATCTCTCTTTATTGAATAAAACCAATCAGGCACAATTGATTGCTCCGAAGTAATCCCAAATCTCGCCCTCCCCTGAACGGGACCGGGTAATTGAAGTCATTCAGACCCTTGTGAGGAGCAGCCTCATTGTCCCTGCCGGGATTTTGTCCTTGCCCCCTTCATTGTCCCTGTCAGGGTTTTGTCCTTGTCCCCTCATTGTCCCTACCGGGGTTTTGTCCTTGTCCCCTCATTGTCCCTGCCGGGGTTTTGTCCTTGCCCCTCATTGTCCCTGCCGGGGTTTTGTCCTTGACCCCCTCATTGTCCCTGCCGGGGTTTTGTCCTTGCCCCTCCTTGCCGGGGTTTTGTCCTTGCCCGTATCTGCTCCTCCTCTGCCGGGGCACTCCGGGGAGCCCGGGCACTCAAACGGGCCAGGAGTGCTCCCAGCCCTCAGCAGCATTCAGACAAATCCTGCAGTGGCAAGGAAATTCCCTGGGAGGCACCTAGAGGCTTTTGTGGAGCTCTCCGGGGGCAGCACGGGATGGTTCCCAGCCCGAGGAGTGGCAGGGAAAGGCTTTGGAGGAGATCCCATCACAGATCTTTTCCTGTCAGGTCTGCCACCCTTCCTGCCTTGCCTGGACAATTTAAATTCCCTGCAGTTCCTGGGGAGCGTTCTGAGCTCCTCAGCCCTCAGGGGATCCCCAGTTCACCCCTGAGCCCGGGGCTTTGGGAAAGCTGCAGCCTCTCCTGGGGTCCAGGTCCTTGCTCCACAGCACACAAAGAGCCTTCTGAGCACCCCAAATACTGCAAATCTTCCTAAAACTCACATCAAAGTTATGTGCAAGTGATGAAAATCCTTGGGAATTGCTTCCAGCTCTTAAGCTCTCCCTTTTTAAAGCACATGGGAACTGTGAGAGGAGTCCAAATGTCTCTGCTCTGCCACAGCTCAGAAAATGATAAAGCTGAAGTATAAGGAAACTCAGCTTTTTCCTCCTCTTTTTGCATGAAGTGCTCATTGTTAATTTAGTTCTGAAAGATCCTTGATAGATGGTCCCAGGTAGGTTTCTCCATTCTCTTTTCTAATCTGCTTGATACACAATTTGAGGGAGTTGAGGAAAAAATAAGGAGGCTGAAGAAATCAAATCAGAATTCATTTATGCAGCAACTCCAGCACCCATAAATAACCCATTAAATATTGTCCTCTGCTAAATTTAGAACACGCTCAGGTGTGTCTCCTCTTGTGCTGCACAGAAAGTTTTAATACAGATTTAATCATACTGAGTGTTAGGGGAAAGGGCTAATTAGATTGGCAAATTTAGAAGGCAGTAGTGTATTATATGGGAAGAAATGGGTGATTAGATATTATTCACTGTAAAAGGGACTGGCCTTGGGGAATATCTTTAAGGGTATTATATGACATAATCCTAGTTTAAAAATTGAGAAAGACGAAGTTCACATCATCCTCAAAATTCTTCTGCTTTTCTAAAGCTTTTTCCCCAAATTTTTAGGGTTTTTAGGGTTTTTTGGCAGCTGGAGCAGTGAGAGTCCAGCTTGGCAGGGCTGTCCCCGTGTCCTTTTGTCCCCGTGCCCAGGTGTGGGTGGGGACAGCACCACCCCCTCCATCCCCCGGCTGATGCTGTGGGACATCCCCCGCCAGCTGCTTCCTGCATCCCATCGTGATCTGGTGGGATCACTGCCAGTAACGCTCCTTGTTTATCCCCAGAAATTGTATTCCTCCAGCTCTCATTAAATTGTTGATTGGCCATAAACAAATGGACTCCTTCCCGAGGCTTTCAGTGTCTCATTTCCCCCAGGAAAGCCGGTTTGGAAGGGGAAAAGGGGTGATTTCCTTTACACAAGTAAAAAAGTCTATTTTTGAACGTGGAACAGTGAGGGAAGTGTCGGCATTAATGACTTTGCTGAGCTTTAATCACCATCAGAGATGAATGTAGCACGTTGGGAGCTCAGGCCCATGGAAAGGCAGGGGAAGCTGTGTTTTTATGGGAGCCCTTCCCACGGTTCTCCAGCCCTGCTCTCATCAGTTCCTGGGGTGTTCTGGGCATGGGGCTCTCGGGGCCACCTTTCCCAGGTGTCCCCAGGTGTCCCCAGACTGCCAGGACCCGCCTAAACCTCCCTCCTCGCCCATGAAAAGATTCACAGCCGCCTTTAGTGCCTTGTTCCATCTCCTGAGGTCATTTTACGGCGCTCAAAGAAAGGTATAAAAAGTGTCAGGAGAGCTGCCTGCCCCCGGACCCGCGCGGGGTGATGGATAGAATTTGTCACTGCTGAATTGCTCACATAAAAAGTGATTCATGCTCGTTCCCCACACTTCTCCTGCATTACCCAGCCCGTGTAACCGCAGGTACCACCCGGGAGTTTGGGCTCTGCTCACAAACAAAGGGACCTTTGCGTTCCTTTGGGTACAACAGTTTGATGGTGTGAAAATTCCGACAATCACCTCGTGCTGTAACATCAGAGACCTCCCTGCCACAGCCCCCAAACACAGAATTACAGCACGGCAGCGCTGGGTGAGGCTGCTCTGAGCCAGCCCTGTGAACTTTATCAGGAAAATAAATCAGGAGCTTGTTTTGTCCTAAAGCACACATTATTTTTTTTCCCCTCTTCTAAAGCAAATTTCTGTTTCATCCTTCTGAAGGGGGTCATTTAATAGCGTGTGAAATGAAATGTCAACAAGAATTAGAACAAATGGCACCGTGAGCCCCAGGAGACACCGGGTTTGTGCTGGGAAATGTTTCCAGCCAGGCACGGGGGGAGGCCTCAGGTGCTGCTCTGGGAGCCGGGGCCTGGCACTGCCCAGGGCCCTTGGTGGGAGCTGCCCCTGGGGGCTTGGGGACCCCAAAACTGGGTCTGAACCCTCTGTGTGCACAGGCCGTGCCCAGGGCCCCGTTCCCTCTGCGGGGCAGGGCTGCCGGGGTCCTGAGGGATCCTGATCCCAATCTTTAGGGGATCCCAATCCCGGTCCCGAGGGGATCCTGATCCCAATCCTGAGGGGATCCTGATCCCGAAGGGATCCTGATCCCAATCTTGAGGGGATCCTGATTCCAAGGGAATCCTGATTCCAAGGGGATCTCGGTCCCAAAGGGATCCCTGTCCTGAGGGGGACCCAGTCACGAAGGGATCCTGATCCCGAGGGGATCCTGGTCCCAAAGGGCTCCAGCAGCTGCTGCAGGGAGGCACAGGAAGGGCAGGATGAGATGGCCACAAAGGAAGGGAATTGTGTTCCTGTAGCTGGGGTTCATGGAATCAGAGTCACAGAATGCCCTGAGCTGAGGGGAGCCCCAACGATCACCAAAGTCCCACTCCTGACCCTGCACAGACACCCCAAAACCCCACCCTGAGCATCCCTGGGGCTCTGAGGGGAGCCCCGGGCTGGGCCAGGCCGTGCTGAGCTCCTGCAGGATCGGGAGGCACCAACAAATCCCTGCCCTTGGGGTTATTGCCTTCATCAGCACGGAGCCTGGTGCTCATGGGAGTTCAGGAACGACCGAAAACATAAATGTGAGCTATGCAAATAACTCTTTCTGACAAAACTGTTCACTAGGCTCATTATCACGGAAATAAATTTCAAATGTGACTTTTCAGAGCTGCCGAAAGACATCACTCTGTAGAGCTGCTCTGTGCCTCTCCGGTGAGCAAATGCCACAACTCGTGGTGTGCCGGGGATGCTTTTCAGATGTTGCTTGTTCTGAAAGTGATTCCAGTGAAACAAAGGCCACTGGATAACCAGGGAGTCTCTGTTGTGAGACCTGAGCCCCGCTGGGGCTGGGCTCGGCACACTCAGGTGCTCTGCCCTCATTGTGGCCCATTTGCATTCTGCACTGAGCCTGCAGACGCCTTATTGTGATGTTGCTCACTGCATAAAGCCCAATTAATGAAAGGTTAGGCGGCAATTAAAAATCACAAAGTGTCCTTTATTTCAAAGTGAAGTTTTTACTGCAGTGCGAGTTCCTGGAATGCTACAAAATCCGTTTGGGAGGCTGAGGCAGCTGCTGTTTGTGTGTTCGTGTTTGTTCTGACCCCTGCAGAATTTTGTGGGTTTCTCTAAAGGGGTGGAAACAACACACCCATCCCAGCTGACCCCAATAAATGGCTCCTTAATGGATCTGTGCCTCTGCTCTTCAAAGGCTCGTGAATGTGGGAGAACAGAGCAGAAATGAGCAGTGTGAAAATGGCCCACCTGGGCAGCAGAATTTACAGATGTTCCAGAGATGAGCAAGAAAATTACAGGTGGAAAGGTGCCAGACTGACTCTCTGAACACACATCAGAAAGTCTCAGTGCCACCCCGTGCCTGCCTGCAGGAGCTGACCCGTCCTGGTCACCTTCTGTGGACATCAAGGTCTCTACAGAAGCAGGGGATGCTTTGATCAGAGCTGCCTCAGGCTCTGGGGCAGGTGCTGGGCTGAGGGAGTTCAGGTTCCCCTGCTCCACTGAAATGTGCTGCTGCCCCAAAGCGGCAGCAGAGAATTCTCTATTGTGTGGGTTGTGTGGGAGAAGTTCAGTCTTTCTCTGACTTGGATTTTACACCTGCAAAATAGAGATGTCAGTGTTTATCTAGGAAGGCAGTGAACTTGAATTAATGGTTGTAGCGTACTCTGACAGACTTGGTACAGAAATGTCATTAAAATTCACTTCTCTGGAGTTATTTATTCCTCTGGTTATCAGTCCAGTGATACGTGGAGAGGTTTCCTGGCTGCCAAGGAACCTGTTGCTGTTAAATGTGGTGCAAAAGTGAGTGGGAGTGTGCAGGAGCTCCAGCTGCACGGGCACACTTTGGGCTGCCAGTGGTGCTGCTGTGTCCCACATCTGGAATTAAACTGTCTGACCTTTCCGTGCACAGGCTGCAGGGGAGAAAAGCACCAGGGAAGGTGGAATGAGGAGTGAATGAGGTGCCAGAGCAAACCTCATTTCCTCATCCCGTGTGTCCATAGTGAGCTGGGAGAGCTTCAGTCTGAGCTCATCAGCTGAGCTCATCAGTCTGAGCTCATCAGTCTGAGCTCATCAGTCTGAGCTCATCAGTCTGAGCTCATCTCTGTGGCTGCAGAGCTGTCCTGGGGCAGCTCCCTGCTCGGGTGCCCCACGCCCAGCACAGGCACTGCCCCTCCAAACCAGTCCCAAAACAGCAGCACAGACCCACGGTGTGCTCAGGGAAAAGCAATGGCACTGGGGAGATGCACATCATGAAAAGCAGCAGCAGCAGAGGCAGCAGAGATAACCAGCCCTTGGAAGCTCTTCTGTCTCTGCAGCTGCTCTTTTCTACCCTCACTCCCTAAAAATGAATCTTTCAGGCTTAGGAATGAACCCCCCTGAGCCTGCAGTGGCACAAACACCAAGGTGGGACAGAGGCAAAGTGGGTTTGGGCTGTGCTGCCCTGCCCCTCCCTGCCCAGCTGCCACTCCTGACTGAGGACGACAGGACTGAGCAGGGATGCTGTCCCTGCAGTGCCAGCTTTGGGAAGGATTTGGGAAGCTGTTTATGCTCCCTGCTCTCCCTGTGTCCCTGGGATGCCCGTGCCAGGGTGGCAGGGTGGCCATGAGGGGGATCAGTGTCCCAGGGCAGCCCTGTCACCCCTGTGTGGGACCAGGGCCTTGCCAGGAGCCCCAGGGCCTTGCTGGGAGCCCCAGAGCCTCACCAGGAGCCCCAGGGCCTCGCCGGGAGCCCCAGGGCCTCACCAGGAGCCCCAGGGCCTCGCTGGGAGCCCCAGGGCCTCGCTGGGAGCCCCAGAGCCTCGCCGGGAGCCCCAGGGCCTCGCTGGGAGCCCCAGAGCCTCGCCGGGAGCCCCAGGGCCTCGCTGGGAGCCCCAGAGCCTCACCGGGAGCCCCAGGGCCTCACCAGGAGCCCCAGAGCCTCGCCGGGAGCCCCAGAGCCTTGCTGGGAACCCCAGGGCCTCACCAGGAGCCCCAGGGCCTCACCGGGAGCCCCAGGGCCTCACCGGGAGCCCCAGAGCCTCACCGGGAGCCCCAGAGCCTCACCGGGAGCCCCAGGGCCTCTCCAGGAGCCCCAGAGCCTCACCGGGAGCCCAGCCTGGCTCGTGTGTGTCTGCCAGGCAGCCCTGAGCAGGGCTGGGGTTTAAACAGATCAGTCCTGACAAAGCCCATCGCTCACGGTGGGCAAGAAGCCAATTTCCCTTTGGTTCTGAGAGCCCTCCTGCCACGCTGCTGTGAGTGGTCTGTGACCACGGGGGGCTCGTGGGGAGAAGGAAAAGGCCTTTCCTGACAGCTGAGTGCAATCTCTTCATCAGCCCAGCCTCTGGAAAACCAGGCTTCATTTCCTGCACTCCCTGTGGGGTTTGATGTGCTCCCTGAGCCCCCCAGGATTCACTCCCAGCTGCCAGGACAGGACTGGCCCAGCACAGGAGCCTCCAGGAGGGGCCAATTCCTCCTGAGGGCTGAGAGTCTCAGATCTGTCCTGGAGTGTGTCAGCACATCAGGAGCAGCTTTTGGTCTGTGTACTAAGAACTGAGGATGGTTTTGTTGTAGAGTCCCCACATGTGATACTTTTCAGGAATGAATGATGAGCACAGTGTACACAGGTCCTGTTGTTTGCCCTGTTTGGGCAGCACAGATTGAGCTCCTCTTGAATTCTGTCTGAGTTTGAATACCAGGAAAGGAAAGGAATTTGGAAAAGATGGGCTGTGCAGAGGAGACCTGTCCCTCTGCTGGGCCTTTCCTCAGGTCTGGGTTTTTTTCCTGCCACTCTACTGGAGGGCTGTTTGCATGAGGGATATAATTTTCTACCATATCTGAATGGTAGCATTTAAAAATCCCTGTGCTTCAATGCCAAATCATTCAGGCTTTCAGTGCTTTATTTTATGGTTATGTTTTACCATATCTGGCGGTGTGATTGCTTTTCACATCTTACACATAATCCTCAGGAAGCCTTTTCATATCCCCTCAATCTGATTCACTCCCAAGTGAATCCCTGCAGGGCTGTGGATACACTCCCTCTGTTCATGGGACTCCAGGGCTGCATTTTGGAGTTCTGTGAGTCCCTGCTGTGGGCTGCTGTTCTGTGCTGTGCTCTGTGCTCTGTTCTGTGCTCCCCTGGGCTGGAACACTGCCCTGGGTGGCAGCTGAGGGCTGGCAGATGCTCTGTCCTGTCAAAGGTCAGATTATTTAAGAAAACCAAGAAACTCTTCTGAAATGGAAGCAAATGCAATTAAAATGCCTTGAAGTCATTATTCTGTACCTGTAGATGTGGCTGCTCATGATAAAAGTTTATTTTCCTGTGGACAAGGGATCTGGAATAACTGGAAGTCAGGGGTGGTGTCAGGGGGGTTCAGTGCCTTGTTCCACTGACAAGCAGAGAGAAAAACCCTCAAAGACTGCAGAGTTCCATGAAATCTGGTTTGGGTTCATCACTTTTACAGTTCCTGACTAGAGGCAGTGTTAGTCTTTTGCCACAGGATATAATATTACAACACTATTCCTTTTTCATTGATTTAACCTGGTCCTCAACAGAGTGGGACAGAAAATTGCATTTAAAAGATAAGTAGAAAAAAGAGATGTAGAGGATGCATTGCATCTGAGATGGCAAACTGGCTGCTGTGATTACAATTTGTTATGCTGAGCTTTTGGGCTATATTTTTGCTAAAAATCCAATTTTACTGTAGAGCAGCATATCTAAGAGTACTTTAAAATGGATTATGTAGTAAAAGCCCAAACCTTACATTATATTGGAACTGAAACGAGCTGATTTTGTGTTATTCAGCAGTTCCCCTCCCGTGTGGCAGCACTTGTCACAAGGTGCAGCTGTTCCACCTGGATGAGTTGCTGGGTAAAACATTGAAGGATGCCCGAGTGCCTGGGCCAGGGCAGAGGCTGACCTGAGCCCAAAGCACAGCCCAGATGAGCTGGCTTCCCCTGTGGCTGGAAGTGTGACTGAATCTGTTAAAAGCAACAGCTCAGAGCGAGGTTTATTGTGAGGGAAGGGCAGCAGAGTGACAGCAAAGGCTGGGAGAACACAGCAGGGGTGGGACAGACCCTGGCACTGCCTGCTGACACCTCTGGGGCTCTTCCATGCATCCCTCCCTTCCCTGGCTGCATGATTCTGCAGAATTGTTACTCAGAGTATTTTAGTATTAAATAATAAATCAGTGTCTGGGAGAGAAATGATTCCTGTTTGCATTTTGCTAAATCATGTTCCCAAGCAAACTCAGACCTGTGGAACGTCCTTCATTCTGCCATCTAAAATACCGTGTGAGTTCTTTCACTGTTCTCTCCTTCTCTCTGTGAGAGGAGGTGGAGCTGATATTTTGTTCAGAGTGCAGACACTTTGTTTGGAAGCCCCTGGGGCTGTTCCTGTCCCACTCAGGGTGACCACGTCCCTGCTCTCCCTGGGCCACCCTGAGCTGTGTGTGGGGACAGAACTGGCACTGCAGCAGCCCAGGCTGGGCTGGGAGGGACAGCTGCCTGTGCATGGTCACTGAGCAATTCCAGAGGGAATTCACACCCATGGAACGCTTTGGGTTGGGAGGGATCCCAACTTTCCTCCCATTGCAGCCCTCCTGCCGTGGCTGCAGGGCCACGAGTTGGGCTTGGTGCTGCTCACGGGTCCCCTCCAGCTCAGGGCACTCTGTGGTTCTGTGAAATCTTTGTCTGCCTTGCTTTTAGTCACCCATTGCTTTCATCCTGCGTGTTTCACCGTGCACAAAGAGCACCCAGGGGTGTTTGGATAAACTCCCTTTCTCTCCCTTTGTGCTGATTTCACGGGTGCAGTTAATTTGCTGTACACTCCAGTCTGTAGGTGCTGGCTGTGCTGGCTGCCCACTCTGTTTCGATATTGCCAGGGAAGCAGTTATTAATGGCACAGAAATTCCACCCAGCCCTTTTCCTGAGTGCCTCAGCACAGATCCAGGGAGCTGGGGATGGGCACCTCTGCCAGGGCAGCCCTGGCAAACGGGAGTGCTGGGCTGGGGCTCAGAGGGGACCTGTCCCCAGGGGCATCTCCTGCCGTGGTGGCTCTGCCATGAGAACCAAAAGTGTCCCCCAGGCCCACCCTGGCCCGTCCCAGTGAGGATTTCCTGGCAGCCCTCCTGTCCCTGGTGTGACCCAGGGCTCTCAGGGAGGGACTGCCCAGAGTGAGCAGCACCAGGGGAAAAGGGGGTGCATTCCAAGGGGGTGTCCCAGCTGCCAGAACCCCCTGGAAGGACACCCAGGCACAGCCTCTGCTGAGTGCAGGGTTTGTGCTGCAGGAACCCCTGGGCATGGCACACGAGCAGCTCCAGCCACAGCCTTTGCTGCTGACAAAAAATGAATCATAAAAGCTGCTGAAATTCATTTTCAGTTCACAGTACATTTGGTGCCAGACTTTGCTGCTGCAATCATGTGAATATATCCTGACACGTACAACGAGCTGCCTGCGTTTGTTTACCCTGGGCTGTGCACTTCAGGGCATGCGTGCAGAGCTTTAAAGATACATCTTTTTAAAGCCTGAACACCGATTTTCTACTCAAACTCTTTATCTCCCACCAAACTAGACATCATCTTTTACTGGAAAGTTCACAGGTTTTCCTTCCCTTTTCTTCCTCCAACATTTTTCAGCCCTGCCCAGATGGTGACAGACAAATGATGGACAGTGCCAGGGTTTGGGGTGGCACAGCTATAGGAAAGGAGTACTTTAGACAGTATTTCAGTATGTGCTGAAAATCTAGGAAGAAATGGTAATGAATGTGAAGTCAAAATGAAGATTTCATCTGTAGATCTCTTCTCCCTTTCTGAAATCTCATTTTCCCTTTTCACTTCCAAGTCAGGAGAAGTGAAGGGTGCCCTGAGCAGGGTGGGCCATTCCTTACAGGCACTCCCACACTCCTGCCGTTCTGGGTAATAAATTGCCCACGAGGCCGTGTGGATGTGAGATTTCCTTTGGGTCCTTTCCAAACCCTCGGAATTGGCATCTGCTCTGACAGATCTCCCCAGGCACCAAAGCACGGCCGGGGTGTTAGATGGAGATTCACAGAGAGGAACCATTTCAGGAGCATTTTTTGATACAGTTTTGGTGCTCTGGAGGTTCCCAGCTCTGCAGTGCCCTAGGAGGGGTGGAAGGCTGGGAGGTAAATGGTGAGGCTGTCACCAGGCCCTGTGTGGTGTCCAGTCATGTCGGTGCATCCTCGTCCGGATCACAAACTGAGCAGAAAGGACAGAGCTGGAAAAGAGCCTCTGCTCTGCGCAGCTTTTCTGATCCTTCCTGACATCCCCACCTTGGGGAGAGGCTCTGCCCACGGCCCGAGTTTGCTGCTGAGCTTCAGCCTGCGTGTGTAAACTGATGGAGCTGTTTACCTATGTTTGATCTACGGCAGGGCTTTCCCCAGGCAGGAATTCAAGCTTGTTCAATAGAGCTCATTAGGTAATGAGCTTATTCACTAAGCTCATTAGTGGTGGAATTCATCCTGCTCAGCCCTCTGCAGCCCAAAATCTTGTATCCCTTCAGCCCAGCTTACTATCCGTGCTGACCCTTAGCTAAAGGGACGACTTTTACCTAATTTCATCCATTTCCCATGTTTTCATTCAACAGCTGCTTTGCTGAATGACTGTTTCTATTCTTTAATCCGTCCTGCTATTCCTCCCTAGCAGAAAAATATCTCAGAGGGCTGAAATCTTCAGTATCGAGTGTGCCAAGGCTGGAATATCTTGCCAGCTCATTTCATGAACTGAAGCAGAGTGTCTGACTCAGTGGGACTCATCCTGTGCCGTGATGGATGCTCCCAGCATTGATGAACAGACGGTGGGGCAGATGTAAGTAGGCAGGAAAACGAAAGAGGCACCGGGTAGAAGTTGTGATTGCCTCCTGCGAGCTGCCCGTGCTTGCCCATCTGCACACAATCCTCTGGTCTTGGGGGAAGTTCTGAGGCACACAAGGCATGGCAGGAGCTGGGAATCTCATATTTTGGTTAATTATGCAGAGATAAGAGAGTGAGGTTGGGGAAAAGGGTACCCCAGGTGCAAAGCTGGGTGGGAGACAGGGTTTTAAATCTTCCTGAACCAGCAGCACTGGTGAGATGTGTGACAGTGAAGAATGTGTGTTGGCAATAATGCTTCATTGATTCGTGCTCCACGTGGTAAATTTAGGTGCTGTTTCCACTCATTTCAGACACTGATTACTAGAAAAAGGCTCTGCTGCAGTGGAGTAAGGGAGGTGTCAGAGCCTGTTCCCATCTTCCCTCACAAGAGGCAGGGAGAAGCAAACGGAGCTTTTCTCACATTAATATTGATGGCAAACCCAAGAAATGATGTAAACATCCAGAAAGCCCCACCAAAACAGGGCTGTGACTGAGTTCTGAGCTCAGTGGCAGGGGGAGGATGAGTTTCCAGCTGCCAGGACCCAAGAAATGATGTAAACATCCAGAAAGCCTCACTAAAACAGGGGTGTGACTGAGTTCTGAGCTCAAAGGCAGGGGAGGATGAGTTTCCAGCTGCCCATGCAGGGGTGCAGGTCAGTGGGAGCAGCCCCTGCACACCCCAGGCAGGGATCACTCAGTGCTCAGTGCCCAGAGCAGGGACAGCACTCTGGGTGTCCTGGAGTGCCTCTGCCATGGGATTTCATCCCAAAGGGATCAGCCAGACTGCAGCAGGGCCACAGGGCTGGGTGTGCTCCCACAGAGCATTCCTGATCCAAGGTTAGACCCCAGAGTGGGCTCAGGAGAGAGCAGCTCAGGGCAGCTTTCCCTCCCTTCAGCTTTCTCTGCCTTCAGCTTTCCCTCCCTTCCGCTTTCCCTTTGAACAGAGCTCATTTCTGCCCAGGTTGTGAGGAGAGCTGGCTTGCACAATCCTTTTCCATTGAAAAATAAAGAGCTATTTTTGTTCTTACCACAGTGGCTGTAATTAATATTTGAGGAGGATGGCTCCCTTGTGCTCCAGATCATACAAACACAGAGCAGAATGTGCACATGTTTTCTCCAAATTACACCCCAAAAGTGCACGTGGAGCATACAGACATGGAATTGAGGATTGTGGGCCCAGCCCTGGCAGTGCCCAAGGCCAGGTTGGACGGGGCTCTGAAAACCTGGAATAGTGGAAGGGGTCCCTGCCCATGTCAGGGAGTGGGAATTGATGAGATTTTTCCAACCCAAACCATTCTGGGATTCCATGATCCTAACTACAGGAGAAAATAAGCAAAATCAGATATAGTAAGAAGAGTTTTCCCTGGTGTAAAAAGGATAAAAAAAAGGGCTGCCTGGTGGTGGGGTGCAGAATTGTTATCGAGGCTGCACATTTGCATGTTAAAGGCTGAAAATGACTCAAGATTTTATCATCTGCTGTTTTCACATCTGATGTGGAACCCTGAATCTACCGGCAGGATGGGGAAAACAGCAGCACTTTGTGACTGTTCCGTGGCAAAGGGAGACACAGGAACACACAGGGAGCACGGGAAGGACCCGTGCCCGGGGCACAACTCAGGGCTGGGGCTGTGTGACCCGGAGCTGTCCCGGGTGATCCCGGCAGGCTGGGGCTGTGTGACCCGGAGCTGTCCCGGGTGATCCCGGCAGGCTGGGGATGTGTGACCCGGGGATGTGTGACCCGGAGCTGTCCCGGGTGACCCCGGCAGGCTGGGGCTGTGTGACCCGGAGCTGTCCCGGGTGATCCCGGCAGGCTGGGGATGTGTGACCCAGGGATGTGTGACCCGGAGCTGTCCCGGGTGATCCCGGCAGGCTGGGGATGTGTGACCCGGGGATGTGTGACCCGGAGCTGTCCCGGGTGACCCCGGCAGGCTGGGGCTGTGTGACCCGGAGCTGTCCCGGGTGACCCCGGCAGGCTGGGAGGTTTTGGGTGCCCGGGTGTCACTCCAGCAATCCCTAGTGTGCTGCACACCCAGCAGCAGCTGCCTCCCCCCGCGTGTTTAGGACTTTGTACTTGAATTATTTGGCCTTTTTCTGAGGAGGCTGCACAGCACAGCTCAGCCTCACTCCATGGGACTCCCTACAATCCCTCTCAGGGGCTTTCTGGGCACGTACATCAGCCAAATTTCACAAGGTCCCGAAGGCAAAGAGCTGATCTGTGCTTTAATTCTGCTGCAGATGGCAGCCCGGGCTGAGAGCGCAGCCACCCCGGGCCATGCGGGGCAGGAGGGGCGGGCAGGGCTCCGAGCCTGCCCAGCCCAGCCCAGCCCTGCCCAGCCCTGCCCAGCCCAGCCCAGCCCAGCCCAGCCCAGCCCAGCCCAGCCCAGCCCCGCTGCTCTCGGAGGGGCTGCAGAGCATCGGCAGCGACAGCAGCGGCAGTGCCCCCGCAGCCCCAAACCCACACGGGACTCAGAGCCCGCGGTGGAGGGGAGAACAAAAGAGCAAAGCCGGGGAAGAGTGAGGCAGAGAGCGATGATGCTCCAGCCTCATTTCTGAAAAGCCAGTGAAGGCTCGCACCTTTGCAAGGGGTAATGAATCGTTTCCTCCTCTGGCAGGCAGTGATTTGACTTGCCACATGCCTCCCAGTAATTTCCCAGCAGGTTTAAATGTTGGAACAATGGCATTCTGTTAGATATTGATTTTAAAATAACTCTTCCACACTTACTTGTAAGTTTAAGAGGTGAATTACAGCCCTTGAGTGTGCTCTAATGTAGCAGTGGTAAATAGTTAAATAGACACAATCTGTTTCTGCAGGCATTGTCTGAGCAGGAGAAGGCAGAGCTCGGCTGAACGCTGCCAGTCTTCTGGTCTGCAGGAAAAACATTCATCAGCCTGCCTTCACTGGAGGAAAATATTAACAAATTCACCATGGATGTGGTGGGATTTGACAGAAAAAAAATTTCTGTGCTAGGTGGTGAAGCAGCGAGAGTGGGAGGCAGTCGGTAAATGTCCAAACTGCAGCTCTTTTCTTCTTCAGCTTCTACAGAGCAGCGATGCTCAGGGTGGGATGTCACTGCCAGCAGCCTGGCCTGGGCCCTGGGCGCTGCCTGGGGCTGCCCCTTGGCCTGGGCAGTGCCAGCACTGGTGGCTCTGCTTGGAAATCACCACTCCTGGGGCTGGCCCTGCTCCCTGGGCTGTCCCTTGGCCTGGGCAGTGCCAGCAGTGCCAGCTCTGCTCAGGAATCACCACTCCTGGGGCTGCCCTGCTCCCCGGGCTGTCCCTGGGCCTGGGCAGGTGGTTCATTGCTCCCAAAGCAGTTCTGTGGGTCAGGGCAGTGGCACTGAGCTGGGTGTGGATGGCTGCCAGGGAACCATGCTGGGTCATGCTCAGGAAAAGTTTCTCTCTCTATCTTACACTTTTTTGTATTTTTAATTTTTTTCCTCAATGATGTGATTGCATTACAGTGCCTGGGAAATAGGCTGGGTTTGGTCACAGCTATCCCCATACCCAGAATCACACACTGGTTTGGGTGGAAAAGATTTTAGAGATCATCTTGATTTAATCCCCTGACACATCCAGGGACACCTTCCCCTGTCCCAGGCTGCTCCCAGCCCTGTCCAGCCTGGCCTTGGGCACTGCCAGGGATCCAGGGGCAGCCACAGCTGCTCAGGGCACCTGTGCCAGGGCCTGCCCATCCTCACAGGGAAGGATTCCTGCCCAATGCCCAATCTAACCCTGCTCGCTTGCATTTTCAGCCATTCCCCTTGTCCTGCCAATCCATGCTCTTGAAAGCACAGATCCCTTAAGAAATTGCAGTAAGAACTTCTCCTGTTATTCTCCTGACATTAAAACAAGGTGGGGTTTATCCCAGGCTGGGCCTGTGCCAAACCTGTGCCAAACCTGTGCCAAACCCGTGCCAAGGCAGCGGGGCTGGGTCAGGGTGTGGTGCCCAGTGAGGATGAGGATGGGTGTTGGCAGCACGAAGCTCCTGCCAGAGGGGCTGCAGGGCCTCGGGGTGCTCAGCAGCTCCCAGTGCTCCTCTCCCTGTGCTCACCCATGGGCTGTAATCAGCCAAGGAACATAATTAGTTTGGGCTAATTTGTTCCAGGGCCTTTAACTTCCCCTCTCCCTGCTCTCCGACTGACAGGGGCTACTCTGTCTCTTATTTCCAGCTGATGTCTGTAAACTGATTACTTTTACTGGGTCAGCTCTGTTATGAAATTATCGTTTTATGAGGCTAAAAATAGCCCAGATCCAGTCAGCACGCCAATCACTTCCCCTCATCTCCAATGAAAATGCAATGTTATCTTTAATCTGTATTTCTCAGGCACTTACTGTGAGGCAGGTTAGAAAGAAAAGGGAGGAGAGAAGAGAGAGAGATCAGGAAAAAAATCTGTAAATCAGTTGCTATAGATGCATCCCTGCCAAGGCTTCCACTGGTAAATTTAGCAGTCACGTTACAATTTTAGTCAGCACCATTTCTTAGCCTTATTCAAAATAATTCACTTCTCACACAATGAGTTACCCTAAAGGCAAGTTATTTTGTCTTGCACATTAAAAATGGTGCGTTTGCACATACGTGCAACTGTTACAAATATCCAAAGCCACAAAAAGCATGAGGATGGATAATTTTTTTTAAGAGAGGAAAAAAAAAACCCGGTGAATTCTACTTGCTCTAAGAATGAATAAAGGTATTTTAATGCTGCTGGGGTTCTGGTGAATACAAATAGCTCAAAAATGAGATGCTTGCCTGAGATTTATATCAAGATAGGGAAGGGAAAAGGTTCCATCTGTAGTTTCTGATACAAAGACATTTCGCACACAGTATCTGTAAATCCATTAGGAGAACAAAATTGATACACGTTCTGTCTAAGATGAAGCTGGAGTGAGGAGAATGAAAGCTCAAGGAAATGGCCTCTTTGTGTAGCTCCATCAATCCCTGGTTTGAGTGGACTTTCTGTGTATTAAATTCAAGCAGCTCTTTGGCCCATGGATATGAGGAATTGTTGACTGTGTGGGAAATGGAGAGAGCGCTGAAATTCCAGCACCTTCCCTCACAAAGGAAACACCCCACAGCTCATCCATCTTCCCCCGGTGATGTTAGATATGCAGAGTGGTGTTTCTGCTCCAGCAGTTGTTCCTGACTGCGTCTCGTGGCAGCTCCCAAAGCCCTGACACGCACGGCGTGACTCCTGGCCCAAACAACAATCCTTCCCGAGGAGCCGGGAATGGCAGCGCTCCAGAGATGATTTATTATTTTCCTTACTTTGCAAAGTGCTCGTGCTCTGTGTGAGGGAGGGTGAATGAAGGTTACTATCAGCCTGAGCGGCTCTGCCGTGCTCACCCTGGCTCTGGCAGCTGGGACGTGCTGGGGGCCCAGCCCGGCTGGCAGAGTTTGGCACCATGGCCCCACGGGCCACGGCTCTGCTCACACCCCCTGTCCTCTCCTGGCCACGACTGAGCACCCACAAAAAGAAGAAAACCCCAGAAATAAGCAAAACACAGACTGATGTTCTCTCTGGGTGGCTGCTCAGGCGCCCGTTCGCTCGTGTTCTCTCTGATCCACACTTGGCAGAGGCAAAACTGAGCCACAACAAACCCAAACAGGCCCTACCCCCAAATCCCAAATCCCTGCTCTCCACACACTCCGCTAATAAACCCTCCAAGAAATTCCAGCTCCTGCTCCAGATCAGGCTGTTGACATAACCAGGCCAGCAGGGCTGTTTTATCGACTTTCCAGCATTAACCTGGATCCTTAAATGAATTACACAGATGGGGCTGTGTTGTCCAAGTGCACTGAGCTGTGTCTTTGAAACTCATTGACCAGTGCAGCCGAACCTGAAAGAGGGACAGGGCTCTCAAAGCCATTACGGTCTTGCAAATTGTAAGGGCACAGTCAGCCAGAGAGATTCTGCACCCGAGGCTGTGGGAGCTCAGCCTTTCCAGGCAGGAGAAAGCTACACTGTGTATCCCCCAGGACAGCCCAAACCCAGCACCAGCCTCTGTTCTTCCTGTGGTACTGCTGCTTTCTTGACAAATGGAAATTTGTGACAGTTCCCTGCAGGAATATTCCCTCCTTATAGCTGCAGCAGGACATTTCACAAGGGCATGGACTGACAGGAGACAGGGAATGGTCAGAGGGCAGGGTTAGATGGGATATTGGGAAGGGATTCTTGGCTGTGAGGGTGGCAGGCCCTGGCCCAGGGTGCCCAGAGCTGCTGTGGCTGCCCCTGGATCCCTGGCAGTGCCCCAGGCCAGGCTGGACAGGGCTGGGAGCAGCCTGGGACAGCTGAAGGTGTCCCTGCCATGGCACGGGTGGCACTGGGTGGGATTTATTGTCCCTCCCCACCCAAACCACCCCAGGCCTCTGTTTCCCTCCCTGGGCACCGAGGCAGCCATGCCCCATGCCCACAGGGACAGGGGGATGTGGCTCTCAGGTTGGCACTGCTGCAGTTTGGTGCCTCTGCTGCAGGTCACACACACTGCCTAGGAGTCTGAAACACACTGCTGCTGTCAGGGGAGATGAAAACAGCTGTGAAAAGCTCGGAAAAACATTTTCTCTGGGCAAAACTAGCATGGGGTTTAGTGGGGTGACAGAGGTTTTGTGTTTGTGCTGCACACCAGGGGCAGCAGCAGAACCTGAGGGTTCCCCACCCAAATCTCTCCCTGAAAGAGAATAAAACTGTGTTGGGTGGGGCTGGGAGCAGCCTGGGCCAGGGGCAGTGCCCTGCCCGTGGCAGGGGGTTGGAATGAGCTGGGCTTTGGGGTCCCTTCCAGCCCCACCACTCTGTGACTCCATGAAAACCAATGCACAAATGGTCCTGAGGGAACCAAATTCCCTCAGATTCACACATTTCTGCAGAGATGTAAACCCAGCGAGTGCAGATTGAATAGACTGACAGCCAGGGCAGGGACGTGGGCATTGGGATGGGGCTGGCACCTCTCCCCTGCTGCCCCTGCACTCCTGAGGGTCAGGGCTCAGAGCTCCTGCAGGACACAGGACACAGGAGCTCTGGCACAGGCACTGCTCCTTGCACCGGGTCCAGAGGGATGGCAAAGGAGATGGGGAGCTGTTGGTCTCTTGAGAAAAATGTTTCTGCATGAATTGGAGAGCTGATTTTGAATTAATTTTGAATAGTTGTTTCAGTAATTCAGATTGATTTAAGATGCACCCAAGAATAATGCTTTCATTACAAAGCCTCCTGAGCAAAATTTAAATCATGTTAAATTAAAAACAGCCTCTGTTAAACCAGGGCTGATGAGCACAGCAGAGGGATCAGAGATGCAGGGTCAGTGTAATTTAATTCCTTGGCTTTGTTTCCCACTCCACAAAAGCTGCTGTACCTGTCTCTCCCTGGGCTCTTAACTGCCTAAGGAGCCTGCAAGTCATCCTGCACTTCTCTAAAGGGCTTGGCATGGTAACCCCACCAAAACCAGTGCTTATTTATTGATGCTGGGCTTCACCTTCAAGAAGAAATGCATTTTTATTGCCTTTTATTTATGGGTTTATATGTATTTATTTATTTAGAAATGCAATTGTATCCCAAAGATACTTGGGAATCTGGGGGAGCAGCTGATGCACAGTGCAGTGGAGGGGTTGATGGTCTCTTACTGTTGGCTTGGTTTGTTTGTTGTAAGTAAACTTTTATTTTATACAAATGGAGCCAATCTCAGTAACAGGGAACAAGTTACCCTGCACATTCCAGATCACCCCTGTAAGGCACTGAGTCAAAGCCATGGTGGGATTCCAGCCCCAGGGAAACCTTCCCTTATCTGGATTTGAACATTCTGGTGGTGCAGACAAACTACATACATACGTATATATGGGTTTGAGTTAAGAACTGTTGTGCTTCATAGCTTCTTGCTTTAAATGCTGGCTGAATTATTAAGGGCAAAAGGCAGGAAATGTTTAAGGTCTCGATAAAAGCTCTGAGTGCTGCTGAAACCCAGGCAGGGAAGCGCCGGCCCTGAGGAGGGGAGGTCTGATGGACTGGGGAGCTCGTCAGAGACCTTGGCTGCACTCCTGGCACTGCCTGGGCAGGAGGAATTGCCAGGACTCTCATTAGTAACAGGATCCTTCCCAACAGATTGAAAAGACTTCTGAAGAGAGAGGTACATGAAATATTGTCTGAAAGGGCCAGTTTGGCAGAACTGGAAGGGTTTGGGGGAGGTGAAGGGGGCTGGGAGGGTTAGCCCTGCATGGTGAACTCCTCCAGGGGGGTTAACCCCACCCCACACAGGGGGAGTCAGGAAGGTGGAAACAGCCTAAAGTCCCAAATCAGTGACACCAGAAGTCTCCGTTTGGAGACTCTGACATTTTATAGGTCTCTTCCCAACAAACCCTTACAAAGCCATGTTTAGATGTCTAATTTCTTAAATCCATGTCAAACCATTCCCAGCACTTATTCCTCTATGATTTCTGTGATCACCACAAACTGAGAACGCTCTGAGGGCCCTGGGAGCGCCGGGTTTGTCTCTGTGTTCGGACAGGGAGGGAAAGGGACCCAAACAGAGGCAGTGCCCAGCAGGAGCAGAGCCCCAGCTCTCTCCAGAACATTCTGCACCAACTGGGGCTGTTCCCACCCCAGACGGGACAGCCCCCTGACCCCAAGGCTCCTGTCACAAAGGGGGGACAGCACAAATGTGAATGGGTGCAGGCTGTGTCCGTGCAGGGATGGATGGGATTGTTATTGAAAGGAAATCTGAAATTAGAACTGGATTTCACACATCTCCCCTTGTACAGAGACCTGAGCAGCCACCCGAGGCAGGTGTCCCTCTGAGGCTGATCAGATTCAGTGCTGGGACAGGAGGGGGGAACTGACCAGGATGGACCAGTCAGGATAAGGAAAGCTGAGCTGCAGCCTGGGGCAGGGCTGGGATGCAAAGCCCAGCTTTGATTTCTAAGCGCTGCCTTTCCCAGGGTAAGGAGCAGCTTTTGCCATAAACTTGCAGACTTTGCTTAGCTACTAAAAAGGAGGAATAAGAGATCTTTAGGTGACTATGACAAACAGGTTCTACATTTGCACTTAATGAAGAAATTCAGACTTTCAGTTGTCACATGCCCGGATTCGGCGCCTTTCTGACAGCTGAATTATGATTTTAATAATTTAAAAGTGCTGCTGTAAGCCTGTTCATGTGTAATAGGCACAGAGAAGTGTTTAAAATCAAAGGCAGTTTAGAGAAAAAGTGGTCACTGCGTTACGAGGAGGAGAATTGTCTACATCTGAATATTAAACTGTGTGAACTCTCCGGTGGGAAAACTCTTTGCAAAGTAACTCTGAACTTCCTGTTCTGTTCTGATGTGTGGCATGAGGAGACTGCACTCGATCCTGCCTCATGTGTGCCCAAAGCAGCAGCCTGCAATGCCCACCTTCCTCTAACAGCCCTGCCAGGGGAGGCTTTGGCCATTCTGCTCGCAGAGGTTTCGGTTCAGAGCAGCACAAGTGCAAATCTGTAATCTCAGTCACAATATCTGTGAGGCAGAGATGAAGTGTGAGGGGGAAAGTGCCCTCCAGGCTACATTCCCCTTGCTTTGATTTCATTATCTTTGTACCTGTCCCTGGGAAGGTTTGAAATTCTACTGCAACCACCACAGCACGCTCGGTTCTCAGACTCACAGCTGAGCACAGACAAGAAACCCCAATCCCAATCAATTAAATAAAACCCAGCTCATGTCCTGGCCATCACCGAGCATTTCAGCACACTGACCCACAACATCCACCTGAATTCAGCAAATCTGAGGTTCCTGGCAAGTCAGGGGGAGAAACAACGACCGACATTGCAGCGAGACACAACAGACACATCAGCAGCTTTGTGTGAAACGCACGGCTGGAGCCAATGGCAGGGAGAGCAGAGCTCTCTCTCCAGCCCCTTGCACTCGGGTCAGCTTTTCCCTCCTGCAGGAATTAATCAGAACCTGCTACTCCAGCACTTTGCTCCTCCCGCACTCATTTACCGTGGTGCCGAGCATTTGTCAAGTGGGTGTAAGTGCTTTTTCTGGTTTGTACAACTGCACACAAATTGCAAGAAGAAGTTGTAAGGCAAAGAATAATCAAGCCCTCAACATTTCCAGCCCCTTCTGGAACATGCACCCAGGAAAACGCTGAGGAGAAGCTGAAGTCAAGCTCCCAGTACATGCTTGCCTGCTGCTCAGGAAAAGGAAAAGTAATACTCACCCCAGTGTTGTCATGGTTACAATAGTGTACCAAAAGGAAGCAGGAATACTGGTGAATTTGCTCGCCGAGGACCCTTTCTCTGCATAAAACATCACAGTTGCAAAGATGATGATTGCCATAGTGAGGGAAAAGAGGAGAAAGCCAAGCTCGGAGGCACAGCTCTTCAAAGTGTAGCCCAAGATTCTCAGGCCTTGGGAATGGCGGGAGAACTTGAAAATCCTGAAAACCCTGAAAACCCTTAGCGTGACGAAGGCCCCGCTGACGTCCTCGTTGTTGGTCATCACCAGGCCGATGTAGTAGGGCATGATGGCCACCACGTCGATGATGCTCATGACGCTGCGGATGAAGCGGTAGCGGCTGGGCGCCGCGAAGAGCCTCAGCAGGTACTCGACGGTGAAGATCATCACGCACGCCGTGTCCAGGCAGAAGAAGGCCACGGCGTAGCGCTCCCCGCAGGGCAGCTCCTTGTTCCCCGGCACGGTGCCGCAGGGCACGGTCTCCACCACGTTGGTGATCACGGAGACGGCGATGAAGAACCCGGTGACGTAGTAAAAGACTAAGGCTAAGGTGCTGGTGTGGGGGTTCTCGAAGGCTCGCCACATGGTCTGCCGGAAGCTCAGCGAGGGCATGGAGCCCTCCTGGTTGTTCTCCGAGTCGTTGTCGTCCATCAGGCGCTCGGCGTTCTCCCGCTTCCTGTCCTTGTACTCTTCGTAGCAGCAGTCCCCGATGATCTCGGGGAGGATCCCGTAGAAGGCGAGCTCTTCGTCGTAGGCAGAGATGCACTCGTACCTGGGGTAGTGCAGCTTGCCAGTCCTGTAAAAATTGAGGATGCACCTGAAGACCTCGGGGTCCCGGTCGAAGAAATACTCCTTGGTGTCTTCGTTGAAGAAGAACTCCTTCTCCGTGCTGCCCAGGAGAGTGTCCGGGTACCTCTCCAGTGTAGTCCTCCAGGTCTGGAAGCGCCTGCCACTCACGTTGAGGATGATCAGCTCATCCTGCCTCTTGTTCTTCTCCGTGGGAGCCAGTGGCATGGGACAGTTGGCCACTGGCATCCATCCTATGGCCGCGGCCCTGGCGAAGGGCAGCCACGCCGCTACTCCCGCTGCCATGCTGAGCCTGGGCCGTGTCACTGCAGGCGAGGCTGGGGACGCTCCTGGGACCTGCTGGGAGTCACACCAGTTCCATCTAGAACACAAAGAGAAGAGAACACAGCACACAGTCACGCCGGGCGTCCTGCCCCGTCGGGTGCAAGAGTCCAGGATCTGCACAGACCGAGGAGTTCAGACCTCCCAGGTGAAGGATGATGAACAAGGCACAGGATAATCAGCTCAGCGGGGTTGTGGCATTACTATAGATTGAAATTTTGAATAGCAAATGATTCCTCATTAAAAGCATTTTAAAAGTAGCATAAACACAGTAATTTATATTTGCTTCCTCACAAACAAGACTAATCCATAATTCCCCAGGTGTAAGCCTCCTGTGCTCATCACTTTAACTACAGCTGTCAAGAAAGAGCTGGGAACTCCAGTGGAATCAGCCTGCAGTGGAACCGTATGCCATGAAAACCCACGGCTGGGCTGAGCTGCATTTCCAGTCCTAAACAAGTTCAGTGTGTTCTGAATCTTGCACTAAGAACATCCTGAGTTGAAAGAATGGAAATTTTTCTCTGTTTTTCACCAGTTGTATTCCATCTTTAATGCAAGGCCTGGCCTCAGCAGCAGTTTTCTGCTGCTCTTTCATTTAGAGGTGGGGTTTACTCTTGGCCAGTATTGTAGCCCTCCACTGGACCAGAGGAAAATTCTGATTTTTGGGGAAACGTTGTTCAGAATACCTGAGCACCAGTAAGCTCCAATCCCAGGTGGAAATCCTGATGGATTAACTACCAAATTCCAAGAACATCAGAATGAAGGAAGGCTCCAAAGCTGGAGAATTTCTTCCCAGAGGGAAGATGCTTTGCTTATTTCCTGGCTTACAGGGGCAGAATCCTTCAGCTGAAGAACTGAAGGACTCCTAGGTTGAAACAAAATATGTTCACTGCACTCTTGGATTTTTAGATGAGGAATATCCCAAGTTGTCCAGATCCTCAGCCACCAGAGGCCAACATTCTCTTGAAGTCTGAGTAGTTTTTGTCTTCTGATCTAGCCATGAATTTGTTTTATCTTTTTGATCTTTGGTCAGAGTTCTTACAGTCTTTAACTTTTGTTTTAACTTGCTTTTACTTTCACTTCCCTAGTGCATTTCTAATTCTACTGTGAAATTATCTGAGGAGAGGTGCCATTGCCATATAAGATGCATTAGGAGCCCTATCAAAAATCAATTTATCAATGGAAATTCCATTGACTCCACTGACTCAGGCCCTCAAAGCCTAATTGTATCTTTGTAGGCAGTTTTACTCTAAAGTTTTTAACTCACATGGAAGCTGCCATTCCAGCCAGTAAGGCTGCAGCATTATTGATTCCAACGGGCCATCAAAATACTGAATAAAAAATGATGGAATCAGTCTGTGGTGAAAATGCCTGAAGTGCTCACAGAAATGCTCTTCCTCTTCGGGGCAAATTAACATTCATCACCTTAATGTGGAGCATCTTCCTATGCAATTTTACTATGCAAAGGACAATTGAAATCCCTCGTGCGAGCATCTTAGTGCTGCTGGAGAGCTTTTGTAATTACGGAACACACAATAACCCGGAGTGATGCTTATCCCAAGGAGACACTTTGCTTATCGGCGCCGGAGCAAACATCTCTCAGCGCTTCCCTCTGCAGAACTGCTCAGTGTTACAAAGCAGCACTTTCCTCTCCCCCAAGGAGGGAATTCACTGCCTGAATTCACTTTCCTCTCCCCCAAGGAGGGAATTCACTGCCTGAATCTGCCCGGGGCCCGGGCAGAGCTCAGCGCTGCAAACTCTCCCTGTGACTTTGAAAAGCTCCCCCAGCCCTGCTGAAAGGGCATCCCCAGGGGCTCCGTGGGCTCAGGCTGCAGCTCCTACCACCAGTGGTGGATCTTTTGACTTCCATGAAACACTCAAGAGCAGGAGGCAGCAAAATAGGAACTATTTCATCCATTAATCACCAAATATAAACAGGCAAACCATGGAGAAACCAAGAAAAGGCGCCTTGTTCTGCTTTCCCTGCTGGCAAACTGTCTTGCCTGGGTTTTAATTTCACCATCACAGAGTCCTTCTGCCAGGGCTGACTGGTGACCTGACCAGTTCCAGCACACTGGATCCTCATCTCCCCTGATTTCTCAGGGGAACCACATCAGAAATCTCTTCTGTACTTTCCTAACTTTGGTGGTAGATTCCAGGTTACCTACATTAGCTGCTGAGGCACTATAAATACTTCACATATAATTGTTCCAATAAAGCACTGGTAACTCATAAGTGACTTACACATTTTTAAATCAATTTTTAAGAGGTAAAATGGGTCCTTTCATGCTGGCAGTATATGTGGGGAAGCTATAAATATCTCAGCTATGAAAGGGACAGGAGATTAAAGCAAAAGAGAAAGAAAGGGAAATTCTTCTGTGGAAGTTTAGCTCCCATTTCTGTGGGTCCAAGAGATGCAGCTGGTTAGAGCAGAGCGCACCCAGCTTCACCCTCAGAGTTACACGGAATCTGTCCCAACTGATCCTCAAAACACACAGAGAAGTCTTTTTCAGCTCTAAATGATCTGAAGGACCCAGAGTGAGAAAAGTGGTGAAATTCCCTGTTGCAGAGGTTTTGCCTTTTCTTGCTCATGAGTCCTTGGAACACTACCACTCTCTGAAGGAAGGGAAAGAAAACTGGGGGAGAGAGGGGGGGGACTGGATTTGTAATTCTGACCTGCACAACCTAAGCTGAGTCAAAAAAAGATGAAGCAACCAGTTTATCTAGAATGTAGAATTATCATGGAATTTATCTAGAATGTAGAATTCCAGAATGTAGAAAGAATCCTCCTTTTCTGCCTGCCTGGATTTTGGTAACTGCTACCCAGTCTGTTTAGGCTGGAAAGCAATTGGCTGGACTCAAAATCTAATGTACTGTTGACAGTCTCTGGAGCTCTCACAGAAAACAGACACACTCTGATTCTAACAAGCATATATTTAGCTATATCCATATTTCTAATTTTAATTGCCATAATTTCTGCGTGTAATTTAAAAGGAACTGGTTCACAGCAGACCGGCACCCTGCTGATGACATTTAGAAGACCTGGTACACAAAATAGAATCATTTGCCTCCTGATTTAAAAAAAGTATCTGTAGAGAAAAGAATCTGTTTTCTTTCGATAACGATGGGGACAATGAAGCAGTCAGGCGGATTTGATGGAACAGGGGGAGCAGGAGCCCCCTGTCCCCTCCCAGGGTCCCTCCCGAGCACCGCGGGCTCCTCTGGAGCTGCCCCGGGGTCTCACCCCAGCCTGGAACAAACCCCTGAGAGCCAGGGCTGGCTCAGGAAAGCTCAGGAGGGAATCCTGACAGAGAACAGCAACGCCTGTTCACCTAAAGGCTCCAGAAAGAAAGGCTGGGTGCTTACCACTGTCGCTCCCACGGCAGTGCCACACTGATCAGTGTCTCCTCATCATCTCAAGAGAGCAGAGACACCAAAAATCTCAGTTTCCCTTTCTAGAAGCAGGCAGGGCTGTCCTGAAACCGAACCGATAAACATCCTGCGAGTTTCTTGCTGAGACGCTGCTAATGGGAGTGAAGAGCCTGGAGATCGTTCCTTCTCCCCTCTGCTGTCCTTGTTGGGTCAGGCTCAGGCAGCAAAGGGAGCTTTGCTTTAAAGCAGAATGTCAGCCAAGCCTCGGTGTCTCTGTCAGTCACACATTCCTTCCCCTCGCAGCAGCACCAGAAAATAAAACTTTCTGCAGAACACTCCCTCAGTCTGTCGGGGAGATTTAGGAGCAAAAGCAACAGGCTCGGGATAAATGCACGCAAACTTCTCCCCTCCCTCCTCCCAGCGAGCCCCATCGCCGGCTCGCAGCGCTGCCTTACCTGGAAGGAAAGACCCGGGGTGCCCCAAAGCGGGGCTGGATGTGGGGCCGGGGAGGGAGGGGGAGCAGGCGCTGCTCGGGATGGAAGGTGAACTGTGCCGCCCGCCTCTTGACTCCCTCTCCAAACGCAGTCAGAGGCAATCAGTAAATGCGATCATCATTGTGAAAGTATATATAGAGAGATGACTAAACAGCTTCTCCCTCATCACCGCCGAGACCGAGGCTCTCCCTCGCTGCCGCTCCCGCCTGAGCTCGCTCGGCGCTGCCCCCTCCCCTCGCAGCAGCGCTCGCGGCTTTGCCCTCGCTGCCCTGCCCAGCTGGGAGCGGCACCGGGCCCGGCGATCCCCGGGGCGGCGGGGCCGGGATGGACCGGGATGGTCCGTGATGGACCGGGATGGACCGGGATGGACCAGGATGGAGCCGGCTGGACCGGGATGGACCTGGCTGGTGCGGGATGGACCCGGCTGGTGCGGGATGGACCCGGCTGGTCCGTGATGGACCAGGATGGACCCGGCTGGTCCGTGATGGACCCGGTTGGTCAGGGATGGAGCCGGCTGGTTCGGGATGGACCCGGCTGGACCAGGATGGACCCGGCTGGTCCGGGATGGACCCGGTTGGTCAGGGATGGAGCCGGCTGGTCCGGGATGGACCCGGCTGGTCCGGGATGGACCGGCTGGTCCGTGATGGACCCGGCTGGTCCGGGATGGACCCGGTTGGTCAGGGATAGACCCGGCTGTCCGGGGAGGCAGAGCGGAGCGCGGCTGGGGAAGGGCGGTGTGAGCTGACAGCGCTGGCAAATGGAGTCGTTAAATACACACCAGAGCCTACCCTGCATGCTAATGTGCCAAGGGGGAGATGAGGGGGGAAAGTACGGGATGAACTTCCCGGCTCCGTCCCGGAGCTCCCTGTGTGCCCCCCTGGCTCCCGGGCAGGCGGGGACAAGGCGGGAGGGAATCCTGGACAAGGAAAGGAGCTATTCCTCCAGCACCACGAACCTGCAGCCAACATCTTGGCCAGGGCGGGCGGCTCCAGTCAGGAATAAAAAGAAATCACTCGGATTTAAACCGATCTTTCCCTATCTTCTTCCCTCCCACCACCTTTGCTTTCCCCTCGTCCTGCTGCTCTGGCTCGCCCTGCTCCTTGGCAGCTCTTACCCGTCCTGCCTCCGCACCGCCTCGGCATCCCCGTCTCACCCACGGCAGAAGTTGGGCTCGGCACGCTCGGAGCCCCGGCAGCCGCGCTCAGTTCTGGCTTTGCTGTCGAATCTCCATGAAGTAAATAAATAACCGTAAGCCCAAATCAGAGCGGGCCAGCCTTGCGCTGCTCTGCCGGGCCGCTCCCGGCGGTGGCGGACGCGCCGCAGCCACAGTTGATGATTTCCATAAAGTCAGAGCGATACGGGAGGGAGCAGGGCTCGCCTGCCCGGCCACCGCCTCGCCTGCCCGGCCACCGCCTCGCCTGCCCGGCCACCGCCTCGCCTGCCCGGCCACCGCCTCGCCTCCCCGCCGGCTCGGCACCGCGCTTCTCGCCGGGGCTGTGCGGGGCTGTGCGGGACCGACACGGGCTGGGCGGCCACGGGCCGGCATCGGCAGCGGCGAGGGGCGGGAGGGGAGCGGGCGCGGGAGTGGCCGGGGGCACCCACCGCCCCTACCGCCCCTACCGCCCCCTCTGCCCCCGCCGCCCCCGCCCCGCCCGCAGGTGAACCCTTGGGTTCGGTGTCCCCCCGCAGCCCCCGGGGCCGGTGTCCGTCCCCCGCGCCCCCCGCACCCCCGCGGCCGCTCCCTCTCGGCCCCCCGCCCTCCCGGCGAACCCCCCTCACCTCCGCAGGGCGCTCCCGGCCGCGGCCGCCCGCCCGGAGCCTCCGCGGCCATGCGGCTGCCGGGAGCGGAGCGCGGGGCTGCGCCGAGTGCGCGGGCGCGGGGCGGCGGCGGAGAGCGATGGGGAGCGCTGAGCAGCGCTGGGGAGCGATGAGAGCGATGGGAACGACGGGAGCGATGGGAGCGATGGGAGCGATGGGAGCGGTCCGCACGGCGCGGCGGAGAGCGGCGATGGGCGCGGGGCGGGCGGGCGGCGGCGCTCGGCGGGGCCGGGGGCAGCTCCGCACCGAGGGGCGGCGGCGCGGGGCGGGGGGCGGCGGGGGCTCCCCGCACACGGCCGCGTCCCCGCCCGCCGCCCGCCCGCACAGCCGCCGGCAGGTGTCACCCGGAGCGAGCGGCGCCGGGCGCGGCGCCCCGGGAGGGAGCGATGGGCAGGGAGCGGGTGTGGGACCCCCGGGGTGGGCAGGGGTGGGGATGTGAGACCCCCGGGACGGAGCCATGGGCAGGGAGCGGGTGTGGGACCCCCGGGGTGGGCAGGGATGGAGATGTGAGACCCCTGGGACGGAGCCATGGGCAGGGAGCGGGTGTGAGACCCCCGGGACGGAGCCATGGGCAGGGAGCGGGTGTGAGACCCCCGGGACGGAGCCATGGGCAGGGAGCGGGTGTGAGACCCCCGGGACGGAGCCATGGGCAGAGAGTGGGTGTGGGACCCCCGGGATGGGCAGGGGAGCGGGTGTGGGACCCCCGGGGCAGGGGGCAGCACAGGGTGGGGGTGGCCCCTGGCCACAGCCCCCCCGCAATGGGGACCGCAGCCGAGCCCCCGGGCCGGGGAAGGTGCAAGGAGGGCCCGGGGATGTGCAAGGAGGGCCCGGGGATGTGCAAGGAGGGGCCCGGGGCTGTGCAAGGAGGGCCCGGGGCTGTGCAAGGAGGGCCCAGGGCTGCGGGGTTGCACTGTCAGGGGCAGGAGCTGCTCCTCCAGGTGCATCGCTGGGAGCAAGGCTGTATTGGGGGTCTGATGTGCCTCTGGTGCCTTAAAATAAGGGAAACAGGGACTCGGTACAGCCAGCAGTGACCAGGGGCCTTTTCCAGGGGCCTTCCTTCCCAGAGCACTAAACCCAAGACTTTCTTAAAGAAAAAAAAATAAAATAGAAACAGAGAAAGACTTCCAAATCCTCATCATTTCAACAAATGGTCTGGTTCTGGAAACTCTGAAACCAGGACCCTGATCATGGAACTGTTAAGGCTGGAGAACCCTCTGAGATGGTGAAGTGCAGCTGTGACCCAATCCTACCATGCCCGTGTCACAAAGTGTCACAGCTGCTCCTTTCTGGAACCCTTCCAGGGATGGTGACTCCACCACTTCCCTGGGCAGCCTGTCCAGTGCTTAACCACACTTCCAGTGGTGAAATCCTTCCTGAGATACAACTGAACCTCAGCCTGATCCGTCCAATTCAGGGTCTAATTTCTGATAATTCAATGCAATTATTAAAAAACAACACTAATTTCTGAATGTCGGGTCCTGAGGAGCCCTCCCCAAACCCAACCTCCCCAGTTACATTTGTGATCTGCATTACGGTGTCTGCAGGGTGGCAAACGAGCTGGTGCACACACAGTGCATCATAATCTTTGGATTTTGGATATTTAGAGTTGTACCCTGGACGCATGAATAGTTGTGTGCAAAGTGAATCCTAAAACTTCCGTGAGAAACTTCCAGTGGCTGTAAGGATTTGAGCATATCAAAGCATCCTGAATCCATCTTTATTCCATGTCTTCAGAGCTGCTTTCCACTTTTAAACCCTCCCTGTAGCTCCGCTTGCTCTTTCCCTCTGCAGATGCTCAGAAGAAAGCAGAACCAGAAATGTCATTTGGCTTTTGCTGGTATAAGAGATTTTCCTGTGATTTACAGTGTCACCACTTCATAAAACTTCTGCTCCCCTCTCTCTGGGGCGTGCTCTGGCCTCGCTCTGCTGGGGCTGCCCTGGCTGTGAGTCGCTTTTCCCCCATGACTTGGCCCCTTTTAACTTCCCATCTCTATTAAAAAGCTAATTTGGGAACTCTTTTTCAATGCTCCCAATTTTGTATTTTTAAATAGAGTATGAAAGTCAAAAGCAAGCTTGCTGCAGATAGTCTGAAGTGAAAATATTCCTTCTTCTGTCTTGCCTCTTTTCTCATCGCTGTATTTTCTGTTTCTTTCTCTCTTCTCTCTTTAACTCTCTCTTCTTTCCTCTTTTCCTTTGGCTCTCTCATTCTGCCTTTTCCCTTCTCTCTCTTTCCTAGGAAAAACTCCTTAGGTTCTGCAGCCCCAATTTTAGCTTTTATTTAAACTTTTTGAGCAACTTTTTCTCATTCTACTGCTGAGAAGTAGAACTTGCTGGGGTTAAAACCAGCCATGTAACCAGAGAAACTGTGGGATGAGCTATCATGGTTAAATACTAATATTAAATATAGTTCACTTAATTTTTTTCCCTTACATTTTCTTCCATGTTTATACCCTCTGCCTCTGCAGTGTGTTTGATTTACTGTGTTTGTTCTCTTCCCTGGGTGCTATTCTGCATAAATTCTGCATCCAAATACCCCTCTCAGTGCGTGGCTGTGCTGCAGAGGTTCTGCAGTGGCACTTGCAGGAGCACAGCCTGCCTGGCATCCCAGCTTCCATAACTCCAGAGCTGTGCAGCCTGATTGTGTCCTGGATTGTGCCAGCAACTCCCTTGCTTTGGCTCCGAGCTGCTGAAAACACCTGCACAGATCAGAGAATGTGATTGTGTGGAAGAGTTGGTGTTTGTAACCTTTAAATTAAATGTGTCCTTCAGTGCCTTCATGCCACAGGTCAGGAGCTCAAGCCCCTTCCCCGTGTGTGCCCTGTGCAGAAAATGCAGGATCTGCTTTAGGGGTGGGAATGGTCCTCAGTGGGACAAATCTGAATTTTCTGTGAGACAGAAAAAACTGCCAAAAATTGCATTTGGATCAAATTTTTGTTGGCTTTCTTATAAGGAAAACCAGAATATTGAATTGTGACAGCATCCCTAAGAAGTTGTCTTTCATAATAAGGTTCTGCTTTAGTTTTCTTGCAAGACCAGTATTGGGAATATTTGATAGAGGTGTGTGAGCAGTTAAATCCCAAATTCTCTCAGCATCCCTCAGGAGTTTTTAAGGGGCTCCAAAACCCTCAAAGGGAAATGTGCCTCATTGTCAAGCCCCTTTAGGAGCAGGACAGGGAGCTGTGAGGGGTCAGGGGATGCATTTGGGATCCCTGGGGGGCAGTGCAGGGTGCCAGGGCTGCTGCTGGTGTCCCTGGGGGGTTCCCAGACCCTCCCTCGTTCCATGGACTGTCCCCATCCCTGTTTGAGGGGATGCATTTGGGATCCCTGGGGGGCAGTGCAGGGTGCCCAGGGGTGCTGCTGGTGTCCCTGGGGGGTTCCCAGACCCTCCCAGACCGTCCCCATCCCAGTTTGAGGGGATGCATTTGGGATCCCTGGGGGGCAGTGCAGGGTGCCCAGGGCTGCTGTTGGTGTCCCTGGGGGGTTCCCAGACCCTCCCTCGTTCCATGGACTGTCCCCATCCCTGTTTGAGGGGATGCATTTGGGATCCCTGGGGGGCAGTGCAGGGTGCCCAGGGGTGCTGCTGGTGTCCCTGGGGGGTTCCCAGACCCTCCCAGACCATCCCCATCCCAGTTTGCCCTGCAGCCCTGCCCTGCCCTGGCCTTTGGGAACCAAGGGCTGGGGTTAAAGGCCAGCTCCGATTTCCATCAGGCTCAGCCTTTTCCCCCTCTGTGTCTGGAGCTTTTCCAGCCCAAAATAAAACCTCACAGGCAGCTGCGTTCTGCTGCCTCTTCCCAAATGGGAGAGTGGAGGGGCCCGGCAGCAGTGAGGGTTCCAGCAGCTGCAAAGTTTTCTCTCAGCTGACATTAGTGAATCAGGAAAGGGTCACACACAGTGAGGGAAAAGCCCTGGAAGGGCAGGAGGGACACGGAGTCAGGGCTCTGACTGATTGTCCCCCATCCTCTGTCCCTTCCCAGCGCCCCCCATGGCTGGGCCCATTCCTGGGGAGTTCTGGTGCCTGACAGCCCGGGCAGGATTTACACGTTGCTCTTTATCCAAGGGCTCTGCAGCAAGTTCCTTGTGCCAGAGCTGCTCCCAGCCAGTTGGGAATTCTTGTAATTATGAGCCAGCCCCGGCTAAAAAGCTCTGAAGTGAGCAGAGCACAAGGCAAGAGCAGCGCTTTGATCTCAGCTCGTGGGTTCACCCATCACCATCAAAGCAATCATCCTGGGCTGCTGCGAGTGCAGAGCCAATTAAAGAACAGCAAAACCCCCCAACAAAACCCCAACCGACCCGAAATAAATGATCAATGTCAAATTATCAGCTTTGGGATGATCACCAGAGCCTGAGCGATGCCACAGTCAACAACACGATAAATTGGAATTGCAGTTTTTGGTGGGTTTTGCTGTCACAGTCAACAACGATAAATTGGAATTGCAGTTTTTGGTGGGTTTTGCTGTCACAGTCAACAACGATAAATTGGAATTGCAGTTTTTGGTGGCTCGTAACCTGTAAATCAGGGCTGGGGAACTGTACATTTACTGCAAATTTAAGGAGTTGTTCGTTCATTTTTAAGAGTGCATTTTAAATCAAGTCAACAGCCATAAAGCAATATACAGCGTGCCTAGCTATTGTCTGGGGAATGAGTCCTGTACTATCATAATTCCTTTTTATTATTATTACATATGGGGGAAGGGAGAAGAAATTTGGGAGTGAGATTGTCCGTGCTCATCCACCAGGTGAGCCGGGACCTCCAGGCATGGACAGGATTTTCCCAATATTTCCTAACGGTCAGGAGTGGATGATCCCCACTCATTGCTGAGGAAAAAAAAACCCAAGAGGTGGATTTAGCCCCAAACCAATTTATCATAGCAAACTCCTCTCTATATCTGAGAATTCTAACAGGCCAAAATAAATTTACTCCTTTATCTTGGAACAGATTAAAAATAACTTTACCTGCAGACAAATTCTATAACGAGAATTCAAGCTTAATCTGATTTTTTTTTTTAATATTGAGTCTAGTGAGATCATTATTTCTGCCTTGCCCTAGCAGGATGTGGTGTCCCAGCTAAAGGGAAGGTGCATCTGTGTGCCATTAAGGGCTAACCTGGAATTCAGATCTTAATCCTCAGCGCAGACCTTTGAGAGGGAAAGGCAGCTTTTGTTAATGCATTAATTTAAACTTGTTCACGGCAGCAGCAGTGGCTGAGAGCTTGAAAGTAAATTCAGTTCGTATTTTTGGATAGTCCAGAGCTAAAGGAAGCTCTTCATGAATGGAAAATCTCTCATCTGAGCCTCTCAAGGAGCTCCAAAGGGATATTTATGCAAACATCCATCCGAGCAGGAGGTGTTCTTGCTCTTGTGTAAAAAGACACAACTGCCAGGCTTGTTAGGAAAATGTGTCACATCACCCCAAATGCAGAATTTCCTGGTGTTGAGTGAGGTTCCCTTTGTTGCAGGGAGACGGAGGCTAATCAGGACATCTTGGCACGGCTGGTGAAATACAGCTGGGTTTGCTCACTGCAAACCTCAGGGCCAGAATGATGGGAAATTCTGGGTTTGTATTAGGGGAGAAGCTGGCAAATCAGAAGAATGGGATTCTTCCAAATCACTGTGCTCATGTTTCTGACCAGGAAATCCTCTGGAAGCTCGGATTGCCCACCAAGGGATGAGTTCCAGCAGCCCCTTCCCTCAGTTGGCTGAGATCTCCTCTGTTGCTGCAGCTGAATGCCCAGATGATGCATTTGTGTACAGGGAGAGCGTGCAAACCCCAGCACAGCCTGCATGATGGAGCAGGACAATGCACCAGCTCAAACAGGAACGCTGCAAATGGAGAAATGGCCAACAATAATTCCATGTAATAGCATCTGAATGGGGTTCCATCCAAGGGATGGCTTGGCTCTTGATGAAATGGTTCAATTTGTGCCATTCTTGTTTGGAGATCTCTGAGTTTGCAGACATTGTTCAGAAGAGAGGGAAGCAGCTCTTTATTTCTGTTGATGGCAGAAATGGAGGCAGATAAAATCCTTCTTTTTCTCAGTGTTCAGAGTGTTGAAGAACCTTTCCCCACAGTTTTATTTGTTGCAAAGGCCCGTGAGGAAGATGAGGAACAGGCTTAAATCATCCTGGAGGAATGACACAGATAATTAGGAATTTGGACCTGACAATTCCTTTATTGCCATTGCAGACAGCAGCAGAAAGAAAGGAATTAATTTATTATCCATTATCCATATATTATAGATCCAAAAGACTGTACCTTGTTCCCTGGCTGGAAACTGGCAGCACTCAGTGCAGGCACTCAGTGGGCTCAGGATCAGCCCCTCAGGTGTAAAGCTTAGCAAAAGCAAGATAAATATTCATGAAAGGTCTGATTTTATGTGACCTGCTTTCCACCTGAGCCCTGATCCAGGCTGCTGATCTGAAGAATAGATTCTGATTTCCATTTGATAAGGCTTACGTTTTTTGGCGAAGGGAGGCTCAAAAATAATCCTTCCCTGAGCAGATAAATCACCTAAAGCACTCAAACATGCAGGCCAAGGTAGGGGAGCTCTGCTGGCTGAGTTGCTGTGATTGCTTTTTTCCAGGAGTCCCTCCTGAGGGCTGGTTTGGGGCTGGGAGAGGGCAGGGAGCAGGGCTGTGCCCAGGGCTGTGCCCAGGGCTGGGCAGAGGGCAGGGAGCAGCAGGGCTGTGCTGGGGCTGGGAGAGGGCAGGGAGCAGAGCTGTGCCCAGGGCTGGGCAGAGCACAGGGAACAGGGGCTGGGCAGAGGGCAGGGAGCAGAGCTGTGCCCAAGGCTGTACCCAGGGCTGGGCAGGGCTGTGCCCTGAGCCCTTTGCAGCACCCCGAAATCCTTCAGCCCGGGTTTGGAAGGAGGATCCCAAGGCCCAGCCAGTCCAGGGCTGCTAATGCACACGGAGCAGGCAGGCACTAAGTGCTTCGCTGGGCTGCAGCCAGGGGCTGCCTCCGTGCCATCCCAGCCCCGTTAAAATGTGGATTTTAAACCCAGTGATGATGAGAGCTGTCCCGTAGCACTTGGACCTGCTGCTGCCATGGAGGGTTTGTGCTGTGGAGGTTCTGTGCCGTGGAGGTTCTGTGCCATGCAGGGTTTGTGCCATGGAGGTTCTGTGCCGTGGAGGGTTTGTGCCATGCAGGGTTTGTGCCATGGAGGTTCTGTGCCGTGCAGGTTCTGTGCCATGGAGGTTCTGTGCCGTGGGGATTTTGTGCCATGGAGGTTTGTGCCATGGAGGTTCTGTCCTGTGGAGGTTCTGTGCCGTGGAGGTTCTGTGCCATGGAGGTTTTGTGCCATGGAGGTTCTGTGCCATACAGGGTTTGTGTCATGGAGGTTCTGTGCCATGGAGGTTCTGTGCCATGGAGGATTTGTGCCATCGAGGTTTTTTTGCCGTGGGCTCCCCGGGCAGCTGGCATCAGCTACAGCCCCTCCTTGGCAGGGCAGGCACACCCAGGAGAGGAGAGGGCTCGTGATTATTTACTAATTAATCAGTGCAAGCAGACACATGCCCAATGTTCATTTCCATTGCTGGTGCTCCACAGAGCCCCGGGACGTTTCCCTTGGCTCATCCTGAGGGACCCTGCAGGAGAAGAGGTCTGAAAACAAATTCTGCTGGCAGGGAGAGCAAACATTTACAGCTCCAAAGAACAAAATGAAATCAGGCAATAAGCAGGAGGTGGGGCTCTAATCAGTGCTGGAATGTTGTCCACAGCAGTGTTTGTGTCACTGCTCTCAGCCTGGCTGGAGGGGCTGGGGTCACTCCCCACGGTTTCTGTGTCAGCACAGAGCCCTGCAGGGGCTGGGTCCAATCTCCCACCGGGCAGCACCTGCCCAGCTCCTTCCATGGAAACCCAGATTCCATCAGCAGCTCCTGCAGGGCAGCCCCAGAGCAGGGAAGAGAATTTGGCTCAGGGGCTGGTCAGCCCTGCCCAGGGCTGCTAAATGAGCCCTTTCCTCTGCACCAGCTGAAATTCCAGGGGTTTTCACAAGTGCTGGAGGAACAAAACCTGCTATTGAGAATAATTATGGTTACCACTTCCTGACTTCTGCTCACTGCTTCTCTTCAGGAGCAAAAGTAGGGGTGGAGAATTCTCATCTGACCTTCAGACAGAAGGAAAAGATGCACAGCCACAAAAAATTGCAAACAGGGCTGGGGATAATTTCACCTAATCCTGAGAATACAGCAACAGGCTTCCCAGGAGGATGATGACATTCAGAGCGTGAGCTGTTGCTAAGCTTTACAAAAACATTTATTCTTTGGCCACAAGCTACTTCTGGTCTCTGTCATTAGCAGAGACATTTCTGTCAGAAAACGTTGTTCCTTTTAAAATATTCTGTGATAAAAGGCACTTAGATGTCCAGTGTGAGCTTTAAATTAGCCCTGAAGTGGGGCTGTGCTGCAGCAGCTGCTGACTCCTCCACGTTCCCATTTGGCTCTCAGCAGTGCCAGTCTGCCCACAACAGGTTATTGCTGCAGTGAGGCACAAAGACCAGAGTCAAATGATTTTCTTGACAAGGACACGCTTGGCTCAAACAATTTCCCTCCCAGTTTCTTAGATCAGTGTCTGGTCTACTTCCATGGCAGTAAACAAGTGTAAACTCCAACAAAGCACAAATTGGCCGCTGCCAGCTCTGCTGGCTGACTCCTGGCTCCAGAAATGTCACTGCTGAGGGGAGGCACTGGGACAGTGGGGATCTGCAAGGGCCTGAGCCCAAACACGTTTGGTTTAGATGTGATTCTTCTCGTGTTTGTTCTCAGAAAACCTTTCCTTTGGCAGAGTGTTTAATTTAACAGCACCGAGTGCTGTTTAAACAGAGGAGCTCTAATTCCCTAGGTTTTGCAGAATTAAAGCCTGCTTATGTTATTTTGTTCTACCTTGTAGTTATTTTGCTCAATTTCTTTCGAGGATGAGCTAACAACATTCTCCCAAGTTACAAAAATCACACAAATTATTCCTAAACCTGGCACGGAGGCAGCTGGCTGCGAGCCATTTGCACTGGAGGATTAAACCTTAGATCACAAAAAAAAACTAACCCACAGAAAAAAAAAACCCACCAAAAAAACCCCCAAAAAACCACCACCAAACCAAAAAAAAAAACCAAAAAAAACCCAACCAAAAAACCCCACAAACAAACAAACAAAAAACCAAACAAACAAAAAAACCAAAAAAACCCCACCAAAAAACCCCTCCAAAAAACCAAAACAAACCAACTCCCCCCCCCCCAAAAAAAAAAAAAATAAAACAAACCAGCAAACCATAATTTGGGGGAAGTTCAGAAAAGCCCAGGGAGATCAGATGGAGCTGGGCTGTGGCACTGATGGGATCCTGTGCACTGGGATCTCTTCCAGGACACTCAGCTCTTTCAGCTCTTCCCTTCCCAGCCAGGCTGGAATTACCCAGGAGCAGTTCTGGCTTTTCTGCCCCCAGCCCTTCCCTGTTTCTGCCCCTCTGTCGGTGTGAATGGAATTTCCACCCCCAGACTGAGGCTGGGGAAGGTTCAGGATCCCGCTGGGGGCTCAGGGGATGCCCCTGTGCAGTTCTGGCTCAGATTTCCCTGCCCAGGACCCCTCCTGCCCCTCAGATCCCGTTTGCTCCGGGTCTGGGTGCCAGGAGGCTCCTGGGGACGGGGACTCAGGCAGGACCCCGAAGCTCTGACCAGACCCCTTTGTTCTTTGGGGCTCAGGGGTGCCCGTTCCCAGGGCTGCAGGGGGGGCTGGCATCCACTGAGCTCCCAGAGGGAGGAATTTGGGGATGGCTGCTGGGGTGGAGGGCAGACAGAGCTCTGACCCAAAATTGTAGAAAGACTCAAATGCTCAGGATTTTAAGATGAGGCCTGATAAGTTTCTGTTCTTTCTTCCTCTCCTTCTCTGTGTGTCTGCACTAATATCGAGTGTCTTTTTGGAAAGGGGTTTTAGGAGGTGACTCAGGCCTGTACAAAGGCATTATTAGAAGTGTAAAAAGGGATTCAGCAAAGTGCAAGAGGTTTTGTTAATTATCCTTGACACAGCAACACCTCAGGAAAGGCTTTCTGTGGGATCAGGACCTTGCAGGGCTCTCAAAGGTGTGGGGGAGAAAAGCCAATGCAGGAGCGCCCTGAGGAGCTGCAGTTTGTCTCCAGGCTTTGCTCCAGCCTTGTCCAGTGCATCCTAAATTTTCCTGGAGTCAGGTCTGAGGAACAAATACCCGAGGCAGCACAGTGAGTGCCCGTGTGTGCCCTGAGCCCGGAGCTGCACAGAACCTGCTCTGATTTATCTCATTCCCCCTCATTTCCTGCATCCGAGGAGCCCGGTGAAAATCTGCCAAGGGCTGCACTTCCTGTGAAGGACAGTGCCTGGCAATTACTTGGGCAGAAGCTGAGTGTGTTCAATTTGGAGATAATTATAAATCTATTTAGGAAATCAAAGAAGCCGCAATGTATTTTTAAAGCAGAGTATTTTCTACTCAACGCGGATAAAAACAGATAAACATGGCAATAAAAGAAATGTTCAGCCTTCACATGTGGGCAGCTTCAGCATCACGTAAAAGCACTTACCCTTGACGTGATTCAAAGATAACATTCTCTTATTAGACGCTGATAATTACTCATCAAATGCAGAAAGAGCACGTTCCAAAGTGAACCCACAATTATCTCACTCCAGTGGATTAATCTCTGCTTTCAGGAGCTCATCACCCAAACACTTCTGTATCGTGGCCAATGTATTACGAGTCCCTCAGAATTCTCTGAGAGCATTGTGTCATCCCCAAACCTTCCTGTGGTCAGGCAAAAATCGGTGTTGGGCATCTCCCTCCTCCTCAGGGCCATGCTGGTGATTTATTGGGCGTGGTGGGGCTCAGCCCAGGGCTGGACTGGCTGTTTGGTGGGGCTCAGCCCAGGGCTGGACTGGCTGGTTTGGTGGGGCTCAGCCCAGGGCTGGACTGGCTGATTTGGTGAATCTTTTCCAGCCTTTCTGATCCCGTAACTCTGTGGAGCCGTTCCCATTGCGCAGTCACACCGTGCTGGGAATGTGTCCCTGGTGTCCCCAGCACCTCCCTGCGGGCTCAGGCACCCCATAAATCCCGTTCTGACCCTGTAGTGCTGTTCCTGTAACCTTTGGGCAGTTCCCCTTCACTGTTTGTTCTGAAGTGATCTCCAGGTGAGAAATGCCAAATGCACCAAAAGGGATTTGTGAAATCCCTTTGGGATCACATTGGGGCAATGAGGCAGGGCTGGGGTTGTTTGGGGTGGGAGGCAGCAAAGGCAGCAGAGGAATGGCTGGAAAGGAAAATGTTCACCAAGGGCTGATGTGACACTTTGTTATGGTTTACTGGGCAGGGGGAGGAGATCCTGGAGATCTTCTCCAGCCTCAGTGATTGTGAGTTCCTGGGGCAGCTCCTGGGGCAGCTCCTGGGGCAGCTCTGGCCCTCGGGCAGGAGGGATCCGCTGTGCCCTGGTGCCTGTGCCAGCCCCAGCACAGGGCACAGGGACTGCTGTCCCCTGCTGTGTACCCTGTCTCTCATGGGTGTCCTGTCCCCTGCTGGGTGTCCTGTCCCCTGCTGTGTGCCCTGTCCCCAGGAGCTGCCTGGGCTGTCCCTGGGGGAGCAGGGCCCAGCTCGGTGCCCCTGCCTGGGGGCTGAGGGGGCAGAGCCCGGGGCTGTCCCCATCCCCTGTGACACCCCAGGACAGAGCCCCAGACTGTCCCCATCCCTGTGACCCCCCTCTCCTCCTCAGCCCCCAGGGCCCCTGGGTGCACTCTGCACTCCCAAGGCTCCGTTCCCCTGCTGGGGCACTGCAGGCAGCGCTGGTGCTGCTGCCACAGCTGTGCCAGGCCGGCCAAACACCAGAGAGAAGCAAATGAAATATGAGATTTATTGATCCTGTCTGTGCCGCATTGTTATTCACACTGAGCGGAATTCACCCCTAGGCACAGGACAAACGTTAGAGTTGGGAAAAGCATTGCAGCCGAATGTTTTATTTGGTGAAAAAATAATGCAGGTTTGAGTCAGTCGAGAGTGCTTGTAAATTCATGTCGCATTTGTCAAAGGGTTTCAGTGCATAAAACATTTTTTGGAAAATCAAAACATTTGCTATTGATGTTTATTAAATGCAAGATCTACATTTTAAGGTCTGAAATAGCTTTTCATTTTAAATATTAATAATATTTACTTTGAAAGTAATACTAAACCCTGCAAAATAAACCAGTGTTTTGTTAAGGCTAAAAATCAACAAAATACAAAAATTATAAACAAATATTAGAAGGCTTCAGTTTGGAAAGAAAAGACAATATTTTCCAGGCTGATTCAAAGTATTTCCCCATTCTTTTGGCTTAGCCCCTGAGATGTCCATCCCCCCAGGTGTGCTGAGCTGGAGCAGGGTCTGTGCCCGGTGGCCCCAGTGGAACTTTTCTGTCCCTGGGTTTGTCTGGCACTCGTTTTTCCAAGCTTTTCCCAAGTGACACACAAACAGAAATGAACATCAGGGTGTTGGGGTGCTGCAGCACAAAACTGCTCCTTTGCTGAGTGCTACAGAGAAATGTGTGGAAAGAATAAAAAAAAATTTAAGAAGTGCTGGAGGACCATCCCGCATTGGCAATGGATTTACAGCGGTGCTACACAGAGCAGAGTCAGCTTTTAAAAAAGTCTGTAATAATTTAATGTGCATTATTAAACAATATAGATCCCGATGCAGCTGCCGGGGCTGCTGCCTGCACCAGCAGCATCCCGTACCTTTTATTTGTAAGCGCTGACGATGTTCCCCTCTGTTCATTAATCTTGCATTGAGGTGTTGCTCTGCAGAGGGCCGGCCTGGCTGCCAACGCCAGCAGAGCTCCGGAGCATCCTCGGGGGGGGCTGGGGCAGGGAGAACCTCCCCAGGGCCCGGGTTTGGGGGGTCTGTGCCCGGGAGAGCCGGGCTGGGGGCCCTGGGGAGTGCTGCAGGGGCTGCAGGGGGTGTAAGGGGTGTAAGGGGTGCAGGGGCTGCAGGAGCTGCAGGGGGTGTAAGGGGTGCAGCGGGTGCAGGAGCTGCAGGAGCTGCAGGAGCTGCAGGAGCTGCAGGTGCAGGTCCTGCAGGGTAGGGAGGACACAGTTTTGGGAAGGGCCAGGGGCAGGGCAGGACCCCCAGTGGGGCTGGGGACCCCAGGACCCTGTGGGGTGACCCCCCAGCTCCGGGGGGCTCTGCTGTCACCACTGTCCCCTGGCAGGAGCAGGGGCTGTCCCACAGACACCTGGGGGTGACTGATCCGAGCTGCCAGCGCCCAGCTCCTGCAGGTCCTGCAGCTCCTACAGCTCCTGCAGCCCCTGCAGCTCCTGCAGCCCCTGCAGCTCCTGCAGCTCCCGCAGCTCCTACAGCTCCTCCAACTCCCACAGCCCCTGCAGCCCCTGCAGCTCCTGCAGCTCCCACAGCCCTTGCGGCTCCTGCAACTCCCAGAGCTCTCACAGCTCCTGCAGCTCCCACAGCTCCTGCAGCCCCTGCAGCCCCTCCGTGCCCTGGTGGCCCCCAAGCCCAGCTCTGCCTCTGCCCTGGTGTTTGCACAGAGTGTTTGCACCAGCAGCACTCCATGGAAACAGCCTCAAAAAGGGGAAAGGGAGCAAGCAGGATTCTGTCACCCTAAAGGAAAGGAACTGGAGAAGGGTGGAGGCAAACGAAGCCACCCGAGGGTTCATTCCGTGAAATCCATCCCGTGTTCCTGGGATCCGCTCAACAGGAGCCCCAGCAGTGACCGGGAATGTTTTTCCAGCACCTCCTCCATCCCTCACTCTGTTCATTTTTTCCCATCAACCATACATGTCCTCCGTGTCAAAATATCATTTCACCATTATTGTCTATTTCCAGGATGTCTTTTATTATCCTGATTTCATTTTGCAGCCCAGAAAGTGGCACAGGCTTGGCTCTATTCCCTCAGGTTTATGAAAGACTGCGGCAGGAGGGAAGAGCCTTCCTGCTCCTGCTCAGCACCAGGGCTGGGGCTGGTGCTGAGGCTCCAAAACCAAACCCAAACCCACCGGAGAGATCCAGGCTGGCCAGGTCTCCTTGGCAGCTGGACTTGCTCCTGTGTGCTCACAGCTGGGGGAGATGCTTTTAGAAAACCAGAAAAATTATAATAAATAGTAATTAGAAAAACCTGAATCACACACAAAGTAGATGGGATCAAATTTACTCGTGGAAGAATAGAATCACAGAAGCATTAATGCTGGAAATTGCCTCCAAGTCCAGCCTCAGAGTAATACATGAGTAATTATGTAAGTAATTATAAAGTGCACATTTTTCAGCTAAACAAGATAAAGCTGGAGATGTGCTAACGCAGCCTTTCCAGATTTATTAAATATTTTGCAGTTTAGGCCATTAAAATTTTAAAAACAGCCACAGCCAAACAGAAGGGGAGGAGAATGTTTGAAGGGTGACTTTTCCAAGTGTTAGCAGAAAAATGTGCCCCTGCATTGCTATATTTGAGATTCTTTAGGTCCTAATCTATCAAAGAGATGCAATTCTAAGGTCTGGACAGCCAATTCTCTGCCCTGGGATTTACAGATCGTCATCAAAAACATTGAAGCCTTTGTGGGGATGAGTTCAGCTCCTTGAATTGCTGAATAATTGGGGTGAGCCGTGTCCCAGGCAGGGCTGTGCTGCACCGCTGCATTTCCTGCCTGCCTGGCTGCACTTGCAGCAGCTTCAGAGCTCTTAGTGCGTGTTGGTTTTCATTTAGATGCAATTTCTTCCGTAATGAGGCAGAACTTATTTCCCAGCCCCTACAGGTGCCTTTGTCAGCTCTCCAAACCGTGCGTGAGGCAGTTCCCCACTGATCTCTCAATCAGGGCTTTGCTGAGGTTGGATAAATTCGGGTTCACCCGGCTCAGACACAGCCTTGGCTGCCTCTGGGCCGGGAGCTGCAGGTGCAGAACACACCTGAGAAAGGGAGGAAGGAGCTTTGGGGTTGTTTTTCACCCTTGGTGGTGCAGGCTGGCACCAGGGCTGGAGCTGCCCCCTGCAGCCGTGGCTGCTGCCCCCACCTGTGGCCACCCCAGCCCGGGCACGCCGGGGGTCTCTGGGCTCAGGCAAATCCGAAATCTGGGATGTTCCAGCTGCTCTGCCGAGCCCTCCTGGGGCAGGTGCCCGGTTCCCAAGCTGTGCACTGGGAAAACGTGGAACAAATCGTGGCTGGAGCTTCCAGGGGGGCTGTGCTGGGGGTTTGGCTTCACCTTTAGCAGAAAGAACAGCAGAGTCTGCAGCGCAGATGAGGCCCCAGTTTGCACAGCAGCGTGATCTGGTTAGGCAGGTAATTAACTCAGCCTTATTGACCACAGCCCAAACGCCTAATGGAAGAAGTCTGGAAAGTGCTCCAAAAATTATTTCCTGCTAAATCAAAAGCTGAGATGAAAGAGAGGTTAATTTACAAAGATGGGCAGAAAGTTTAATAGCAATTTAATTTTTGTGAAAGATGTGTGTGTTGCTGTAGCCTGACATTGTGGAGGAAATTGCAACAGTCCTGGAATCAGGCTGCTGCCTGACTTTCCTCCTGACGTTGGACAGTTGGGTTTTATGTGCAACAATTCATTTGATGGCAGACTTCAGGCATTAGATTTACAGTAAAAATCGATGTGAGGTTACAGGCCCAGGCTGGGTTGATGTCACTTTGGCACCACACACGAGACTGAGGCCCTGCTCTGTTATCTGTGCAGGGACAGGGATGGGGTGGGATAATGGGATGGGATGGAATAATGGGATGGGACAATGGGAGGGATAATGGGATAGGATAGTGGGATGGGAAAATGGGATGGGATGCAATAATTGGATGGGAAAATGGGATGCAATAATGGGATGGGGTGGGATGGAGCTGCCCCAATCTCTGACAGCCCCAGCACAAACACTTTTTCCTCGTGCCAGGATTTCCCTGGATGCTGCCAGCAGCTGCTGTCCCCCCCCAGCCTTCTGGTGCAAATTGACCTTTCCTGACTCCTTTAGCCACTCTGCAGAACTTTAAGCAACCACAACAGCTGCACTGGGGATGGGTCACCTCTTCTAATCTGATGGAAAAGTTTGTTTGCCGATGCGAACACATGCCCAGAGAAATTAAATCTCTGCAATTAATCGTGTGGAAAGGATGGGAAGAGGCTGGGTGAATTCCTTAATTTCTCTTACAGACAAAATCTTCCTTTCCATTGGTTTTCCACAGCTAGCTGCAATTCCTTCATTTCTCACAGCACTGCCCTGTATTAAGAGTCTTTAGATCTATTTTCACTGCTTTAAATTTTAAAGGCAGCGCTTATTGCTGTTCTTGGGCCGTGCTACTTGTGCTTTATAAAGCATTTTTTTCCAAAGGACAGTTCCGTGCGTGCCAGATGTGTCGCTGCCATGGATCCCAGAGACCAGGCACAAATCCATGCATTTTTGGAGGTGTGCTGTCTAATATCAGAATGTTGGAATTAGCTTGTTACACGACACTGCCAATGGACTGGCATCTCTCTTAATAATATTATGAGCTTTCCTAGGGAGCTGCAACCTCTTTGGTATACATGAATTCAGTAATAACTGTAATTATTATGAAGTTAATATAAAACATGATGTCTCCCTCTGCCAATTCAAGGGCAATAAGTGTGAAAAACAGCTTTTCCTCCGACTGCACGTGGCTCGTTCTTCCCTGGGCCGTGCTGCAGCTCGCGGGCTCCCAGCAGGGAGAGCAGCGGTAGCAGCAGCTCCTGTGCGTGTCCCTGCCCCGGCCATGCGGGGAGCCCAGGCTGCTGCTCCGGCTGTGCCCCGGAGGCTGCTCCAGCCCCGGAGCTGCTGTGCTGCTGCCCCGGCTGTGCCCCGGGGGCTGCTCCAGCCCTGGAGCTCCTGTGCTGCTCCAGCCCCGGAGCTGCTGTGCTGCTGCTCCCGCAGCCCCCCCGGCCCGGGCACAGCCCCGGCACAGAGCAACATCCCCGGGCACAGATCTGCTCCCATCCCCAGCACAGAGCTGCTCCCATCCCTGGGTACAGATCTGCTCCCATCCTGGGCACGGAGCTGCTCCCATCCCCGGGCACAGAGCTGCTCCCATCCTGGCACAGTTTCTCCCATCCCGGGCACAGAGTTTCTCCCATCCCCAGCACAGATTTTCTCCCATCCCCGGCACAGATTCTCTCCCATCCCCGGCACGGATCAGCTCCTGGCTCGGGCGCTGGCGCCGGGAGCAATCCCATCACTTGAGCAGAATGTGCGCTCTGGGCATTTACGGCTCCCTTGGCAGCCACCAGAACCGAGCCCATCTCCCTTTCACGTCTCCGTATCGTTGTTCAAACACAGAATTTCCTGGAGGGGGCATCCAGCCCGCCGGGCTCTCGCCGCCGCTTCGCCCTCCCCTCTGTTTACGGCCCCTCTCAAACATCTCCGCGGACTCCATTCACTTTTTAATGGATGAAAACCAGCCCCGCCAGGGTTTTGGTTCCGTGCCGGTGACACCAGCGCGGGCCGCGGGGTCAGAGCCGGAGCTCCCCGGGGAGCGATCGCTGCCTGCGGGGGATGCGCGGGGCCCTTGGTGCCGGCTCGGAGGTGCCACCGCCCCGCTTGGAGCTCCCGCAGAACCAGCGGAGCAAACCCGGTCATGGAAAGAGCCTCGATGTTCACCTGCTGCAGCTACCCTGAAAGGAGAGGCAGAGCCTTCGCTTTCGGAGCGGGTTTGGCCACTCGCCCTCCCGGCGGGGCCGCGGCTCCCGGGGCTCCCGGGGCTCCCGGGGCTCCCGGGACTCTCGGGGCTCTCGGGGCCCCCGGGGCTCCCGGGGCTCTCGGGGCTCTCGGGGCTCTCGGGGCTCTCAGGGCTCCTGCTCAGCAGGTCAGCACCCCGCTCCTCGTTCAGCTCAAAATGCTGAGCACAAACCTTTGATTCATCACATCTTTTTAAGGCAAAGCTAAAAATAGCGGTTTCAGATGCTCAATCATGTATAATTAGTCCCGCATTTATTTTTCAAACAGATGTTCCCTGGTGCTGCTTTGGACGGGAGTGGCGGATGGTGTCTGTGTGTGTGTCTGTGTGTCAGTGTCTGTGTGTGTCTGTGTGTGTCTGTGTGTCTGTGTGTGTGTGTGTCTGTGTCTGTGTCTGTGTGTGTCTGTGTGTGTCTGTGTGTGTCTGTGTGTGTGTCTGTGTGTCTGTGTGTGTCTGTGTGTGTCTGTGTGTCTGTGTGTGTCTGTGTGTGTCTGTGTGTCAGTGTCTGTCTGTGTCGGTGTCTGTGTCTGTCTGTGTCTGTGTGTCTGTGTGTCTGTGTGTCTGTGTGTGTCTGTGTGTGTGTGTCTGTGTGTCTGTGTGTGTCTGTGTGTGTCTGTGTCGGTGTCTGTGTGTGTCTGTTGGTGTCTGTGTGTCAGTGTCTGTGTCTGTCTGTGTCAGTGTCTGTGTCTGTGTGTCTGTGTGTGTCTGTGTGTCTGTGTGTCAGTGTCTGTGTGTCTGTGTGTCAGTGTCTGTCTGTGTCAGTGTCTGTGTGTCATTGTCGGTGTCTGTGTCTGTCTGTGTGTGTGTGTCTGTGTGTGTCTGTGTCTCTGTCGGTGTCTGTGTCTGCTCGGGGCTGCAGCTGCCCCGGGGAGCTCCGGGAACGCTGCCGAGCCTCCCGCAGCCCCTCGGCTCCTCAGCCACACTTCCCTGCCCTGACAGGGGCTGAGCTCCCCGGAGAGCTTCCACTCGAGGCTTTGGAGGCATAAGGGGTTAGGCTGAGGAAATCCATTTCTCCTGCCTGGAGGCATAAGGGAATTAAGGCTGCCACAAGATGATGGATCAGCAAAATTTTCCCTAGGAGATCAGATTAATAGGGATTACAGAAAAGTTGCAGTATATTTATCAAAAGAAAAAAAGAATTAAATTCCTCCTCCCACCATCAGAACTGATTGTAAATTAGGGAAATCTATTTTCCTTTAAAAGAATAATAACCATAGATCAGACTCCCAGAATCTATATCCCCGAGGGCTCTGAAAATGTATTGAATTAATCTTGGCTACACGAGCAGCCCAGATCTTCTGTGTTAATTATTGTGCATCTTATTTGCCTTTTACGTCTGGCCTGATGAGGCACAGGAGCCTGTCAGATGAAAGCAGCGCTGAGGGGGAGCAGGGATTCAGCTGGAGATCACCTGGAGTTAAAAATCCAGAGCACAGACAGGAGCCTGAGGAGTGTCAGGGAGGCTTAAGAAGTCCTAAACCCCTTTGCACTGAAAGCCAGCTTGCTGCAGCCTGGCAGGGAGGGAAGAGGAGCTGCACGGAGCTGTTGTCATTTCCTCCTCTTCACTGCTGTTGTGGATTTTCCTGAATGAATTAGAGGCTGCCAGCAGACACTGTCACAGCAGAATGGCAGAACAAAAACACTTCTGAACCTGGACTTGTAATTTGCCTGCAAAAACAAAGATGCTGTTAAAAGGGAGTTGTGACATTTCCTTCGCTTTCAAAGAGACTGCCAAGATTTCCAGGCTTTTGTTTCATCTTTCCCTTTCCTAGTGTTAAATTATTCCTCGTTTTCATACTGCACATTTACATTAAGATGGCAAATGAATTGAATTAAAATATCTGAGCTCAGGAACTTGTGGAGGCCTGGCAGCAGCAGCGGCTGAGGAAGAGGAGCTGGAGCTGGGCTCACTGTCCTGCTGCCGTGGGGCTGCTGCTCCCCAGCCCTGCTCCAGCCCCCTCCCTTGCAGCTGTGCTGGTCTGAGTGCTCATCCCTTCTCCACACAGAGCTGGGGCTGTGCTGCCTCATCCTGGCACCCAGCAGCCCAGGGCTGCTCTGCTCTCCTGGGGTGCTGGGAGAGTCAGCCTCTCGTCGAAAAACCTCCTAATTCCACTGCAATTATCCTAAAGTGAGGGGTGGTTATTCCATTTTGTCTTTTCTGTGCGGCTCTTTGATAATGGAGAGTTGGATTTCCCTAAAAGCAGAGACATTTTACAGAGAAGATCTGCCACCAAGGTCTGAAATGTTTCAATCTGATTGCTCGGTGATGGTTCCAGCAAAAATGACAGAGGGCTGAATGTACAAAACACCAACGTAAGCCTCACTTGATTCCACTGCCCATGAATGTTTTAACCTCATTTATCCTCTCAGTACTTACAGAACCATTTCACATTTGTGCACTTAAAAGATTAAATGAAATAAATGGAGATGATTATGGCCGCCCTGCAAAGCTAATGTGCAAAGGCGCGGTGTTTCAGTGCTGCTGGAATTGTATTTGTGCTCTCTCCATTCTCTGCAAGCTCTCGGGAAGGGGGTGATGAATCACTCCATCCCCAGCTCTGCTCCTGACTGAGCTCTCAGCAAAATGCTCTTTGTGGTCCCTCTCCAGTGACACAGCCACGCTCCCCTCCTCCCGTGGAGGTGCCAGCTGGGTGACACATGCCAGCCCTGCTGCACAGCCTGTGCCTGCTCCAGGAGCCCTCAGATCCTCGGGGTGATGTGCAGGGAGCCTGGCTGTTATCCTGCAGCTCCCTGTTATCCTGCAGCTCCCTGTTATCCTGCAGCTCCCTTCAGCTGGGGCTGGGAATCACAGAATTGTTTAGGTCGGGAAACTCTTTCAGATCACGGAGCCCAACCGTTCCCCCAGTGCTTCCTGGGGAAAGGAGCCTCAGTTCCTGTGCCTGTGTGATTCAGAATCTCCTGAGTGGAGCAGGAGGACAGACCTGCTCACAAACCCTTCCCAGGCTGCTTTTCCATCTGCTGTGGCGGGTGCTGGGCTGTGCACAGCCCGCTCCAGGCTGCAGATAATGCAGCTCATCCCTCTCTGTATTAATGCCTTATTCCCTCCGGTGGGGAGGGCTCAGGGCTTGTGCTGTGACAGATCCAAGCACTCAGCTGGCACTCAGAGGTGCTGGCTGGCTGGGTTTAAGGTCTGCTTTGCAGCCTCAGGGAAGGGAAGAAGATTTTTCCAGAGGCAGGGAAGTAAATCCCCCCCTGCCAGCGCCTTGGGACCTGCAAAAAACCTCCCCAAAAAAATTCCTGGGAGCACCAGAGGGCCGGGACTTCTCAGGACTTCACAACTTTGTCATTCCTCATCAAACACCCATGACTTAAACAACAAATGTCAGATCAAGATCAAGCAAGCCTCTGGTCTAAACTTTATGCCTGTCCCTGTGGTAATTACTGCTCAGCTCAGTGCTTTAGAGAGGCCTTTGACTTTACTTTGAAACAGGCATCGCTGCCAAAGACACTGGCTAAAATGAAAAATCTTTGATCTAACTCAGTATCACAACCTCTTTTCTGTGTATTAACATAATCTCTGTGCTGAAATTAATCTGTGGCGTGGCTGCAGTCTGTTGAAGATTATCTGTATTAACATTCAAGATGATGACTTTTTAAGGCAGTAGCAGTTTTTACTTTTCAAGCAGCTCCTATTTTAGGAGTGTTTCTGTTTCGCCCTCCAGAACACCCTCAGGAAAAGTTTAGGGGGTATTGGCAGAGAATCTGGGGTTATTCTCTGGGTGAAATCAGCTGCAGGTGTGGCTGTGCAGCTCTGAGCTGTGCCATGGGACACAGATGGGCAAAGCCAGCATTTGTGACCCTTCTGTCCTTTATTGCAGCCCTGGACACCAGCCTGGACCCTGCAGGGAGGCCCTGGAGCTGATGGAGGAGCAGCAGCTTCTCTTGGAGCCCCTTCAGGAGAGAGGTGACTCTGGGGGCTGGGGAGGCTGGGAGGGAATTCAGGGAATTCCTGGAGCACAGCCCCAGCGTGGGGCTGCTCCTGATGGCTCAGGAACTGCTGGGTGCCTGCAAATGGTGGGGCAGGGGTGGATTTTAGTGGGTTTTAGTGGTTTTAGCTGACAACTGATGCCATTAGCAAGGATATATATCTCTTATTTAACGTATTTCCATCCTGAAAGTAAAATCTCAGTTCTATAAGTCAATTAATATACAGTTCATTAAACTAGAAACAACTATATAATTAGGAAACAACAACAATTCATTAGTCTTAATGGGATTTAATAAAGTTCCTAAGCAAGGATTCTTCTGAGAATTAATTACAATGTATTAATCAGGGAAAAGCCCTGTTCCTCACTCATCTATCTGTATTGTGTATGTGGTGTATGTGTGATCACTTGGAGATGGGGGAATGGGAATCCCATCCCCTGGCTGTGCCACCATCCTCGTGAAGGGCCAGGCCCCAATCCAGCAAAAGGGAAAATGAGAATATCTGAGTTTCATCATCCATTTTTCATCAGGGATTTCCATCCAGGCCCGTGGTTTCTTCCCTTATTAGCCATTTTGTTATTAATTAATCAGCAGATTTTGGCTGGCACCAATTGAATTTTCAAGCAATACCTGCCACAATACAGGGAATAAAAAGAGAAAGATGTGTTATTTTTAATGCAAATGGTTTCAATTCAGGCATATTTGATCAAATTGAACTGACAATTAAATTATAAATGAATCAAGTGAAAGGGTCAGTGGTATGACAAATGGCACTGTCATTGTCACTGTCATATGTAAGAGAAGCAGTTTTTAAAAATGAAATGAGAATTTCAAGCGTTAACTGGTGCTGCCTATCAAAAGCAGGGGCAAGGATTTCTGGGAGATGGGAATTACCCTGGCCGTGTTTTCCTGCACTGCAGCAGGAAATGAGCAAAATGAACTCTCAGTGCTGTGACACGGGGGCTCCAGGGGGTCCTGCTCCCCTTCCTTGGGCACAGTCCAGCCTGTGTCCGTGCCACCTTCCTTGGGCACAATCCAGCACCTGCACAGCCCCGGGACACCGCTGTCCATGGTGCCACTTCCAGACTTCACTCCTGGAGGATCTGTGACTCAAACCCAGTGCCGTTTCCTTTTGTACCAAAATGAGTTCTCCATGTCTGGGATTGGGAGCCAGTCCCAAATTTCACTCCTGGAGGAGCTGATTCAAACCCAGTGCCTTTTCCTATTGTACTAAAATGAATTCTCCAGGTTTGGGATTGAGAGCCAATCCCAAACTTTGCTCTTGGAGGATCTGTGACTCAAGCCCAGTGCCGTCTCCTTTTGTACCAAAATGAGTTCTCCAGGTTTGGGATTGAGAGTTAATCCCAAACTTCACTCTTGGAGGGGCTGATTCAAACCCAGTGCCGTTTCCTTTAGTACCAAAATGAGTTCTCCAGGTTTTCCATGGAGGGGCATTCCCGCTGTGCTGTTCCTGGGCTGGGAAAGGAGCAGCTTGTGCCCCAGGGCCGGGTGAGCTGCTCTCACCACCCCTGGGGGGTCTGGGTGCCCCTCTGCTGTGGCAGCAGGGCAGGGAGCAGGGGAAGGAGCTGTGTGAGCCCAGGGAATCCCCAGGGCACCTCAGGGAGCTGCCCTACCCTGGGAGCACCTGCTGACTCCCACACTGCAAATAAACCTGAAAATCAATAACTGTGACGTGTGGAACTCCCAGCTGGCTGGGCTGCACCTCCCAGCTTGGGCCCAGTTTGTGTTCACGGTGCAGGAATCTCTGCAGCAGCCCCTGCTGCAGGTTCCCTGTGCTGCAATGGGGATCTGCCTCCTCCCGGGAGGGTGATGTGCATCTGTGCAGGGCTTTGTAGGAACACTCTGAATCCCAGGCTGGATTCCAGGATGACATCCTTACCTAAAAGGACAGCCCCGTTATCAACCCCTGGGTTCCACACCGACATCCTTACCTAAAAGGACAGCCCTGTTATCAACCCCTGAACTCCACACTGACATCCTTGCCTAAAAGGACAGCCCCGTTATCAGCCCCTGGATTCTATGGTCACATCGGTGACATCCTTGCATAAAAGCACAGCCCCGTTATCAGCCCCCGTTATCAGCCCCGCTACCAGCCCCACTCCGGTCCTGTCTCAGGCCCTCGGGGCAGGGCAGAGGATGTACATTTATATTTATCTCCGCCTGCCAGAGCAGCTCCCCCGGCTCAGGGCAGCAGTGCTGCACCTCGGGAAGGTCTCTGGAATAGATTTCTAGCACAGCTGTATCACAGTTTGAACGTACTTTGTGAAATCCTAGGGGATCGTGTGTATCTCCATCTCCTTTCTCTTTCGCTGCTTGTTTCAGGATTTATTTATTTATTTTACCTTTCTGCTGCCATGTCACTGAGCTGAAAAGATTAATAAAGAATGATTAAGGGCTGCAGAGAATATTTTACAGTGATAGACTTAAGGAGCTCAGTCTGTTTATCTTATCAAAAAGAAGCTTGTAACTTAATTTCTATGGATAAGTACCTTCGCAGGGAGGGAGCTCCAGGTCCTGAAAGGCTTTTTCTTCAGAGAAAGGCACAAAAAGACCTAATAGATTTAAGTTGAAGCCAGAAAAATCCAATTAACAAGGCAGAAATTTTGAACTTTGAGGGTCATTAGCTCCTGGGAAAAGGCTCTCCTCTGATCCAGATCTGACCTGCTCTGATGTCACAGGCACTGCTGACCTCCTGGGCAGCCCAGTTTTACCTTCTGCAGCCACAAACACCCCAAGATGCTGCCCAGGGGCTCTCCAGGGCTGCTCCCTGTGCTGAATCTGGCCCCTTTCCCCGGCCAGATCTGCCGTGAGTGCTGGGAAAGCCTCGGGAGGGTTCGGGCAGGAGAGGATGAGGGCACGGGCAGGGCTGGGAGGGGCTGCAGCTGCAGCCAGCCCGAGATAAACTTTGCGTTTTTAAAGGTTACTGACTCAACCTTTGCGAGCTGTGCCAGCAGATTAAATGCTCCAGAGACAGAAATTGGTCACTGATGCCTGGAGGGGCCCCAGCCTGTGAGGCTGCAGTTCAGAGAATCCCACTAAACAAGAGTCAAGAGGCAGGAGTGAGGCAGGGCTTTGGGCAGGGATTTCAGCTCCTTTGTGCAGGAGAACACAAACGTGTAAAATCCCTTCTGCCCTGGGGTTGTTCTCGGCCCTGCCCAGGTTCCAGCCCCAGGGGAGGAGCAGGGACACCCCTGTCCCCTCTCCCCTCTGGCCTTGCAGGGGTGGGTGCACGGAGGAGGATTTGGGTGTTGGTGTTGGACAGGTTGGAGGTGTTGGACAGGTGCAGCAGAGTTCTCAGGTTGGGGGTCTTGTTCTCCCCCTCCCTGTGGGCTCCTGTGAAGCCATTTGGTGACTGTGACCCTTCACAAAAACCTGCAAAGTCACAGCTTGGACACAGAAATGGATTGGACAGTGTCTGTGATTCCTGGCTGGAAAACCAGGATAAGGGAGGGATGCTCAGGTGTGCCAGGGCTAAAATCAGGCTGTGGTGCCCACCCTGGGAACGTGCTAAATACTACAGACTCATTGCTGGGTGATAATGTGTAATTTCTGCAACAACCAACCTACAGTAGGGGCTTTGTGAAGTATTTATCAATTGGAGCCGGAGCAGGAGGTTGCCATGGAGATGGGAAGTAGCTGGGTGATATTTTTCAGTCCTGCAAATGTATTGTTGCAAAACACAAACGGGGAAGGAAAAGGAGCCGCGTTGTCTTTAAAGAAGTAAAAAATTCAGGTTTAGGTTGTCACACAGAGGGAAAAATTTTTCCTTGGACTGTGGGGGTTCAGATGAATCCCATTAAATGTGAACCTCAAGCTGAGCTCTGCAGAGCAGGATGGAAACCTGGAAGGGGACCTGGGATCCTGCAACTCCCAGTGAAGTCACTGAGTCAGAAATAAAAGCTGCAAATTTCCTGTGACTGAAGGCCTATGTAAATCCAAGGTCACCAGAAGCTCTTCGGTGCCTGCCTCTTATCATTTCAGGGAGATAAAAAAGAGCAATTAAGTTTAGGCTGGCAATTTGGCACATTAGCATTAATCTTCAATGAAATCAGAAGGTGTTTGTTTTTGTGTAAGCTCAGCTAACGTTTCACTTTATTGGTAGCAGGCAGAAGCCATAATTACTCTTCTATTTGACAGAATTTGAGGATGATTCTATTGACAGCTCCCGTGTTATTTATGCACACAAGTCATTTACTTAAGTGAAACTTGAACATCAAGTATTTTTTCAGCTCCCCTGATTCCCATCCCTTCCTACCCAGCAAATGGCTTTGGGTGATCTCCATTAACAGCCTGAGTGTTAATCCAGGAATTGCATAACCTACTTAAAAATCCGGGATCTTGTGTGAAAAACATAAAAATAATTAATTCAGATATTTCACCCAGCATGGACAGGACCCCTCCTGCAGCAGGGGCTGCTGCCTCACTGCACCCCTGGCAGCAGAACACACCCAGGGTCCCCCCAACACTTTGGCACTGGAACTCCTCAGGAAGACTTTAGGATATAATGTTCTAAGGAAAAAAATCCATTTTTGGCTTGTTATTTAAATGTAATGGATGTAGCTACAAAATATTGTCATTTTCAAATATTAATTTGTTAATAAGTTTACAAATTTTGAAAGGATTTGAAAAGATTTTTGAGAAATGAAGGCAGAATGGCTCCTGTTTGGAAATGCATTGGAACGAGCTGGGAGGTGTTTCCTGAGCCTGGGGAAGGAGCCATTGGATTTGTTTTACTGGGACTGGTTTGGGTTCTGTGTTTGTTGGGAACCTGCAGGTTCAGCTCTCAGGGGAGGAGCAGAGAGGAGCAGCAGCCAGGCAGGTCTGGAATTCCTCACTGGAAAAAGCAGCTGGAAATTCCTGGTGGGGAGAAGAGAGTGAAAGTTGCAGGGCTGGGCAGGGCTCAGGGGCTGGGCAGGGGCTGGGGAGGGGCTCAGAGGTTGTGCTCCCACCCCAGGAACCCACAGAGATGGGGAGATGGGAGGGATTGCAGAGGGATGGGGATGGCCTGGCTTGGATCTTCTCATAATGACAGCTCTAGTGCAGATGTTTGCCCAGATGTGTTGGGTTTGGGGCTCCTGGGTGATGACTCCATCCCCTCCAGCAGCCCAAAATGGCAAATCTGGGAAAACTCTTGTTTTTCCTGGATGGAGTGCAGCAATAACAACAGCATTTACAGGTGCAGGAATGGGTTGATTTATTATTCAGTTCACTTAAGTACTGGTATCCTGCTAAAGTGACCTGAACTTGCTGTTTATTCAGCAACACAAAGAGCACTTTATGGTTTATCATACAGAAAGAATAAATTTGAAATCTGTGAGGGAGGGCCCAGACTTAGGGCTGGGATAAAGTGATGGGCTGCACAGATTGCATTCAGCATTCAAGGCTACTCCCAGCACTTAATGGCTCAGCTTTAATGCTTCTGATTTCTTTTTATTAAAAAGTATCCCACAAGAGCAAAGCATTTATTACAGGGCTGTGCTGGGGGCATACAAGGCATTTCTGTGTTAAATATTCATAACTGCAGCCACCATTTGCTGCTGATAAGGACATTGATTTTCTTGGGAAGCACCGGAATTATTTGTGGCCCTTCTTGTCTGCTGTGATGGTTATGTATAAAGTTTGGGGAAATATTAAACATTGTGCACGATTTGGGGTTTGTACCAGCAGGGAAGATGAAGCCCCAGTGCAGTGACACCGTTCCTCAGGCTGGGGTGTGCAGGAGCTGCAGGCTGGAGCAGAGCAGAGCTGCATGGGCAGGGCAGCAGAGTTTATCCTGTGGGAATCCTTGGTGACGTTTTGCAGATGGAAAACAGAAAAGAGCAGGATCCAATCCTCACCCAGGGCCACAGCACAGCCAGGATTGGTGTTTGGGGCTTTCTCTCTGCTCCCCTCACTCCTCAGCTCTGGGGCAGCTTTCAGTGGCTCTGGAGCCCTGTGAGGCAGCAGCATTGACCACGCTGTCCTGGAGGGATGGCAGCTCACCCGGAGGGATGGGAGCTCACCTGGAGGGATGGGAGCTCACCTGGAGGGATGGCAGCTCACCTGGCAGGGATGGCAGCTCACCTGGCAGGGATGGGAGCTCACCTGGAGGGATGGGAGCTCACCTGGAGGGATGGGAGCTCACCTGGCAGGGATGGCAGCTCACCTGGAGGGATGGGAGCTCACCTGGCAGGGATGGGAGCTCACCTGGAGGGATGGGAGCTCACCTGGAGGGATGGGAGCTCACCTGGAGGGATGGGAGCTCACCTGGCAGGGATGGCAGCTCACCTGGAGGGATGGCAGCTCACCTGGAGGGATGGGAGCTCACCTGGCAGGGATGGCAGCTCACCTGGAGGGATGGCAGCTCACCTTTCCCTTTGCCTGCACAGAAATGACACAGTTAGGGCTCTTGGGGGTTTGAGGCTTTGTGGGATTTTTCCCCTTGCTGTGGTGACAAAGGGTGTGAGCAGATCCCTGTGGGTATTTCTCACTCAGGATTTAATGTATGGAATTGGTGCTGAGCTCTGGGGGTGTGGACAGAAACACTTCACAGTCCAGCAACAATAACTCACATCTCTGGTGCTCTTTTCCCTCCTGATGTTGCAGCTGTTCTAGATATGCACGAGCTTTTTATGTAAGTTCTTTCTTGCTGGTTATTTCAAGTTTCAGCAGAGTAAGACACTTCTCACTGTGAGAAATGTCATCTCTGCTTTTCTGCTGCTCTCTCTGCTCCCAGGCCTCTCAGCACTCCTGTTCACCAGACACCGGATTTGAATTTCTCCTCTTGGTACCATTGTCAGGAACTGTTGGGATTAACACATTTCATGGGAAAATGCACGGGAGAGTTTCTGTGTCTTCTTGCTCAAACAAGTTGTTTTAGGACTTAGTTCCATTCATTTGTGGTGGGTTTTTTTCTTACTTGCATTTAACATTTTGTCACAACTCGGCTCATAGAAAACATGCAATTTTCAAGGTGGTTTGTAAAGCAGGGAAGGTGTGGAATTCCTCAGCCATTTTAAAGAAAAACATCTGGCACTAAAGAGACAATTGAAAAACTCACATTTGCTTTGTACTGAATATAATTAGGCAGATCCTGAAGAAAATCTAACATCAGTTTCCTTCAAAAGTGGGAGATGAATCTGAATCTTTATGTCTACAGACTGCATTTCTGTGTTGTCAATATATCAGAGTTTGTGTTGCACCTGGCAAAACAGGCAGGGGGTGTGTAACAGGAAAAATTACTGTTCTTATTCCTAAAATTAACACTGTGACACCTCTCCTTGATGTATGTGTCTGAGCTGTGACAGACTGGAGATGATGTGCAGGATTTCAGTGTGATCACAGTCCCTTCCCAGAGACACCCAACGTGCTTAAAGGAACCCAGAAATAGAAACTGAAAAACAAAGCAGCAAATGTTTAAAGCAGTGAAGGAACACCTGAACTTGGGCAGCACGAGGGAATTCTCTCCTGGTGCACACCGAGCACTTCCCACCCTCTGGAAGTGCCTGCCTGGCCCTCGGGGCAGGGCTGGAGTGACAAGAAAATGCAATAAAGGAGCAAAGAACAGGCAGGAAAATGTGAATATGGTCTGGCCTCCCTGAGAGGTGTGGTGGGCAGCACTGGGTGTACAGATCTTCTTGTGTTGTATCTGCAGTCCCTCAAATATCCCAGGTGGGAAGGTCTGAAATTTCATTGGAAAATTATTGGGTTGTTGTAATTTTTATTTTTTTTTTAAATAGGGATGGGGTTGATAGGACGTTTGAGTAACAGCTGATCCTTGGACACACATAGAATTTACACAAATATTCTCATACCTGGCAATGCTTTAATGTGGAATCCTTGTTCTCCTGAGCACTGCAGTGGAATGTTTGTGCTCCTGCCTGTGCTAATTCCAACGTTATAATTTGTCAGCTCAGACTATTTTTCAATGAGTTTTACCTAAATGCCAACTAATTAATAATTTCAGGTGCACCACAGAGAAAAAATTAATGACTTTTTTCCCTGATGTTGAGCTGGTTTTCTGGAACCACAATCTCCAATATATTTTGTAAATCTCTCGTATCTAATCAGCTAGTTGGTAAATTAATAGGGAATTACAACTCATTAGCCAATGATGCATTGATGTCTAATAATTCCCTGCTTTCTTATTTGGAAGGAAGTAGGTTATGCTGTTATTGAGTTAGTGCATTAAGTTTCAATGCTTTTTTATCATCGGCATTAAGTGCTTTCTAAAATATGTGTTAATTAAGAGATTACAGCACATCAGCAGCAAAGCCCTGGAGCTGCTGCAGTCACAGAACTGATCCTGGCCCCTCCAAGCAGGACAGAGCCAGAATTGCCTGGCCTGGGCAGGAGCAGCACTCGGGGCAGCACCACGAAGCTGTGGGGCTGCAGGGCTGGGATGAGGCTCCTGTTCTCCTCCCAGGAACATGAGGAGCATTTCCAGGGGGGATTTCCATCCTTTGGAGAGGAGAGGCAGGAGCAGAGAGGTGCTGGAGGCTGGAGAGTCACAGCAGGTGTAGGACACAGGGACTTGTCAACCATTTCTCAAAAACATCAGCCACAGAGAGGAGCTTTGAGGTTCCTCCCAGCCCAAAACCTTTCTGTGAACAAAACTGGGGAGCTGAGTTTTGATCTGCTAGAAAAGATTAAATTTTGAAACTGATCACATCAGCACATCAATATTAAATGCACACATCAAAGAGCTAAAAGTCTATTCTTAAGTGTTCCAGTTTACTTCCTTTTGTTTCTTTAAGCTGAGTAGTATTTTCTAATCTCTGCTCAGCCTGATGGATGCAGCTCAGCCAGCAAAGCGACACCCATTTTTATTTCGTGCCATATCAGTGCAAAGATAAACAACAAAAACCCTCCAGTCTGGTGCTACTCATCACCACGAGTTCAAAGCAAGCTCCATTTGTGTAGGATCAACTCATCCCATCAGGCAGTTTATCTTTGGCAGGAGAGAGGCTGATTGTGAGAGGTGGAAATGCCCTTGAGGCAGGTAAATTTAATGAAGTTTGTAACAGACTGCAGGAATAGCAACCAAATTATTAAGGATATGACACAAGAAACAGTTAATTAAGACTGTCCATCCATCTCCCTCCTGCTCTGATGATCTTTGTTCTAAGGAGTTTGTGTCCATCCCCCCAGAGCGAGGGGACACCCCAGACCAGGCAGAGGCACAAAATCTGATCCTTTGAGCTCCAGAGCAGGGCCAAGTCCCTGCCTGCTGCTTCCAGGAGCTGTTTACAGACCTCTGTCCATGAATCCCCCCAGTTCTGGTTCCATCCTTCACAGCCTCCCCTGGCAGCACTTCCCAGCTCACTGTCTGCTCTAAAATCCAAATTAAAACCAGACAATTCAAGAACTCCCCTTTTACTGCATCCAAACGTTGCCCTGGCAGCTGCTGTGAGTTCTGAGGTGAGCAGAATTCTGCCTCGATGTTCTCTGCTGCCTTTGTGGCCTTGCAAATGTCAGTGGTGCTCCTCATGAGCCCTGAGAGGGGTCCCAGCCACAGGAATGGCATGAGGAGAAAGGTGCAGGTACATTTCCAGCCCTGGCAGTGTCCCTGCCCAGCCTGGGAAGGTGTCCCTGCCCAGCCCTGGCAGTGTCCCAGCCCAGCCCTGGCAGTGTCCCTGCCCAGCTCTGGCAGTGTCCCTGCCCAGCCCTGGCAGTGTCCCTGCCCAGCCCTGGCAGTGTCCCAGCCCAGCCCGGGAAGGTGTCCCTGCCCAGCCCAGGAAGGTGTCCCTGCCCAGCCCTGGCAGTGTCCCTGCCCAGCCCTGGCAGTGTCCCAGCCCAGCCCTGGCAGTGTCCCTGCCCAGCCCTGGCAGTGTCCCTGCCCAGCCTGGGAAGGTGACCCTGCCCAGGGCAGGGGTGGCACTGGGTGAACTTTAGGGTTCCTTCCCCCCAGACCGTTCTGGGGCTCTGGGATTTTGTGGCTGCTGCCCTGGCTGAGGAATGGTGAGGAAAAGGCCAGTGACCACTGTGCCCCTGAGCATTTCTGCTATAAATGCATCAAAACAAGTGTTAGTTTTAATTATCCCCACAGTCTCACATAATCACTTCCCTGGTCAATGAATTTAATTACTTTTTGGGTAATTATTTGCCTCAGTGGTGCATTGCCCCGGACTGTGATGGTTGTTGTGCTGCAGAACTCTGAGATGGGAGAGGTTTGGCTTTGAAAGTCACCCAGAACACATCACAGAGCACACGTTTATAACACACACGCCTGGATTAATGACATCCCTTTGGAGTTAGATGGAACAGTTCCTCCTCTGCATGTCAGAAGGAAAAAGCACTTTGTGGTAACAGTAAAATTGGTCAAAACATGTCAAAAAGACCTTCTTTTTTTCCTCTGTGCAGCCTGCTTTGAGTCAGAGCCTGATCTAAAACTCAGGAAAACATTTAACTGGGCTGTGGTGGGATCTGAGAAGTATTGGGAACTTTCTGAGTGTGAGGCCTCAGAGCAGCATCCCTCAGCCAGGGCAAAGACAGCAGCTCTCTGCAAAGTGGGAAATGAACCCAGACCCGTGCCAGCCTCACTCCCTCACTGGGGCACGAGATGGGAAACCTGGAATTCACCAGCATAATTATAAACCCAAATATTTGCCAGCTTGGGTGGGTTTCTGGGATGAGGGTGATGGAGTGATCATTAACAAACAGGCAGGACTGAGGGAGAGGCTTTGGGAAGGGATCTGTGACAGTGACTGTGGCGTGAAATGAAAGAGGTGATAACTGTGCAGCCCCGTCCCTGAACAAATCACTGAGCCCAAATCATGATGGAAAAGAGTGAATGGTGTCAAACCCTCACCCCAAACCTGCCCTGCTGAATGGTGTCAAACCCTCAAAACCCTCACCCCAAACCTGCCCTGCTGAATGATGTCAAACCCTCAAAACCCTCACCCCAAACCTGCCCCGCTGAATGATGTCAAACCTCACCCCAAACCTCTCCTGCTGAACGGTGTCAAATCCTCCCCCGTTAAACCTCACCCTGCCCTGCCCTGCTGTTCTGCTCTGCTCACAAACCTGTGCCTCGTGCCTGTCTCCAGCCAGGGCAGCTCTGAGTGCTGCCTTACCCTGCACAAAAATGGGGAAATCCATCCAAACACGGAGATTTGTAGAAATGCAAATACGTGTCAAAAATAAGTTTGCCAGTTATTTGGAGGAGAAGATGCCAGGAAACGTGGCTGTTTCCATTCCAAACCTGTCTCCCAGCTCTGAGTGTTAACAGAATCAGGAGCTGATGCCTAGTGAGAGTCTAAATATTGACTGCAAGCAGTCGAGGGTGTTTCTGGAGGTGTCCTGGGAGTGCCAGAGCCTGCCAGGCTCTCCTGGTTTGTGCTGCTCATGAACAGTTCAGGGGATTCCTCTCACAGTGCTCACCCATAACCTCAGGATGGCTCATCAATACCCTCACTGATAACTCATCAATAACCTCATTGATAACTCACCAATACCCTCATTGATAACTCACCAATAACCCCACTGATCCCTCCCCAATACCCTCACAGATCCCTCATCAATAACCCCATGGATGGCTCCCCAGTTACCCCCTGCTCTGTCCCAGGCTCTGTGGGGCCCAGCCCGGGGTCCCTGCCAGGTTTTGGGGCACGGAGCTCCTGTGGGGTCAGCAGTCCCTCCCCTGCCTCCCCGGGGGTTTTCCCTCTGCCCCAGGGGAGCCCCATCCCTGTGAGCAGCAGTCCCAGCTCCTGCAGGGATCTCAAACGCCAGGGGACTGAAAGTGCCTTTGAGGGATTGCTAATTAGCCCAGAAATGGCAATAGCAGGGAAAAAACCAGAATATAGCTAATGATTTTTAGATTTCTGGCTTAATTTTGCAGAAACAAGAGACTCATAAGGCTTTGGAGAAGTAGAAAATCTATCAGGGGCTTGGGGGAGCACTTTTATTTATCTCAGTCATTACAGGACCTTGTTTTCTTCATTTCTGCTAACACATCTGTGGTGAGCTACTTCCCTTATTGCTGTTTGTTCTTCACGTGTCTGAAGTGTTTGCATGTTCCACTCAAATCTGGTTTGATTTGGGGTGGGACAGCCAAATGCAGTCCCTGGGGTGGCAGGGCTGGACCAGCAGCCACGGGTGGGAGGTTCTGCACTCCAGACATCCTCACAGCCTTTTGAGCATGAGGGTATTTCTGATTTTGGCTTCCCGAGCATCTGGAGTGATGGTGCAGCCCTGGCAGGACTGCAGTGCATCCCCTGTTGTTATCAGTTTTGTTCAACAGATGTTAGTAAGAGACAAGGAAGAAAAATGAGAGGGAATATTGGACACGAAAAGCTGCTTAATGTGAATTCTCTCTCCAGTGAAAAGCTTATTATGGAAAAGTCAGTTAGAGGAATTAGAGAAGCACCTTAGGGCACCTCGGGCACTGCCAGCAGGAGCCCCCACTGTGGGCTGTGGAACAGGGGGAGTGAAATGAAATTGATATTGCAGAGGGGGGAGTGAAATGATGTTGATATTCCAGAGGGCTGGGGTGGACCCGGGCAGATCTCCCTGTGCTGGGGTGGATCAGGGCAGGGCCAGGAAAATCCCTAAAATCACCCGTGGTGTTCCTGTTTGCTGGGCACAGAGGGAGCCCCAGGCCTGGGGGAAGGTGCTGGAAGTGGCAGCAGCAGCATTTCCTTAGGAACACACAGAGACACATACACAGACACACACACATACACATACACACATACACATGCACACATATACACACAGACACACACACACACACACATACATACACACATACACACACACACACACACAGACACACACATATACACACACACACACAGACACACACACAGACACACACATCCACACACAGACACACACATGTACACACACACACATGTACACACACACGTACACACACACACACACACATACACACACACAAGCAGGGTGTGCTATCTCACACACACACACATATACACACACACACACACATGTACACACACACACACACATGTACACACACACACGCACTCTGCTGTGCACTCCCAAACCCTTCCAGAGACTCTCCCCCTGAGCCAGAACCTCAGCACAAAGCCAAAGGGCTCACAGGGAATATAACAGCCCAAACGTGCTCCAAACCAGCTCACAGAATAAACCCCCTCACCCCAGGAATTAGGAACATTTACCAGCCTTTGCCCACTTCTAAACAATTGAGAAAGGATTTTTTTTTCCCAGTGTGAGCCTTCCAAAGGCTTGGGCTGATCAGTGTAAGGGGCTGTGTTGGGTGTCTGTAGGTTTTCCTGCTGTGGGGTTTTCTCAGGATTGGCTCTTTGGCTCTGGGCTGAGCTGTCCCTGCTCTGTGCCAGGGCCGGGCTCCCAGCAGTGCCCAGGGTGGTGGTGGAGCCCCCAGCCCTGCAAGTGCCCCAAAACGTGTGGCTGTGGCACTTGAGGACAGGTTTGAGTGGTGGGCAGGGTGCTGCTGCTGCACTGACAGTTGGACTTGATGATCTTAAAGGTCATTTCCAGCCTTGGCAATTCCATGATCCTGAAGGAAAGCTTTTCCCCGTTTGCAGATGATGATTAACGAGGCCTATCAGACATCCCACTTTAAAATCCCTTCTATCACATAAAGCCCCTTCTGTCACCTCATTCCTTATTTTATTTCAATCCATTTTCCCCTCATATTTCTTTTACGTGAGCTGTCAGAAGCAGTCTTTGCTGCTTTGTATCTGCGTGTCACATTTGCTGACAGCCCCAAAGAGAAGATTCTGGGACTGAAACCTCAGGAAATGTTAGGAGGAGGTGCCTGTGTCACCTGGGTGACACCGTGGGTGCTGCTCTTGATGGGGCTCTGGGCAGCTGGGACCAGTGGCCAGCACGTGGCTCTGTCACGGGGCTGTGCTGTCCCCTGCTCCCCTCAGCCTGCTTTCCTTCCCTGCACTTCCAGGGCAGGCAGGGCTTCCCACAGCAGAGCCACCGTGGTGGGGAAGGTGCCAACACTCCCCAGCTCCCATGGAGCCATTTCACCATGGAGGAGCCAAGGCTGCTCCTCAGGTGTTACACAAAATAAAGGTTATTTTCAAAACACCAGGATTTTCCAAGGCAGGGGGCTGCCAGCCCAGCTCAGCCCATTCCTCTGCTCCACCTTTGCACCTCTTCTCTCCATCCTGCTCCCTCTGTCACAGAGCCCCTCCTTGGCTGCTGCTGCCACATCCCAGAGGTGGCAGAGCCCCTGCACTGCCCCAGCCCTGCCGGGGAGCAGCTGAGCTGGTGTTTGCACACAGAGCTGGTGTTAGTTACACACAGAGCTGGTGTTGGTTACACACAGAGTTGGTGTTGGTTACACACAGCTGGTGCTGGTGTTTGCACACACAGCTGGTGCTGGTCACACACACAGAGCTGGTGCTGGTTACACACAGTTGGTGTTGGTTACACACAATTGGTGTTGATTACACACAGAGCTGGTGCTGGTTACACAGTTGGTGCTGGTGTTGGTAACACACAGAGTTGGTGTTGGTGTTTGCACACACAGTTGGTGCTGGTTACACACAGAGCTGGTGCTGGTTACACACAGAGCTGGTGTTTGCACACAGAGCTGGTGTTGGTTACACACACAGAGCTGGTGTTGGTTACACAGAACTGGTGTTGGTTACACACAGCTGGTGCTGTTTGCACACAGAGCTGCTGTGTCTGCAGGACCCTCTGCTGCTGTGCCCACCCAGGAGGGATCAATGGCACAAAGAGCCATTCAGGAAGGAGTTCCTGCCAATGTAAAAGCACCAGGCTGTGTTTCCTCTGCCCAGACAGGCAGCTCTTTGCAGCTCTTTGCAGCCCTTTGCATCTTTCATGAAAAGCTCATAAACCCCCAAAGCTGTAGCTTGTTCTGCAGCAAAAAATATCATGGATTTTTTTTTTTAATGCATTTTTACTAATGCTTGTTATTCAGAGGGCTCAGGCTCTTTGATTTTCATGGCATGGAGCTGTTTTATGCAGATGCACAACTTCCAGCTAGAGACAGCTCAGAATGGAGGAAAATGAGTCTGTCCTCAAACCAACCCTGATGTCTCTCTTCCCTCCCATAAATAGTTTTACTGTGCTTTACAGAAATGTTTCGAGGCTACTAATGGGAAAGGTTCTGAGCAGTGAATAAATAAATTTATATATATTTGAGCACATGTGAATAAATAAATATATATATATTTGAGCACATGTGAATAAATAAATTAATATATTTTTGAGCACTGCTCTCTACCAGTCCCTGAAAGGAGCTGTACAGGGCTGGGAGTTGATCTTTTCTCCCAGGGAACAAGACTTAGGTCGGATATTAGGGAAAATTTCTTCACCAAAGCTTTGTCCAGCCCTGGCAGAGCTGCCCAGGGCAGTGGTGGGGTCACCCCTGCAGAGGTTTAGGAGAGGTGTACAGGTGGCACTGGGGAACGTGTTCCCCTTGGCAGAGCTGGGGCAGTGCTTGGGCTGGGTGGTCTTGGAGGGTTTTTCCAGCCTGGGTAATTCTGGGACTGTCACTGAAAGTCGGTAACTGCAGGTAAAACCAAATACTGAGAAAATCAAGAAAATGCACAAGGACTTGTACCAAAAATCTGAACCTTGGAAAGCATTCAGTGAACTTTGTGTTAACCACTGGATATTTGGAAAAATGCTACAGGATGCAATCAAGCTAGAAAAAGCAGCAAACGTGGTCAGAGTGGATTGTCCAAAGCTGCTGGGGTGAAGGAATGAAGGGATGAAGGAATGAAGGGATGAAGGAATGAAGGGATGAAGGGATGAAGGGATGAAGGAATGAAGGGATGAAGGAATGAAGGGATGAAGGGATGACTCTGTGGCTGCAGCAGCTCGGGGCTGGGTTTTGCCCTGGGATGGAAAGGCAGGGCTGTGTTTGCCGTCCCTGGAGGGAGGGGGTGCCTGGCTGTGCCCGGGGGTGCTGAGGAGCTGTGCCAGCTCAGGCCCTGCCTGCAGTCCCTGCTGTGCTGCTGCCTCACCCCCCTGGCTTCTGAGCTGTTCCAGGTTTCTCCTGGCAGCACCAATGGCACTGTTCTGTGCAGGGCAGGGGCTGTGGCAGTGCTGGGGTGTCCTGCACAGGGCTGGGGTTCCCCTCACTGATCCTTGGGGGTCCCTTCTCGCTCAGGGCATTCTCTGATTTAAGATTCAGTGTTTCTCCTCCTCGTTTAGCAGCTGATAATTAATTACTGCCAGTGAGAAAAGAACACCGGCTGTAATTTCTGTAGCTGGGTTCCAGATGGAGGTGGAGGTTTGGCTCCTCCCCAGCTCACAGACGCAGGCACAGACAGGGGAGGTTAGAACATGGAATAACAGGTTATCTATCCCGTGTTCTCAGTGCAGGTTTGGCTCCTCCCCAGCTCACACGCAGGCACAGACACGATAGGTACCCAGGATAACAGACATGTTATCCCGTGTTCTCAGTGGAGTTTTAACTCCTCCCCAGCTCACACACAGGCACAGACACGATAGGTACCCAGGATAACAGACAGGTTATCCCGTGTTCTCAGTGGAGTTTTAACTCCTCCCCAGCTCACAGACAGGTTATCCCATGTTCTCAGTGCAGGTTTGGCTCCTCCCCAGCTCACACACACAGGCACACACAGGTTATCCCGTGTTCTCAGCTCTCCAGCGCTCGCAGATTAGCAGAAGGCAAACACCAAGGAGTGACAAGCACCATCTAATTGAAATTTCCTCTTGGATTAGAATGACTACTCAGAGACACTTCTCTCTAAGCCCTGATTGTCTAATTTTAGCTGCTCTTTGTTTTGTGGGTTGGCAGAAGCTGTTTAGGTGTAGCAGGCACACACCTGACCTTCAGAACAGCCGAGGATGGAGAAATTAAACAGATTAATGCGCCTGCTATTTAAGCCTCCGTGGTGGGTGGGATTTTTGGCTGCCAAAGCCCTTTTCTGTGAATATGAGACATCAAGGCCATGGATATTTCAACACACATTTTATCAGCAGTGCAAACAGAGACTTAACACAGGCGTTTTGCATAAAGAACTTTAATGTATTCACTTCAGCAGGTTATTTTTAGCTCCCAAGTGCAGTCATGTGGACGCTGATCCGCTTGTGTTGCCCCAGTAGATTGCAGACATATGTTGGAGTAAATGTGGCAGGGAAAGCGTGGCTGGGACCGGCAGAAATCCTTTTAGGATCAATTATTGACACGCTCCTTACAGAGCCTGCCCCCCGAGCTATGGGACAGGGAGGGAGGAGCAGGGTGGGCTTTGCACCCTGCCAGGCACGGCCAGGGGCTCTGTGGGTTTGTAGGATGGGCACTGTAGGATGGGGCTGACATTCCTACAGCTGAATGAAGTGGGAAGAAAAACAAGCAAAAAAAAAAAGAAAAAACCTGACACAGTAAAGCCAAGAAGGGGAAGATACAAATCCACCCAAATCCACGGCTACAAACTCATTCCAAGTGCTTGTACTGAACACCAAGGAAGAAATGATCCAGATTAGGCTGTTGCTGTAATGATCATAAAACAGGGTGAATGAGGTCAGCTTTCATTTTAATGTAAATTGGTTTAAACTCTGTCATAAATCTGATCTCAAAAAGCAGCCGTAAATATACACACTTGTACAGTACCTTTGGCAACATAAAACAAATAACTTCAATCTCTCTGTGTGTTTGAAAGCAGAGCAGCTGGGAGAGAAAAACCCTTGCACTGAAGGGAACACTTTGTTCCAACTAACATTTTCTTTTCTAATTCTCTGGCTAGATAAGAAATTACTTTAAAATGCCTCCTATCCACTGAACCATGTTAAAAATGGTTTGGGGATGTGAGAAAAACAAAAATCCTTATAAATGGCTTTTCTCTCATAAGCAGTTCTGGGTTTTATCCTTGATAAAACGGGGCAAGTTGGAGCATGAAGGGTCCTGCTCTCCTGAGCAAGGACCAGCATTTCACAGGGGCAGGTTTAATAACTTCAAATTATCCAGTTTCCTGTTTGTGCTTTGGTGAACTCTGTTTATTGAAGCTGTGTGGGGCTCCCAGCACTCCAGCCTGGTGTCTGCCTCTTCAAAGAGGAGCCAGGATCTGCTCAGCAGCTGAGCAAGAGCATCCAGAGCAAAATCAAAGGCTCCTGCTCGTGTTCTCTGGAGCAAAGCAGATTCCAGGCTGCCTGGCCAGGGTTGGAATAAGCAGGCATGGAAATGGAGAGGCCAGCCCTGAGGGAATCCAGAGAAACAAAAAGACAGTTGGATTCAAGAGGAAAGTTCAAACAGAAAAAAAGCTAATCTATAATTCTGTTATAAAGTAGGAAAAGTAAGGAAAAGCCAAAGTTTTATCTCATTCCTGTTTCGTTTCTTGGACTCTCACTGTCTCACAGGAGTCTCTGTGTGCTCTACAAACATTGTATGATTCTTCAGATTCTCTTTTCTTCCCTTAAAAAAAAAGGAAAGGAAAAAAAACCAAACCAAAAAAACACACCAAACCCCCCCCGCCCCCATAAAAACACCCAACAAAAAAGAGAGCCTGAAAGGAGAAGCAGAGGCACACTGGAGTGAGGTCTGTGCTCCCCATGCCCTGAGGGACATGGCTGGGACAGTGCAGGGACCCCGTGGGGACAGAGCAGGGACACCTTGGGGACAGAGCAGGGGCAGTGCAGGGACAGAGCAGGGACCCCTCAGGGACAGAGCAGGGACCCCTTGGGGACAGAGCAGGGACAGAGCAGGGACCCCACTGGGGCAGTGCAGGGACCCCTTTGGGGATAGTGCAGGGACAGAGCAGGGACAGTGCAGAGACAGTGCAGGGACCCCTCAGGGACAGAGCAGGGACAGATCAGGAACACCTTGGGGACAGTGCAGGGACCCCATTGGGACAGAGCAGGGACCCCTCAGGGACAGAGCAGGGACAGAGCAGGGACAGAGCAGGGACCCCTTGGGGACAGAGCAGGGACCCCTCAGGGACAGAGCAGGGACCCCTCAGGGACAGCCCCTCCTCTGTGCCTGTGCCCGGGGAGCCTTTGGGACATTCCATCCCCTGAGTCTCTCAGTTGTCCCTTTTGGCCAGGGGGCTCTGCTGGCAGGACCCGTCCCTGCCTGTCCCCACAGCCCTCGGGGGCTCCCCCGGCCGTGTCTGCACCCACCCCCTGCACACCCCGTGCCAGGTCAGCAGCCAAGCGGGGCTAAGTGCAGATCCCAGCAGGAAATGGGATTTGTTTTATTTTATTGCCCAGCATCCACACCTGACAGCCCAGAGCAGCCACCCGGGCACACCAGCTCCAAGCTCCCATGGTTTTACTGCTGAGCAGGGGAGTATGGATTTTTACTCCATGTTCTCTAGGAAAAAGTATTGATTTGGCACAAGGGACATCAATAAATCCAAATAACTGAATAAAGATTCTGAAGCCGGCCTTAAAAAATAATAATAATAATAATAAAAAGTGCAGCTGATAAGTGAAATGAGCCATTTATTATTCTGAAAACCACATTGGTTGCACCATTTGAATTCTTTGCTGAGTGTTGGCTTTTCCAATTGCCTTCCATACAGTTTTCTATTCCTCTCTGCCTGTGAAATAAAACAGGCAAGGGAAGGAAGGGTAAAAGCTGTCGTTGTTATCTGCCTGTGTTTCTGGAGACTTCTCAATGGGTTTCTTTCTTAATCTGTAGGTGTTTGGGTTCAGAAATGCCAATGGTAAGTTCTGGAAAATGCTTTAGCTCCTTGAAACAGAAAGAACATTTTCCTTTTCATTCAATTTTGTTTCTGGTTTTCATCAAAATTTTATTCTTTGAAGCTTTCTGTTCATGTGCACAGCTCGCAGACAGCTCTGGCAGCTGCAGCTCTGCTCTGCCCCCCAATTCTCAGCCTCGTGTGAAAGGAGTGTGTAGGAAGAAGCAGGGAAATGTCAGTGCAAGTGTGCACTGCTGTACACCTGAGCTCTGTGAGTAACAGCCCATTAGCAGCGCTCTGCATCCCTCACTTGTTCACCCAGCCCACGTCAGCTCTCTGCCAATTTGTGTGGTTGGGCTGTAAACCAGGCGTGTGAAATGCAGCTCCAAAGAAATCAATCATTATTGGGGATAATCTGCTGTAATCTGTTAAATGCAGCAGCTTTGGGCCAATTCTCCCGGGCCGTTCTGCTCTGCTGTGTGCTCGTTCCCAGCTCGGGGCTGGGGCGGCTCTGCCCCGTTAAATCCATTCCCTTTTCTGCCTTTTCATTCAGCAGCTTCCACCTCCAGCTCTGGCATTTTCTGCGCCGTCACCTCAGGGAGGGAGGCAGGATAAAGTGGGGATAAATCTGGGAAAATAACCTGAGGGATGCTGGCCCTGCTCTCTGTGTCCCCCAGCCCTGGGTGATGCTCTCTGTGCTCACAAAGGGGCCAGCAGGGCCTGGGCTGAGGGGCAGTGCCAGCACAGCTGCATTCCTGTGCTGGGAAAATGGGAATTCTGTGGGATGTGCTCCTGGCCAGCCCCAACTGAGGGGCAGTGCCAGCACAGCTGCATTCCTGTGCTGGGAACATGGGAATTCTGTGGGATGTGTTCCTGGCCATCCTGGGCTCAGGGGCACAGCCAGCACAGCTGCATTCCTGTGCTGGGAAGATGGGAATTCTGTGGGATGTGTTCCTGGCCACCCCGGGCTGAGGGGCAGTGCCGGCACAGCTGCATTCCTGTGCTGGGAAGATGGGAATTCTGCTCCTGGCCACCCCAGGGGCTCAGCTGGGCTCTCACTGAGGCGTTTCTGTGCCCGTCTGATCCTCCTCCTCCTCTGCAGCAGGGACTGTTCCTTCTGTTCCTGCCCTGGGCACACTGGTGGTGCTGCCAGGTGCCAGGTGCCACCTTACCTGCCTGCAGCCACCAGCCACGGCCCAGCTGCTCAGCTCAGCTCTGCTTGGAGATCCTTGTCCCTTTAATATTTTTCCACCATCTGCTGGCAAATTCACCAGTCCACAGGACTGGTGAGCACTGGTGGAAACACAGAGCGTTGCTCTATTTCGAGCAGGGTATAATCAGGGAGGAAGAGTGTATAAATAAAACATCCTGCACACAATCTGGCCGGATGAGGCCTCCCATCTGCATCTGCCGGGGCTGCCAGGGGACAGGCGCCTTGGGCAGGGGCTGTGCTGGTGACAGGAGGGGACAGGGCCCCCAGCCCCACTCCTGGGGCTGGACAAGCCGAGGGTGTCCTGGTTTGGAGCCTCAGCAGCTGCATGACTGGCAGGGGAAGGGAGGAGAGTGCTGCCCTGGCAGCCCAGGCCGCTCCATGGCTCCCTGCTCCCACACGGGGAGAGCCTTGGCAAAGCCCTCAAGGAGATCCTGGCTGCAGGCAAATCCTGGTGTAAAAATTAATTTTATGCCGTTCCATCTTTGGGGACCTGTGATGGCCTGTCCTCAGGTGGTGGCTGTCCCTGAGGCCGGGCTGGCTGCTGGCCCTGGTGGCACCGTGCCAGGCTCTCGTGGCTCTGACGTGGCAGCACCAGGCAGGGGTTGGTAAAATCTCTGCTCGCTCTCTGGGGAGAATTTTTCCATCCCTCTCCAGTGCTACCAAAGGCTTTTGAAATCCAAACATCTTCATTAATGCCTGCTCTACTCCTTTATAAACCTACTAAATATAAAGGGGAGAGACAAAAGGAATATAGGCTGAAAAAAACGAGCTGTAATTAAGCAGTGTCAGATGCCTGCAGTGTAAGTGGGAAATCTGAATAAAGACAATGGCATGTGTGAGTAAAGGGTGTGAGTCAGCCTGGAGTCAGCACGGATTGTAAGAGCTGCCTCTGGATTGTCTCCAAGGCCTAAAGCTGTACAAAAATAGGCTTCCATTGGTGGTACAGTAGTGAGGGACGTCCTGCACAGGCAGTTTGGCCTCAGAGAGTTCTACACTCATTGACTCTGAGCATGAGAAATGTGTCTCTGTCCTTGTGCTGTACGTGAACTTCAAGGCTTTGAGTTTTGACTTTGAGTTAAATGTTCAGGAGCCCTCAGATCTGAATTTCATGAGGGATATGCTTTTGTACCATGAAAAGTTGCAGCTGGAGCACCAAAACAAATAGGTTTGAACAGAAACTTTGATGTTTGTTGAGGTTTTTTGGGGTTTTTTTTCACATTTCCAAATGCTTTCACAAGTCCTGTATTTCCTGGAGTTCGGGGTAAGAAATGAAGTGACCATTGTCTGTCATCCCATCTGCTTGGCACGCCCCTGATGTGCTCTGCTTTCCTTTCCAATGGCAAGAGGTTTTTCCTTGAGGAAGGAAACACATTTCTCGGTGTTACTGATTTGACCACTGTGACTGCTTGGGTTTGCTCTGCAGTGGGTGCTGCCCTGAGGGGAAAGCAGCAGGGGCTGTGGGAGGTGGGTGCCAGCCCCCAGGCACAGGGCAGCTGGGGCTGAGGGAGGTGGGTGCCAGTGCCCAGGAATGAGGCAGCAGGACCTGAGGGAGGTGGGTGCCAGCCCCCAGGCTTAAGGCAACAGGACCTGAGGGAGGTGATGCCAGCCCCCAGGCACAGGGCAGCAGGACCTGAGGGAGGTGATGCCAGCCCCCGGGCACAAGGCAGCAGGGGCTGCGTGCCCACAGTGACCAGGGCCAGCCTTGCCCTGGGGATGCTGCCCGGGAAGGTCCCACACCAATCCCAGGCCCCGTTAAATGCCCATCAAACCCAGCAGCAGCTGGCAAGCCCCGGGTGCCCAGAGGGGTTTGCAGTGACAGAGATGAAAGCAGCAGGTGTCTGTGAACAGAACAGCACTCAGAAATACTGCAGTGTTAAATAGAGTGGTCACCACCCCGGGAAATGCAGAGGGCAGAGTTCTGCAGGTGGCTCTGCAGCCCTGCAGGGCTCGTCCCTCTGCCTGAGCCCGCCCGGGCTCGGCTCCCACCAGGGGCAGCGGTGCCCGAGGTGCCTGGGAGCTGCACGGGCAGAGTCCTTGCCCCAGGAGCAGCAGCCCTTCCAGGAGCAGGAGAACAGATGGCAGGGATGATGTGTGATGGGCTGTCACAGGAATCACAGCGAGGCAGCAGCTGCACCGAGCGGCTGAGCGCAGAATCTGCTCTCCGTGCTAGGCAGGGAGGAAAATTGGCATTATTTAGTTTGGAGAAGGATTCCTCCTGCTTCTCTAGAAGGCTCCAGCTAGCTGATTTCTTGTCTCACCAGCTGATAAGGAGCTGACATGTTTGAAACTCTCTGTGATGTCCTGGCAGCTGCAGTGTTGAGGTTCCTGGCCATCAGTGATGGGTGTCTCAAAGGGGCCAAGGAGCAACTGGCAGGGACCTCTCTGTCCTCAGAGATTACAGAAACATTTCTGTGCTGGATGCTCTGTGGAGACGAGTCTGCAGGGAGGGACAAGCAGGAAAAGCAAGGCAGTGATAATTTAGTCCAGGAACCCTCGGTAGAACAGGGAACAGGGAGAACACCTGACCCAGGACAGCAGGGGGGTGGCAGTGGCTGCAGTCGGAGGTGGGATGCTGAGATCCACACGGGAAAGGCCTTAGAGACAGGGGTGGGAGGTTGGGATACTGCCAGGGTATCTGGGCAGTCAAATGCCAAAGCTTCCTCACTCAAGAGCCATCTAGAAACTCAAAGAGGGCCCTTTGTTGTTGTAAAAGCAGCTCTGTCATTCCAGTGCTTCTCTTGGGCATCGCAGGGCACAGGGACAGAACCAGGAGAACCCTCAGGGAGCCACGGGTGATTTCTGTGCCTCGGGTGCTCCTGTTAACAGCTGGCTGAGCCTTTCTGTGCCCGGGTGGCCAAGGAAAGGGATTGAGAAGCCACAAAGCCCAGAGGTTCTCCTCCAGGGTTTGCTCCTTTCCAATGTCTGCAGGCAGAGCGAGCTGCCCCCGCTGCTCCGAGGGGAGCACCAAAATTCACCCCCTTCCCTCAGCCTCACAGGGACCCTTCCAGGCCCAGAGCAAATCACAGAGTGAAAGGTTTGTAAATAAACAAAATCCCCATAAATCACAGCCTGTCACGGCCCAGGGCTGAGGAGAGAGCTGCAAACAGAGCCTGACTGGAGAGCAGCAACAGGCAAAGACAATGCTGAGGGTTTGCAGCAGACAGAGAATTATCTTTGCCATCTGCTTTTTGCTAACACCCATTTATAGAAGAAACTAACATTTGGAAACACTGAGCGCTGATTGTTGTGCCTGTGGAATAATTTTCCACTGGATACAATTAATCATTAAGCCAGCAGAGGACTCGTCCCAGCGCTGCTCCAGCTGCAAGCAGAACACCTGCTGGAACATCCAACTTCAGCAGGCAGGAACTTTCCTTTGGAAACTCCCCTGGAAAGTGAGAGGGAAGCTGGGGTGAGGATGTGAGCTCTGCGAGGAGTGGAGGACGTGGTGAATTTTTAGAGTAAATGCATTTCTGCTGCTGTCCCTTGTCCCAAAATCCAGGCTGGGCTGGGGAAGGAGGCAGGCAGGGGCTGCAGGAGTCTCCACACACACGGAGCGAGGCAAGGCTGCTCTGGGCAGGTGCAATAAGCCAGGCAGGCTGGAGAGCAGCTAGAGGTGATCACAATCAATTACAGTTGATTAAAAGCCTCGAGAAGCCAATGTATTGGAAAGAAAAACAAATAGCGACTCTGCAAAAAAGTTAATCAATAACCAGCCAAGCAGCAACCAATTAAAAGGGGGAAAATATCCTTATTGTCCCTGAAATGGGTAATATTCCTTCTCCAGCCTCCCAGAGTGTGCTGTCCCCAGGGGAGAGGAGGAGGAGGAGGAGGAGGAGGAGGGTTCCATCCTCACAGAGTGTCCTGCCCACCCAGGGCTGCAGGGCTTGAGGAGCTCCTGGGGGTTTGCAGTGCCTTTTCTGTTTCTGAGCAATTAAAACACTGGAAACTCTCTCTGCCCCACCAGTCCCAGCATCCTGACTGGAATTTCTGATTTTGGGGGCTTTGCCCTGACCTGTGCTGTTGTCACTGAGGCTGTGGGTTGCTGTGGGTGCCCCTGCCCAGCTCGGGGGAAGGGATGCTCCTTCTGAGGCTGCACAAAACACCCACACAGAGGTTTCTACCCAAAAGCCTGGGCTGCCCTGCTAAATTACTGTGATGGAAGAGTTTACTCTCTGGCATGAAGTGACAAAGAGAATTTTCTATGAAGAAAACTGAAAGTGAACAAGACATTATACAAACCATTAAAAATTTGCCTTTTTTTTTTTTTGGTTAGCAACAGCTTCTGGCAAGATGAATAATTTGGAAGTGAAAGTCATATTTTGAGACAGAGCAGGAGCCCTTGATCTGAAACTAATTTGTTGTCAAAAAGAGTTAAGGGATTTTAAGCTGGGCTTTATCTTGAGCAGAATAACACAATGTAAACACGGGGACCTGCCCAGCTCCTCCACTGCCACAACCACTTTGTGCTGCTTTAAGTCCTCTTGGGGATGGTGTGGAGGTGGTGAGGCAGGGGCAGCAGGTCTGGGTTCCTCTTTGGCTGTGGTGAGCACCTCAGGGTGACTGGGGCAGTTTGGGACAGAGGGAAATGATCCCAGCAGAGGCTGGGGTTGCTGGGGAGGGAATGAGGAGGGGCAGAGCCTGCAGGGATGGAACAGAGGGCAGGAACACCAAACCTGCCCCTCAGTTTGGGGTATTTTGTCCTCCTGAACAGCCCCGGGCACTGCCCAGCAGTGCAGCCCTGCTCTGTACTCTGTGCCCTGTGCCCTGTGCCCTGTGCCCTGTGCTCTGTGCCCTGTGCCCATGCTCAGGGAGGGCTGGCCCTGCCCAGGGGGCACTGACCAGGTGGACAGGGTGGGATTTGGGGTGTCCTGTGCAGGGCCAGGAGCTGGACTGGGATGATCCTAGCAGGTCCCTTCCAGCTCAGGATAATCTGTGATTCCATGAAATCCACAAAGGAGTTCATAGTGGTTGGTCAGGTTATTTATTGCCAATAATTTACACAAATAACTTGGACATTTTTGGTCAATACATTATTTGTGGTTGGTTTTCTGTCATTATTGCTCAGCCCCTGAGGCACTGGTATAATGCTCAATTAGTGATTAATTCACTGATTGCCACCTTTCCCCTCTGTGGGACGTGAGGGACTGCAGCCCTCGTTCCCTCCTGGGGTGGACATTGATGGCCCAGGGCATCACCCACGTCTCCATCACAGGGACCAAAGCTCCTTCCTGGCTGTGATTTCAGGGAGGAAAAGCTGTTTGCAAAGAAAGGGATGGGGGAGAACCTGAACTGCTCCATGCCATGGGTGCAGGCAGCAGTGACACCTCCCTGCCCTGAGCACAGCCACCCCTCCCGGGATGCTGCAGCAGCACCAATGCAGCACAGCTGCAGTGCCAGGACACAGGGATGGCTCCGAGTGCCAGAGGCAGGGCTGGATGGGATTTGGGGCAGGAATTGTTCCCAGAGGCAGGGCTGGATGGGATTTGGGGCAGGAATTGTTCCCTGGCAGGGTGGGCAGGCCCTGGCACAGGTGCCCAGAGCAGCTGTGGCTGCCCTGGATCCCTGGCAGTGCCCAAGGCCAGGCTGGACAGGCTGGGAGCAGCCTGGGACAGTGGGAGGGGTCCCTGCCAGGGCAGGGGTGACACTGGAGGGGCTTTGGGATCCCTTCCCACCCAATCCAGTCTGGGATTCAGTGATCAAAGCAGGCCAAGCCCGTGATCCTGTGCCTGCTGGGGGTGCTGCACAGCTGGGGTGTCCCCCCAGCCCTGGGCCGGTGCCCCTGGCAGCACCAGAGCTGACCCCTCCTCGGGGCACAGGGAATGCCCTGGAGCTCAGCAGAGGTGAGGATGGGATGGATGGTGCTGCACTGCAGACACAGCTCCATGTCGGGGTTATTTTGTGTTCCCTGCTGGAATTGCCTCCTCCTGGCCCAGAGAGATCTCTGGTGCTGTCAGAGGGGCTCAGCCACCACTGGGGAGCTGCTCTGCCACAGAAATCACTCCTGGCCTGACGGGGCTGCTGTCACACCCAGCGTGTGCTGAGTAAACAGGATCACGGAGCAAAGACTTCATTATAAAGCTAATGGTGTAAAACTTTTATGATTTGTGGAAAATTGGTCATTAGCTGCAGGAGTGTGAAAACCAAACATTTTTCCCTGACACTTCCTCTCAGCCACATCGAGCAAACACAGGCTGGAAAATGTAGAGGCATCACACGTTATCCCAAGTGGTTAAAGGGGATGGATTGAATTTCCCTGGGCTGGTTTCTGGTTGCTGAGTGCAGTTTGGCTGCCACATCTGCTGGGTCACAGTTACAGCCACCCTTCCACAGAGCCAGCAGGGCTGGTGGGCAGGGCTGGAGCCCTGCCCTGGGACAGGCTGGAAAACGCCTGAACGAGGAGCCAGAGCTTCACCTTTCTGATCCAAACACCTCCCACTGCCGTGAGAGTGGGAAAGAGCTCCTCTGCTCCCTGGGACAAAGCAGGAAACTTCCCAGCTGCCATCAGCTGGGGCCACATGTGAGGATGGGCCCAATTAGCCTCCCAGATTCGAGTTTGTATCCAATCAAAAAGATTATTAATGAGAACTAGGTCACTCTTAATTAGCTGCTGTTAACGTGGTAGCTTCCCCTCTCCCAAAGACATCACTTTTTCTGATAGTAACCATCGAGTTCTCTTTCTCAGAGCAATTATCCCATCAAAACTGGTTGCTCTCACAGTTACCAATTTTCATACTAATGCATTAATTGCCCCTGGCTTACCCACTGTCTAATCAGCAAGGTGGGTATTAGTTTCTGGAAATGATTGATTTCAAGGGACTTTGTGCTTAATTACATTTTAGCAAGCTCTGTTTTGAATCCTTAGAGAAGAGAAGCGTTTTCTGTTTGCCTTTGAACTGGCTGTGTTGGAGGGATCCAAGAATCTAAATTATTCCATTCATTCTTAAGCGTGCTCGTCATGAGATGGGGGAGTTTTGTCACTTCTGATTCATCTTTGCCCAGAAAAGCTCACCCCAATTGTAGGGTTTGCATTAATAAGTAAGTTTGCTTTAAAAAATAATGATTACATTATATATATCTGCGTGTCAGGCGTGGAGAGAGTGGAGTGATCTCTCAAAATGTAATTTGTATATCAATCACTTAACTCGATGGTTTGGGATGAAATGTGCTATATAAATGCAAGGCCATAATTTATCTTCTTTCTTCTTGTGTCTCAGTTTAATTGCACCTTTATTGCCCACTCTCCCTGCCAGAACCTCGAGCTGGAGGGCTGGGGCAGAGCAGGGCCCAGCTCTGGCAGTGCTGGGGGCTGAGAGCTCCTGGATTCAGGGATGTTCTGGAAACTTCTCGTAGCCAGGCCTGGGATCATTGTGTGCCAGGCTTCTTCATGGAATCTCAGAATTCCAGAATGGGCTGGGTTGAAGGGACCTCAAAGCCCACCCAGTGCCACCCCTGCCATGGCAGGGACACCTCCACTGCCCCAGGCTGCTCCAAACCCCAGTGTCCAACCTTGGGCACTGCCAGGGATCCAGGGGCAGCCCCAGCTGCTCTGGGCACCTGTGCCAGGCCCTGCCCACCCTGCCAGGGAAGGATTTCTTCCCGAAATCCCACTAAAGCTGCAGTCCCCAGCCCCTGGCTCCATCCCACACACACCTGCTGGGGTGATTTTGAGGTGGTGGAAGATGCTGCCACTGATCTGCAGGAGTCGATCTCTGACTCCCCTTTACTTCTAAAATCCACATTTGTTATGAGCAGAAAGACTTTGGTATTCCCTGCCTGCAACCCCAAAGTGAGAGATCTCCAGTTAATGCACAGATTTCCAATGGAAGCGGCCTGGGGAGGAGGGACAGGGAAATGGGAGGATGAAGACCATTTTGTTTACAACCTTTAGGAATTTCTTTTCAGCTGGGGCCTTTTATGAGGGGGTGTACAGACAGATCTGACTGTTCCTGTCATATTTTTGCCACAGGCTCATTATTTCTGCTTAGAAATGGCCTCATTAATCAAATGTTCTGGGAACGCATGTGATCAGTGGTATCAAAATCACTAATCATCATTAAGAAGCAGCGAAAATTCATTTTTGCCTGCAGTTTGCTAGACCTTACTTAGAGCAGAAGGCATTTTCCCACCTTCTCCCCAGCCCTGAGCCAAAGGCTGGCAGGAGCAGCAGGCAGCTGCAGCTCCAGCACAGGGCTGCCAATCCCAGAGAGGAGGACCAAGAACAGCAGGTCGTGGGCTACATCTCGAGACACCAAAAGCTGGAAATAGCTGCAGGCTCAGCGTGGAGGGGGAAATGTCTGGGCTTGGCTGCTGTACCCCAGCTCAGCAGGGATGAGCACAGCCACAGCTCAGGTGCCCTGTGTCCCTCTAGGTGAATTCCCTGTGCCTGAACTGCTCCAAACAACTTGAAATTGTGTGGATCAAGGAACTAACCAATGTGCAAGTGCAGGAGGGAGAGAACACGAGGAATTCAGCAATTTGCAGCACCCTCCCCGTTCACACCCTGGCTCCGAGGGCTCCCGGGCTGGCTGGGGTGTGAACAGGGATGGAGGATGGAGCTCTGGGGCTGGGGGCTCTGTCAGGAGCTCAGAGCATCCTCACTGCTGCCCTCCCACCCCAAACTGCCCCAGCCACCCTCCCACTGCCCTCCCCGGGCTGGGACAGGGGCAGGAGCTGATCCCAGGGACAGAGCAGGAGCTGATCCCAGGGACAGACACAGGAGCTGATCCCAGGGACAGAGCAGGAGCTGATCCCAGGGACAGGAGCTGATCCCAGGGACAGAGGCAGGAGCTGATCCCAGGGACAGGAGCTGATCCCAGGGGCAGAACAGGAGCTGATCCCAGGGGCAGAACAGGAGCTGATCCCAGGGACAGGGGCTGATCCCAGGGACAGAGCAGGAGCTGATCCCAGGGACAGGGGCTGATCCCAGGGACAGAACAGGAGCTGATCCCAGGGGCAGGAGCTGATCCCAGGGACAGAGCAGGAGCTGATCCCAGGGACAGGAGCTGATCCCAGGGACAGGGGCAGGAGCTGATCCCAGGGACAGAGCAGGAGCTGATCCCAGGGACAGGGGCTGATCCCAGGGACAGGAGCTGATCCCAGGAACAGCGCCCAGCAGGGGCAGGAGCCAGGCTGGGGCTCTGCAGGCTGGGAGGAAAATGCTGGAAGTGGTGGGGGCAGAGGGGGGACTGGAGAAAGTGTTTTTCTACTTGAAAAATGATAAAATTTTGATAACTTCAAGCCAGCTCGAGCGGCAGACAGGCAGCTCAGACAAATGTATAAAACATCAAAAGGCACAGGATGGAGAGCTCCAAATATAGATCCCTGCAATGCAATTCATTCCTGAAGCAGAGAGGGGAGACTTTGCCGTGACATGTTGTGTTGCAGCCCCATTTCCACATGTGCAATGAGCCGAGATGAAAAGGATTGCAGGGACCTGTGCAGCAGTCTCAGAGATTGAGTGAAAAACCCCACAAAAATTAAATGAGTGCATGAGAAGTTAAAAGGGGGATATGCTCAAAGTGCTGAAGTATTTTGCAGCTTGCCAAAGAGAGAAAAAACCCCTCAAATTCCACCATGTGAGGACTTTGAAACCATGACAAAGATAGAAGGGATAGATTTGGGATTCAGGTTGAGCAGCTCTCAGTGGAGGGTGTTTAACTGTTTCATTTGTTGCAGTTTAGCTGCAAGGGGAATTATTTCCTGCTGCTGGGAGGAGCGGGCACAGCCACAGAGAGCCCTTGGAGGGCACAGGGCTGTGCCCCTGGAAAAGCAGGAACCCTCCCGGGGCAGAGAGCCCTTGGAGGGCACAGGGTTCAGCTCCTGGAAAAGCAGGAATCCTCCCGGGGCAGAGAGCCCTTGGAGGGCACAGGGCTCAGCCCCTGGAAAAGCAGGAATCCTCCCGGAGCAGAGAGCCCTTGGAGGGCACAGGGTTCAGCTCCTGGAAAAGCAGGAATCCTCCCGGGGCAGAGAGCCCTTGGAGGGCACAGGGCTGTGCCCCTGGAAAAGCAGGAACCCTCCTGGAGCAGAGAGCCCTCAAAGGGCACTGAGCTGTGCCCCTGGAAAAGCAGGAATCCTCCCAGAGCCGTGATTCCTGTCTGCTCCTGAGCACGGGCTCAGTACGGGCCTCGAGCCCTCTCGGCATCAATTAAAGAAAAAAATAAATCAGTGCAGCTTGAAGATGCTGTCCCAGCCCCTCTGCCCTTAAAGGTGCCTGAGTGGTTTTTCTAAGCTCATCCTCCAGCTGAAGAAGAGACCCCAGTGCTGCGGGGGGACCCCTCAGAGCCCCCCAGCGGGCTGGTGGAGATCAGGCTGCTGATCCAAGGGGCTGCTTGGAGCCCGTGGGGCTCTGCCAGGGCAGAGAGCCTGGCACAGCACAGGGCAGCACCATTATCCTCTGGACTTTTCTGGAATTACCAGCTAACTCACTCCTCCTGACTCAGGCAATCCTCTCCCATAAGCTCCAAATATTTCTGATTCATCTGGCTCCCATTTCTGTGTCAGTCAACAGCAGAAGTTCTCTGGATAAGCAAGTGGGCGTAGGGAGAATCTCATGATTAGTCAATGCTAATTAATGTCCACTTAGAGTAATCATTAGCAGGGTTTAATAATTTGTGAATCTGATCTCCCTAAATAACCAGCAATGATTACGAGGAATGCTCAGCTGAGAACTCAGTTAACCCTTGGTGGCACAGATCTTGTTTGGCAGCCACAGGATCCTGGGCTGTCAGCAGACAGCACTTGGCTCATTCCATTTATCTACAGACAGAAATGTTACTAAACTGTTATTAATTCTCAGTTAAAGGTTTAATGGGGCAGTTTACATACTGCTGTGGTTTCATAGGGTCACAGGCTGGTTTGGGTGGGAAGGGACCCCAAATTCACCCCCTCCCAGGGACACCTCCCACTGCCCCAGGGCGCTCCAGCCCTGTCCAGCACTTCAGGGATGGGGAAACTTTATCCCAGCGCATGGGGCAAACGTGCCAGGGCAGTGTGGCAGTGCTGTGCCTGCAGGCCTGCAGGCCCTGGGTGTCCGTGGGAGGAACAAAACTCCAGCACCATTCCTGCCCTGGGCTGCTCCCACCAGCACCCAGAAACTGCACCAGGGGCAGTGTGAGGTACAGGTGGGACCACCCACACCAGCTCTGACTCTGTGTGCTTTCTGGAGAACTTAGGACAAAATTCTTTTTTTCCACATAAAACTTGGGCCCAGGCAGGTGTGCTCCTGGTGTCCCTGCAGAACCCCCAGCCCAGGGCATGAGGGAAGAGCAAATCTGCCCTGATGGGATTGGAGCTGCACTTGCAGAGCAGCCTGAGCCTTCCAAACCAGGAGCACTCACACCAAACCTGCCCTGCAGATTGCCAGGGCACCGAGCAGCCCCGGCAGGACACACAGCAGTGGGGTTATCCCACAGCAGCTGGGTTATCCCCACAGCAGCTGGGTTATCCCACAGCAGTGGGGTTATCCCACAGCAGCCGGGTTATCCCCACAGCAGTGGGGTTATCCCACAGCAGTGGGGTTATCCCACAGCAGCCGGGTTAACCCCACAGCAGCCAGGTTATCCCACAGCAGTGGGGTTATCCCCACAGCATTGGGATTATCCCCACAGCAGCCAGGTTATCCCACAGCAGCCGGGTTATCCCACAGCAGCCGGGTTATCCCACTGCAGCCACCAGGAGCAGGATCTGGGGATGGGCACCGTGGGGCTGAGCAGTGACCGTGCACCCCATCTCTGAGCACAGAGCCCCCACACTGAGCACTGCTCTTTCTGGTGCTCTGATTGTTGAGTGTACAAATTAGGCAAAGATAAAAAAAATCATTAAAATGCAATCATAGCGGTGATATTAGTTTATGACTATATAAGTACATTAAAAGACCAACTTCATAGGCCTTTATGTGCTTAATAAAGCTGAATAATTTGCCGGAAAAAGATCAGTGGTGGCAGCAGCAAAGTAGATTTTTTATCTCTGTTTGACTTCAGGCACACTCAGGTATAGAAAGAAAAACCATTACTGTATTTCAGATCACAGGTTTCCATACTGGGATGAAGAACAACAATTCTAGTCCAGAAAAAGAAGTAAAAAAGACAATGATGTGCAGATTCTCCCTCACAGCATGGGGTGGGGTTGAAAGGATTGCTGCACCTCGTTGGCACCGTGCCTGCTTTCCATCCTAATCCTTCCCCTTCCTTCTGCTCCCAGGATGAAAGGGAGGAAAAGTTCTGTGATCAGATTCATCTCTTGCAGGCAGAGGCTGCTCATGCAGGGTCCTGTTTCTGTGGGAAGTGGTTTCTGCCCTGTCCTGCCCTGTCCCCAGGTGTCCCCACGTGTCCCCAGGTGTCCCCACCCTGCTGAGGCTGCCCAGGACTCTCCAGGGCACTCACTCCATTTCCCACCCCCCATTCTGTGCTGTTTATTCAGTGGCAGCCCCAGCCCTGGGATGATCCGGGCGTGTCCCGTCCTTGGGGATCAGAGGATTTGTGTCAGAGCCAGTCCTTGGTACCCAGAGTTGTTTTTACCAGTTCTTTGCATGTTTTCCTCTATTTTTAAAGCTTACCTGCTGTTAAACTTGACTCCTGGGCCAGGGATGAGTGTTTGAGACAGAACACACCTCGAGGCACCCCGGCAGAGCAGCCTGATCCCCCCACTGCTGTGCCATCAGCTCCTGGGGTGTTTCACAGCCCATGGGGACAGGCACACACCTCACGAGGCTCAACAAGTCTCAGAAATACAAAGACAAAGTTCTGCCCTTCCTGCAGCAAGATGTTGCTGCTGTTTAAGGTCTGTTATCCTCCCTGTGCTCACACATTGCTGCCACCAGCGCTATAAATGGGCTGGTGCACAGGGAAGAGCAGAGACCCCCAGGGCAGCAATCACTGGAACTGAACTGTGCAAAAGGCAGCTTTACCCTGGTGTAATTTGATCATAAAATAAATTGCCTTGCCCATAAACTTGCTGCATGCTGGAGTTCGCCCTGATTGTTCCCATGCATTTGGAGCCAGAGGGGCTGCAGGGAACAGCTCTGGCCACGCTGCTCTGAGACTCCCAGGAAAACTGTCATGGAGCAAGTGAATATTCATGATGTGATTAAACTCATCTCTGACACGGTGCCAGTGCTCATCTCCCCCACACAGGCCTGGATGGGAACTGTGTGGGAAATGAGTCCACGCTTGGGGACAGCAGCTCCCGTGTCCCTGGCCGTGCCTGCCCGGGCTGGGGGGCTCCTGTCACCCTGGTGAGCACAGTGGGGGCTCAGGCCTCCCCCAGAGCACTGAATCAGAGGCATTTGTGCCTCTGTGATAACTCTGTGATAACTCTGTTAGAACCTCCCCAGCCCCAGCAGGTCAGGGTTTGTGTGGGCAGCCTGCAGGGAAGGGCAGTGGGAAATGTTGTTTGTCCTTCTGATAAACCCGAGCCCTGCTCGGTGCTGGGAGCCATTGCTGCATTTTAAATTACGCTGAAACTCCAATTATTTGTGGTTGTCAGAAATCCCAGCGTATAAAACAAATCTGCTGTCAGGGCAGGGAGCTGGGTGGGCGCTGTGCTGGGCTCTGCCTCTGTCACTCCTTGGATTTTCTGGCTGTGAATTGGCACAGATAATACCTGGGAAATGCTGATTGCATCTCTGGTTCAATCTGTGATCAGATCCGGGGTGAGAAATGGTGCCTGGAACAGGAGAGCTGCTGTAAACCAGCAGGATTTGCAGTGCCAGGCTGGGCGTGCTGGATCTCGTACCTGCAGGGTCTCTCAATTTTTTTCTGTACTTTCTGTAAGAATGCAAAGGAGCAACCAGACTCTTGTGAGAAGGGGAGAGCATCCCCAGGCTCTGGAGCTGTGTGAGCACTGCTGGGGCTGAGCTGTGTGAGCACTGCCTCCCTCCTGCCCCTGCCCCGGGAATGGAGAGAAGGGAGAGGAGAGAAGGGAGAGGAGAGAAGGGAGAAGGGAGAAGAGAGGAGATGAGAGAGAAGGTTGCAGCCGGAAGGGCCCTACAGGAGTGCTGGCTGAGGCAGCCCTGCTGCTCCTTCCCAGAGCCTTTCCAGCTCCCCGAGCTCAGTTTTGGGTGCTGTGAAAAGCCCCCAGGGTCTCCCCATCTCCTCTTTCTCTGGTTCCTTTTGCCATCTGCATTGTGCATCCAGCTCCCATGGTGGGAGGTTTCCATCCAGCTTTTTCCATGGTCTCTGGTAACCCAGGGGTATCTGGATGATGTTGGTTAAAAGCCTGAGGCAGAAGCTGCAGCAGAGGCAGGGATGAGAATCTCCTCTCAGACACGCAGTGGAGCTGGGAGTCTGACCACGTACCAGCCCCATTTCTGGGAAGAAATGTGAAAAATCACATTATGCAGCAGCAGAGGCAGTCACAGCCCATGGAGAGATGTGAAATCACGAGCTGATCTCGCCACCACTCGAAGGTGAGATGTTTGACTCAAAGCACTCATTGTTGGGGAAGCTTTGCTGCAAGCCATGAGCAGGAGGGTCAAGAGCCTGCCAGGAAAAGACACCATCGTGCATAAATAAATAAACCTGAGTGGAGAGGAGAGATCTAAAGCATCTGAAGTCTCAGTAGCACTGATCACAGGACTGCACTGCCGGGTGTTTGATCTGCCAGCAGAGTCCTGAAACGGGAATGGATGACAAATTGAGGAATTTGGATTTGTCTAAAAAACCAAGTCATGCATTTGGGAAGGTCACATATTTTAATTACAGACTGTGGTACCCAGAGCTGCCTTTGCAGAGCAGGTAAAACTGCTGCCTGAGCTCTGATGGTACAAACATCCCGGCTGCTGCTCTGCCATTGCACCCCTGCCACAGTCTGGGGGATGTTTTCTGCATCTCCTCGGCTTCACACCAGGAGAAAATCTCTGAAATGCATTGGGAATGAGGAGAAAGCTGGGAGGAGAGCAGAGGTTATCCTGGGAGGCTGCAGGAAAGCAATAATTTGATAAATTAGAGGGCCTTTGATGACAGAACAACTCCTTGTGGTTATGAAGAGATCTGTGAGATCTGGAGGGATGAGCTGGGGAGGAGATCCATCATTTCTATGCCTAGCACTCCTTTCAGTGGGGGCAGTAGTTATTTAGTTTCTGTTCCCTTTGGTGTTTATTAATTACAAATTTAATAACTCATCAGGATTAATGAATTCAGTCGGAGGTTACTTCCAGGTTAGCCTCATGACGAAATAAATGGCATTGGAAATCCAATTAGACACAATCATACAATAATTATATAAGAACATAATCCCCTCTCTGCAAGAGCAGGACAGGTGCAGCATTTCAAACCTTTTTTTCATGGAAAACCATGAGATTACGTGCAGTCAGATGGGATTTGCAGCTGTAAATTCATGCATTCCTGCTTATCCTGAGGTGGTGGTGGAATAACGATTGCTGAAGACAAGCCCAAAGATAAACACACTTTCAGGGTCACAGGCAGGAGACCTGAGCTTATTAAAGTATGTTCTAATACTTTTCAAGTTATTTTCCTTCCCCTGGTGTACTGTGTAGGCCGTGAGCACAGAGGCTCAGAAATTCCCTGTTATTTTTACAGAGATACCACTAAAACTATTGACCCTGAACAGGTCTTGCAAACACAAAGATTTTTATAAAAGGCAAGTGAAAAAAAAAAAAAAGTGAAAAGGTTTCAAATCTTTGAAAATAGATCATGGAAAAGCTTCTAAGGGCTGAGCATCTTCCCTGTTAATAAACCCCAGTGCTGCAGACATGGAGCTGGCTGTGAGACACTGCTGCACTCTGGGGAGCTGGGATGGAGGTGGGCACGGTGGTTTAAATGCTCTGAATCCAGGGAACTGATTTCCCTGAACAGCAGCTGAGACCCAGAGAACCTCTGAAAGATGAGTGACAATTGGTGGCTACAGCTGAGAGAGATAGAAAATAGTTATATTTTATATATATTCCACATCTATTTATATATGTTTATTTACATATATTCCTTTACTCGGAGGGCGCTGAGGCCCTGGCACAGGTGCCAGAGCAGCTGTGGCTGCCCCTGCATCCCTGGCAGTGCCCAGGGCCAGGCTGGGCAGGGCTGGGAGCAGCCTGGGACAGTGGGAGGGGTCCCTGCCATGGCTGGGGGAGGAAATGTTTTTGTTTTTGAGTTTTAGAGCCCCTTCCAACCCAAACCACTCTATGATTATGTATTTCTCAAAATAGACACATATATATGTATGTATGTGTGTATATATATATCCCTGATAACCCAAGGAGCAGCAGCATCAGGACCAGCTGCTGTTTATCCCTCCCAGCTCTGGCAGGATGTCCCATATTTTTTAGTGTCTTTTGACCCAAAATAACTGTGCCTTTCCCTCAGCTTCCCCCGGGCCGAGGGCAGGCAGTGGGATGTGTTCCCGCGGGTTCCAAGGCCGGGAGAATCACCGGGGGCAGCCGAGCTGGGCTGGGCTGGGCTGGGCTGGGCTGGGCTGGGCTGGGCTGGGCTGGGCTGGGCTGGGAGGGCTGGGCTGGGCTGGGCTGGGCTGGGCTGGGCTGGGCTGGGCTGGGCTGGGCTTGCCTGGAAGCGGCTCCAAGGAGGGATCAGCGCTGCCTGGAGTCACCAACAGCCCTCCACAGGAAAGGAATGGGCATGCTGTGCTGTTGTTGCCTCCTGGCCCTTCGTGCCAATTTTCTGATTAATAACATCCCAAGCCACTTGATGCACTATTGATTCTGAGTTCAATAAGAAGAACTGGCAGCTTCTGGCAAGATCACATCATTTTTCCTCAGAAAAATTTTCCCAAATATTCAACCTGAACCTTCCCTGGCCGTTCCCTCTGCTCCTGTCCCTGTTCCCTGGGATGAGATCCCAAAGCCCCCCGGCTGTCCCCTCCTGGCAGGGAGTTCTGCAGAGCCAGAAATTCCCCCTGAGCCACCTTTTTTCCAGGCTCAGCTCCTTTCCAGCTCCCTCAGCCCCTCCTGGGGCTCCAGACCCTTCCCAGCCCTGCTGCCCTTCTCTGGGAGGAGAAGCCCAACCAATAAACAAAAGCTGTTCAGATCCATTAACAACCAGGAGAGAAAGGCAAATATATAACAGTGAGCAGAAGGCGGCTCAGAAAGTGTAGAGAAGCCAAGAAATATTGAGCTTTGATCCAGAGAGAGTATTTCAACAAATGCTGAATGCTTTGCAAATATTCCGTGCTTGCAGGAGCCAAAACACATGGCAAGGGAGGAGTAATGATGCCCGAGGCTCTGGGGTGGGCAGCAGGAGAGTTCCAGCACACATCTGCTGCCTCTCTGGCACTGGGGAAAGCATCCTGTACCCAAACATGGTTTTCCACAGGAGCTGACCAGGGAACAAGGCAGCTCCATCACCCCAGAGCTGCCTCTGTGCCCTGTGTTTCTGAGCAGGGGGTATATTAAGAATTTTGTTTCTTGAAATTATGCAGGAACCAGAAAAGTGAGGTTTTTCTCACTTTTTTGGCAGGGAGTTGCATTCAGTCAGGGCTGGGTTTTCAGGGATTACTGTCAGGAGGGAGAGGGGAGATGGGGAGCTCTGCCCTGGGTGTGAGGGGCCCTGTTGGTGCTCCTGGGTCCTACTGAGTCAGAGCAGGCAGAAGGCCCCTCAGGTCACAGATTGTTTTCATTCCTTCTCCCCGTTAGTGCCAGGAGTCTGAGCACTCAAACCACCTCGATGTCTCCAATGTGAAAGGAGAAACGCTGCTGGGTGGGAATGCAGCTCTGCCCGTGGTTGGATTTGGGCGAATCCAGCAAAGGCAGACCATGGCTTTCTCTTGGATGTGTTTTGCTGTGGGAAAGCCAGCCCAAAAACACGAATTTTGCTCCTTTATTTATTTATTGTTCCTGATTTTCAGCAGTCTGTGGGCCATGAATTATGTAGAGGATGCATAGCAAATGAACTGGAGCTCTGGCAGGTTCAGCACAGCTCCCGAGCCGGGCACCCAGCTCCACCTGTCTGCAGCAGCTCCTGCAGGGGTTCCTGCAACAGCTCCTGCAGCAGCTCCTGCAACAGCTCCTGCAACAGCTCCTGCAGCAGCTCCTGCAGGGGTTCCTGCAACAGCTCCTGCAGCAGCTCTTGCAACAGCTCCTGCAGGGGTTCCTGCAGCGACTCCTGCAACAGCTCCTGCAGCAGCTCCTGCAGGGCTTCCTGCAACAGCTCCTGCAGCAGCTCCTGCAGCAACTCCTGCAACAGCATGGAGCTTTCCAGCAGCCCCATGGGCAGAGGGGTGGCAGCCCCTGCAGTACCCCCGGGCCCCTGGAGCTCTCCAGGGGATGGTTCCTGCTGGTTCCTGATTCCTTCCCAGGGCCCTTGGGTCACACATCCCCGCCCGTGTCCACACCACCCAAACAGATCCCCCCAGTGACAGGAATCTGACCACGGAATCAAGGCCACGAATTCTCCCCTTAAAAATCAATTCTCATTTGTGCCTTGGAGCCTGGAAGCTGCCACTGACTTCCTCCTCTCAGAGCAGCTGGCACTTAGCGCTTGCTTTTTGTTTTTTAAACCCTAAGTTCTATTCTTTTTTTTTTTTTTTGTTAAATCCACATTTAATCTTGCATTTGTGTGCACCAGGGAATAAGAGAAAGGTTTTATTACTTGCATTATTTATGAGTGGTATAATTTCAGGGCATCTGTATTAAACTAAAGTTCTGAGCGGAAAATAATATTAAACAAGACAAGTGTGTATATTTGTTTCATAAATCCATAAAACCTGATTAACAATGATGCTGCTAATGCTGGCTTGATCATTAGAAGACTTCCTGTATCTGGACCCGGGTGCTGCACTGGAGGCTTTGATGCATTAGGGCAGAGCCCTGCAAAGCTCCATGAACTGAAATTTGTGGTGCAGCAGGGTAGGATTTAACCAAGGCTTTGCTTTGGGGTTTGTAATTATTTTTATTACTTTCTCTGTGAATTTCAGAGCTGATTAACAATACAGGAGATGGGAACTTTGCTGTACTGTGCCAAAGCAGTGCTGGCTCCCAAAGCAAGGCTGATGCTTTGTGTTTCCTCTTCAGGTTTTCTTGCTGAAATCGTGGCTGTTCCATCCCTCTGCTCCCCGGGAATGGTTTCCAGCAGACATGTCCCCTTCCCCTGCCCCTGGGGTGCTCTGGGATGCAATTCCCTTAATCCCAGCAGCTGACAACCCACTGGGCAGTGGGACAGCCAGAAAATAGAGTTTTCTATCAATTTCCCAAATTATTTGGTGGCAGAGACAGAGTTCCAAAGTAAAGCCAGAGGAGTAAAGGGCAGATCAGGACATTCTCCTGGGTGCATTAATGAACTGCCAGCCCCCTTTGGTCTCCTCTCAGTGCTGGTAATTCATTTCCTTGAGAGCAGCATTGGTCAGGCTGGCAGGGACAGGGTGACAGGAGGGTGACAGGGCCTGGGTGACAGAAAGTGGTGATGCTCTGTCACCAAACCCTCTGTCACCAAACCCTCACCTCAGAGCCCACCCCTGAGCCAGGGCTCCCACTGCTCTGTGCAGTCACTGACACCTGAGTGATGCTGGCAGGAGCCAGGGGGGATGGACACTCCTGGGGGGCTGCAGGCTGTGGCTGCTCAGAGAAAGAAGAAATATTTTTGCTAAGAAAAAGAAAAGGAGCTGAGGACATTCGTATGCAGCTCAGTGACACAGCAACTCCCTCACAGCGAGCCTCTCCATGTGACTCCTCCACAAGTGGTGATAGAGAAAATTTTCTGCTGAAAAAAATTAGCCTGAAGGTGAAAACTTCAAAGGGGCTGAACTCTGAATCCAGCAAGAGCCTTATGCACTTGGGGCTGAGAGGGGCCAGTGTTGATAAAGCACTTCAAACCCTGCCCAGCCTGTGATCAGCTCCTCCCGCAGCAGGAGCCGGCTCTGGGCAGCCCTGAGCACCAGGGGGGCCAGAGGGGATGAAAGGCTCTGAAATGCCCCAAACAGAGTCTGTGAAAGGGGAGGGGGACGAGAGAGAGTGCCCGGGGCAGGGGAGCTGGGCAGGGTGAGGGAGCACCCGGGGAGCTGCCAGAGCTGCCAGCCCTGACACCCCAGGGACCAGGGGTGAGCACAAAGCACCCCCAGCTCGGGGCCCCACGGCCCCATTTCACCTGTCCTGGAGACTCCTGGAGGGAGAGGGCTCCCTGTCCAAACCCAGAACTGCAGCTGGGGTGACAAATCCAAGTGAGCTGAGCACCAGCTGCTCCCAGGAACTGGGAACCCTGTTGGGGTGGTCCCACTGGGAACTGGAACCCTGTTGGGATGATCCCTTTGGGAATTGGAACCCTGTTGGGATGATCCCTTTGGGAATTGGAACCCTGTTGGGATGATCCCTTTGGGAATTGGAACCCTGTTGGGATGATCCCTTTGGGAATTGGAACCCTGTTGGGATGGTCCCTCTGAGCCTCGTGCCTGGAGTCCCTCGTTGGCCCCTGGCAGGCAGGAGGGTGTGAGGGCCCCTGCCCAGCCCTGCCGTGTCACCAGGGCACTGCAGGGACACCACAGCCCTGCCTTGTCACCACCAGGGCACTGCAGGGACACCACAGCCCTGCTGTGACACCAGGGCACTGCAGGGACACCACAGCCCTGCCGTGTCACCAGGGCACTGCAGGGACACCACAGCCCTGCTGTGACACCACCAGGGCACTGCAGGGACACCACAGCCCTGCTGTGACACCACCAGGGCACTGCAGGGACACCACAGCCCTGCTGTGTCACCAGGGCACTGCAGGGACACCACAGCCCTGCCTTGTCACCACCAGGGCACTGCAGGGACACCACAGCCCCTGGATTGCCGCCGCTCCCCACTCCTTTCCCCCTCGGAAAAATGGAATTTCTGTATTGCTGGCACATGAAAGAAATAGGAGTTTTCTTGCTGCAAGCCATAGAAAGCAGGCTTCATTCAGTTCCTGAATAATTTAGAATACAAGCCTTTGATTAATTTCATGAGAAAAAGGAAACAAAGTTAGCTATAACTATAGGCCATTCAAAGTATGGATTGCCAGAAAAATGTGCAAAGCACTGTCATGAGAGGATTAATTACACAGATTAAATATTTTATAAGTTAAATAATGTGTATTTTTTTTGAGACAAAATGGAATGTCATTTTTTCCCCCAAGACAGGGAAAGTAACTGTATTCACTTCCATTTAGCCCACAGAGCAACACAGACTGCACTGACAGAGGAGGATGGATCAGGGCTGTAATTCCCAGCTGGCACCAAAATCCATATTCTGAGCAGCATTTTATCTTCTCCCTGAGAGCCAGCTCTGAGCTTTCAAGTCTCTGTCACTTCTGAGATTCTTCTGGGGGGAGAAGAAAAGGGTCCTGGCGATTGTTATTCTCTCTATTGTGGTCTCCCAAATGTGGAAGAAAAATGGACTGCGTAGAGTGATTTTAATTATTGTGTTATTGTCCTGGAGGATAATGGCAGAGCCTTTCAAGCTGTCTTTCTTTTTGCTTTACAGGAAAGAAGACCTGAAGCCAATTTCTGCCTCTGAGGGGTCCCCAGGGCTGGGTCCCTCTGCAGAAGGGTTTGCTCCATGGCACACAGGGCACGTCCAGCCGCTCTCCCAGGGAGGCACTGCTGCAGGAATGGATGCAGGGGAGCTGTTCCAGCCATCACACAGGTTTGGCCTATGATTCCATGATTCTATGAGTCCATCCCAACAGGAGCATCAATCTTCGTGCTGGGTTTTATTGCTTGACTCCAATCCAGCACATCTGACAGCTATTACATTTCCTTCCTATTGAAATAGTTTTATTTCCTAAAAGTTAAAAATGAACAGACCCCCCCATGAATGCACAATCTGCTCCACTGGGAGCTGCTGTGCAGCTCAATAAAGGCAGGGAGGAAATCACCCTTGGGAGGGAAAAGAGGGACAGAGCCCAGTGATGAGGCAGAGCCAAGCTGTGCTCACTGCTGACACTCCTACAGCAATTAAATTGTCTGCTGTGCACGGAGAGCTGCTGAGGAATGGTGATGCAGTCACAGAGACTCCTGTGGGCCTTTCATCTTTAAGTATTTCTTCTAAATTTTGAAAAATAAATTATTCTGATGCTCTCTAAGTATTGAAACAGAGAATGGGCCTTAGCTTCATGTGGGGGAGGAGTATCGTGATTAATTTGTTTTCAATGTGATGCCCTGGAACCTCTGATGATGTGACTCAGAACGTAACTCAGGCTTCCATGAGGTTTGGATTGGATATCAGGGAAAATTTCATCCCTGAAAGGGTGGTTGGGCACTGGAACTGCCCAGGGCAGCGGTGGGGTCACCATCCCTGGAGGGGTTCAACAGGAGTGTGGGTGTGGCACCTGGGACGTGGGTTGTGGGGAGTGCAGCACTGCTGGTTTGAAGGCTGGACTCTGAGATCTTTTCCAGCCTTGATCATTCCATGGTTGCGTTACTGGGCAGATTCAGGAGGCACAATTAGTGGGAAGCCTTCTCACATAGAAATAACTCGCTGCTCTGATCTGCATTTTGAGTCAGTGATTTTCCTGTCCTGCCACTGCCTGCTCTGTCCCTGGGGGAGGCTCTCCCCACCCTGGGCACCCCGTGCCAGCTCCTCCTGGATCCCTGTAACCTCCCCCACACCCCCCTGCGTTCCAAATCCCACTGCAGCCCTGGTTTTATCTCCTGCAAAGCCCTTCCCTGGTGAGCACCCAGCTGCTCCAGAACATCCTTTGGCAAAGGCACTGAAGGGATGTGTGGGCAGATGGAGCTGAGGTGGAGCAGAAAATCCCCCAGCCCTGCTCTGCTGGGCGTTATTCATCCCTGGCCTCAGCCAAACCCTGCCTGGTCCCTGCTCCAGGTGCTCGTGGAGCCCAGCCTGGAGGCAGGGAAGGGTCACCCCACACGTGTGCACAGCTCCTCCTGCAGTCACTGCCCATCCCTGTCCTGTTTGTGCCACTCTTTCCTTGGGAAAAGGGAGTTTAGAGGCAATTTGCCTCGGAAAATTACAATTACAGTATTGATTGGGTGAAAAGGAACTGTTTTATTAAAGCTCAGAATCCTGCACGCTCCTTTTCCTTACAAATATCCTATTACATGCTCAGAGACCACCCACACGCTTTGCTGCTTTTACATTTGCCCAGCAATCTTTCATGCCAGTTGACTTTTCATTTCCAAATCCCTTTCTGCATTAAACACAGACCCACACACTCCGACCCATTTTGCTTTGAAATAAATCATAAGTCTGTGCCAGAAATGACTCGGGGTGTTCTCAGGAATTTGTAAACAGCGCTAAAGTCTTGTGGGAAATGTCACAAAGTGTTGCTCTGAATTTATTAAGTAGTTTCTCATCTGAAATGTCTGTATTCCTGTACACAGCCTGACAGTGTTTGTACCTGGAATGGCACCTGATGGGTGGGTGGATTTTGGGGCTCCTGGAAAATCCCACGGATCCAGAAAGGGGAAGGAGCTTTGAGGCTGTGCAGGGTGATTTGATAAAAGGACAAAAATTCCATTTGGCAGCTTACTATTAACATTTCGCTTGATAAAAGAGAGGAAAAAATGCAATTTCTTTGGCCGTGGTCAGGATTTGCTGGGTCTTGCCTACTCAGAGGATAGCTCTGGCTCAGAAATTAAAGCAGCCACAGGCAAATCCCAAAGGAAACCCCAAACCCCTCCTGGTTCTCCATAGGGGCATGGAGGACAGAGCCACCTTCCCCTGCAAAGGGGCACTTGGTGCCTGGGTTCAGCGGCCCCACAGGTGGCTCTGCTGCCCAGGAGCTCCAGCAGCCACTTTTTCCTCTTTTTTCCCCTTTTCTGTCATTCCCCAGCACTCTGTTTCCCCGGTGCCATGGGCAGCTATGCCCATGAAGCAGCACCATAAACCACAAAAGTCAGACCTGCTGAGGCTCCTTTAACCCCAAAGGCCGAGGGGTGACCCAGCCCTGCTCCTGTGGTCACCCACGGGCTGGGGTCAGCTCTGGGGTCACACTGTGCTGACCCCCGGGGTGATGGGGGTGAGCCACCCTCTGTCCACCTCAAGGCTGAGGCCAAAGGGGATGGAAATTTGGGAGATTTCCTCCTAATCCATGAAACCTCTCCTGGCTCTGCAGGGGAGCCATCCTTTATCTGAGACATTTTCCAATGCCATGAAAGGAATTGCAGGTGGCAGAGGAGAGTGAGTCCCCATGAGGAGGTGGCTGGGGAGGTTTTAGCACTTTTCCCCTCATCCCCAGCCCTACAGTCTTGTTTTCCCAGGACATCAGCTGGAGTGCAGCCACTGCTATAATTAGCAGCAGAAGCAGAGATGCAGAGGATTTTGTGGCCACACCAGGCGGTTTCCATCCAGCTCCCCACTCTAATTCGAGTGCTGCCTTGCACCAGCTGCTTAGAGGGTGTAAGAAATACCAAGCAGGCAATTCCAGCATCAAAAAGATGTATTGCCAGTTGAAGCATGTTGGACATAAAAGCAGAACAGCTTTTAATTAAATTTTTTTCCACCAGCCATGGAGGGCCTAAACAAGGAACAGGAGTGTTTTACAGGAGTAAAAACTCTCAGTACTTCACTGCAGCAGGAGAAAAGCAGCTTTGAAATCAGGAGGAGAAAGTGCTGATGGAGAGCAGGCTGTGCCTGGGGAGCAGTGTGTGGGATGGCACGTGCTCCATGTGGCTTTCTGTCAGGATTTTCCTGAAACATCTGCAGAAACCTTTCCCTGGGCCTTGTGGCCATCAGCTACAAATTCTGTTCCACACAATATCACGGAGGGGTGGAGAAAGAGCAGAGCAGCCACACTCCCTCTCTTCATTTCCATCTGCCCTACATTTGTGCAAGTCCCAGAAGAGGTGGCTCAGGCCACAAGAGCTCTTTGAGCAGTTTTGTGCCCTGACAGCTGCTTGGCTGTAACTTGGGAGGAGATGGGGCTGGAAGGAACATCCACCAGCAGGGATCCGTGGGCCAGGGCTCCCGAGCCCCCCAGAGCACCCAGGGATGCTGTAACTGCTGTGCTGGGACCCTGCAGTGCTGAGCCCCCAGAGCACCCAGGGGTGCTGTAGCTGCTGCAGTGGGACCCTGCAGTGCTGCCATGGGGACAGATGGCTGGGACAGCCTGGCATGGCAAATGTCTGAGTGCTTGTGGAGTTCTGCTGCTGCTGCTGCTCCTGCCTTTCCCATGGAGCTGCTTTCCCTCTGCCCGGGGAAGGTTTTTCTTGGTTGTGACCATGTCTTTTCCATGGAGCTGCTTTCCCATGGAGCTGCTTTCCCTCTGCCCAGGGAAGCTTTTCCCTGGCTGTGACTTTGCCTTCTCCATGGAGCTGCTTTCCCTCTGCCCGGGGAAGGCTCTCCCTGGCTGTGACCTTGCCAGGCCAGGCAGGGACCAGGCCCCTTTTCCCTCCTTCCCTTCACAAACCTGCCCCTTTCTGATCGTGCTTGTTCTGAGCAGCGTTTAGGGGAAAACGTCTCGTGGGAGCTCGGCTGTTCCGGGGGCAGCTGCAAGTACAGCAAGTTCCTTCAAGAGCGTGTTAAGTGTAAATATATAATGTGGCTGCTCGGAATGATCCTCCAGAGAAAACCTGCATAAATGCATATTGTACAGCGAGTGAGAATGATAAAGGAGGTGTTAAATATTGCCCCGAGGGCCTCCAGGCTGGCTGTGGGGAGCGGGGAGGACTGTGCTGCACGCACCACGGGGCAGGGATGAGGACAGCACAGCAGGAGCTGCCGGGCAGCACGGGAGGGAGCAGAGGAGCGTGTCAGGGTTAAACGCTGCTCACTGCCCGCCAGGGATCTGTGTTCCCACAGTTTATTGTTAGTGTGGCGTTACAGCAGCACCTGAGGCTCTGAAATCAGTGAGGGAGCTGAGCTCCAGCGGGGCAGGATGGTCCCAGCCCGGGCTGGGCTGAGCTCTGCTGCCCGGGGAGGCTGCAGGGAGCTGGGCTCGCCCTGTGCCAGGCTCCGGGGTGCCATGGGTGCGGAGATGGAGGATCCCAGCTCCCTGCCCTGTGCCAGGCTCAGGATTGCAGCAGGGAAGGGATGCGGGATTCCAGCCCCTGGCCAGGGCTGGATTGTGCCAATCCCAGCAGGGGCTGCGTTCCCCAGGCAGGCTCCGGCCTCGGCTCAGGGGCCCCAGGTGAGGCACACAAGGGCACAGAATTCGGAGGGGTTTGCTTTGGTTATGAGCCCCGGGTCTCAGGTCAGCCTGCAGCGATCCCGGGGAGAACAGCCAGGCCCCAGCCTCATCCTGGTCCCTGTCCTCACTCCTGGATCCTCTGGCACCAGCCAGGCTGTGCCCCTTGCAGGTGGAAAGTGAAGCTGTCGTACCTGGGGATTGTCCAAGGCACCAAATTCAGTGTTTGAGCAGGAAAGAAATCAAAGCCGAGGAGCCTCTCTGCTCCCTTGGACATAATGACAATGACTTTGCTGGCTCCTGTCACCGGTGATGGATTCCTGATGCAAACAACATCTCTGGGCCTGCTGTGGGTACAGGCAGACAGGTCGGGAGTACATTAAATGAGCTCATCCTCGGCGTGTGTGATTCCCAGCTGATCAATTACCTGCAGGCCAGGCACTGAGCTCTGCATTACTGAGCTCCTCCGTGGCCCAGGCCCAAGCTCCTGCAATAGATCAAACCCAAAGTCACGCCAAGCTCTCCCCTCAGGGGCAGCGAGGCTGTGCCAGCCCCAGTGCCCCCTCCTCACCACGGTGATGGCAGTGCCAGTGTGGGGAGGAGCAGAGGGGATGGTTTTGGTTTTGGTGGGAGCAGATCCCAGCCCTGATGGATGAGGCTGTTCACTTCCCAGAACTCCTCTCCCCACTCTGGCTTCGTTCATAGGGAGTTTTTTTCTCTGTTAGGGCATCAATTACTGCTCGAAGTCAGCATTCATCCAGCCCAAATTGCTCTACATTGAGCAGAATCTTTAAACAAATAGAAATGAGAAGGGTTTCGAGTTTCTGGGTCTGTGCAGAGAAATCCATTTCCTTCTGACACTGCCATCTGGGCAGCTCTCCTGCCTTCCTTGAGCCGCCGGCCCAGGGAATTCTTGCACTCAAATTAATTGACATTCTGTCTCTTAGTTTTCTGTCTGCTCCCAAGATAAGCTTAATCATGCCAGAGCTGCCTGACACGGAGTTCATTCTCAAATCTTTTTGGTTTGTATCAATTTATCTCCTCTTGGCACAGCCAGCCAGTGGCTCTGAGAGCCAGGGAAGAGCTGCCACCCTTGCCTGTGTCCCCTCAGGGCCTGGGGGCTGTGCCTGTCCCTCACCCTGCAGGCTCTGCTCTGCTCCTGGGCTGCTGCCAAAGCAGCCACAGCCCCGAGGTGACTCCAGGGCACTGCCAGGGGCACTTCGGGGGGCTGGGAACACAAACCCTGTGAGGAACGGCTGAGGGAGCTGGGCTTGTTCAGCCTGGAGAAAAGGAGACTCAGGGGTGCCCTCATCACTCCCCACAGCTCCCTGAAAGGTGCCTGTGCTCAGCTGGGCTTGGGCTCTTTCTCCAGGCAGCACTGACAGAACAAGGGGACACAGCCTCGAGCTGCACCAAGGAAATCCAGGCTGGATATCAGGGAGAAGTTTTTTACAGAAAGGGTGATAAAGTATTGGAATGGTCTGACCTGGGGAGGTGGTGGAGTCACCATCCCTGGATGTGTTTAAGGAAAGTCTGGATGTGGCACTGGGTGCCAGGGTTTGGTTGAGGTTGGGTTGGGCTGGACTCAATGATCCTGGAAGTCTCTTCCAACCTAGAAATTCCGTGATTCTGTGACTCTGTGACTCTGTGATTCTGTGATTCTGCAATTCTGTGATTCTGCAATTCTGTGATTCTGTAATTCTGTGATTCCATGATTCCATGGTTCTGTGATTCTGTGGGCACTTCCAGGGGCACCAGCCCAGCTCTCCCCCAGGGCAGCAGCTCTGTGCCACAGCCCCCTGTGGGGCCTTTACTTCTGGATGGCACTAAAGCAGCTTCCAAATATTCTCCAAAAATGGAAAATGGCCACATTCCCCAGGTGTCCTCCTGCCTGCTGCCTGCAATTGCAAAGAGGTTTAATTGGAAAACTCCTCTGGCTCCCCTCCTGCACCCAGGGCCCAGTGATGGTGTGTCTGGGGTCAAAGGCTGAAGGCAGAAAGCAAGGCAGGATAAACACAGCTGCCTCCTGACAGCTGCTGTGGCACTGTGGGATGCTGATATGAAACTGATATTAAATTCAAACCAGCTCAGCAGTGTGCAGTGTGCTTGCTGCAGCCATAACTCCTGATCTTTATGTTGTGGCAGTAAAGCAGAAGACACAGTCAGGAGCTCCAGGGCTTCAAGAGCTGGATGTGTAAGGAAAATACTCTGCCTCATTATAAAGCAGTGGATGTTGAGTCCAAAATTCCATTTCACATGTCCACTGTTGTTGTTGAATAATTTTATCCTTGGAAAATCAGTTTTTCTCTTCCACCTCACATTGCCTCCCAGCAGCATCATTTTAATGATAATTTATGTGTTGTTCTAACAATGGAGCAGCACTAGAAAAAACCACCAACCTGGGGGTCAGTGTTAGGGGTGACAGGGTTTGATAAAATCCATTTTGACTCTGCCATCAGTGCTGGGGTTTGTGCCCTTGCTGGGAGCTGTGGGTTACGGGTTTAGCTCCCCTTTGCCCTGGGCAGGTGTTGATAAAACATCTGGGAAAAGCCAGGCCCTCAGCTGAGATCTCTGACCCAAAGGCAAGGGAGGGCAGAGCTTGTGCCCAGCCACATCCACGTCCCAAGAGCAGAGGGAGCCACAGGACAGCCTTGCTCCAGTGCTCAGGGAAGCTCTGGGATGAGTGTTTTAACAAAATCAATTGCAAGGAGCAGAGAGGATGGCTCGTGGCTGCCTCATCCCTCTGCAGCTCCTCACGGCGCCGTGGCACTGCCAGCCTGATGGAAGGGGAGGCAGCTGCTGCATCCTGAGCACAAACCCGGCAGCTCCCAGGCAGGAGATTTCTCATCCCCTAAGAAAGCCAATCTGTATCTCAGGCACTGGCAGAGAATTACAGAGAGAAAGGAGGAAAGCGTGGAGAGGGCCCGGGGCTGCCATGGCAGAGACTGTTGGAACAAGCTCCTTGTGACAGGGATGATCAATCCCAATTTTAACTTCCCAGTTTCTAAATAAATAGTTACCAAGGACTTTGGTTACCATTACAAGTTACTACTCCACATGATTTTAAAGGGGAACTGAGGCACATGGGTGGGAGTGACCCTGCAGTGACTCTTGTTCAGCTGCAAACTCCACTTGGGGACATGGCTGAAAGGGGGACTGGGAGGTGTGGGGTTAATGGTTGGACCCAATGATCTTTAAAGTCTTTTCCAGCCTAAAACATTCTATAAACCATTTGATCATTACGGTGGGACAAGGAATGGCTTTAAACTGAAAGAAAAGATTAACAGGGTTAATCTCCTTTTTCTTCTGTCTGTACTTGTTACATTTTTATAGCTGGGCTTGCATTAGATCTATTTCTATTTTTCTTAATCAGATCTCACTTTATCTCAGCATTTTCTACCCAAAGCCAGAACGAGTGTGTTCTGGCTGGTGTTATCCCAGGCAGTTTGGCTGCAGCAGAGAGACACCAGCAGGATAAAAGGGGCTGCTCACAACAAAACCCAATGCGTGGAAAAGGAGGGAAACATTTCCCAGCACCAAACCCCCTGTACTGATGAAACTTGTTTTTCTATTTGCTTCCCTTTTGTTTTACCAAGGGAAATTTATGAGATGTCAGAGCTTGTTAACGTTGTTGATGCTGGAGAAGCAACAAGCACCCTGGGCTGAAAGGCTCCAAAAAAATAAAAATAACCGAGGAAGGAGGTGGCTGCCCGAGGCCAAACTCATTAGCTCCGATCACTCCTGTGCCGGCCGGGGATGCCGGGCAGGGAGGGGACACGGGCAGGGAGGGGACACGGGGCCCCAGGGTGTCCCGGGCATGGGGAAGGGTGCAGCAGGGTCCGGGTGGGAAGGTGCATCCGCTTTCAGATGGGGATGGAAAGGAGAGCAAGAGGGAGAAAAAGCACCTGCCAGGCTGAGAGTCTTGATGGGAGTTGTGTAAATAATTCAGGACGCTCTCAACATGAAAAATAACGTTGTTAATTCTCCTTGTGCTCCAGCAGGACAACAGCAGGAGCTGCTCTTTTGGGCTGATTTTTTCCTGTCTGATCCAGGCTGGAGGATGCAGCTACCTGCTGCAGATCTGCCCTGGAGGGGCAGGGAGGGGCAGGGAGGGGCTGGGGGGTCTGGGGCACCCCCAGGATGGCTCCTCCAAACCTCGGGACAGTGACACCCCTGTGCTCCAAACAGGGGATGTGACACCCCACTGCTCAAAGGGCACGGTGGGGACACCCTGGCACCTCAGAGCTCAGGGCAGTGACACCTGGGTACCCCAAAGCCTGGGGCAGTGACACCCTGGCACCCCAAAGCTGAGGGCAGTGACACCCTGTACCCCAAAGTTCAGGACAGTGACACCCTGGTACCCCAAAGCTCAGGACAGTGACATCCTGGCACCCCAAGGCCTGGGACAGTGACACCTTCATACCCCAAAGCTCAGGGCAGTGACACCCTGGCACCCCAAAGCTGAGGGCAGTGACACCCTGGCACCTCAGAGCTCAGGGCAGTGACACCCTGGCACCTCAGAGCTCAGGGCAGTGACACCCTGGCACCCCAAAGCCTGGGACAGTGACACCCTGGTACCTCAGAGCTCAGGGCAGTGACACCCTGGTACCCCAAAGCTCAGGGCAGTGACACCCTGGCACCTCAGAGCTCAGGGCAGTGACACCCTGGTACCCCAAAGCTCAGGACAGTGACTGTCCTTTCCTGAGGGTGAGGGGGATGTTTAACTCAGACTGTGCTCCTGTAACTCCCCAGCTCACACCAGGAGGGGAAGGTTTTCCTCAGAGCTGATGAGAGGTATTGATCTCAGATAATTAAAAGCCTCACATTAAAGAAGTCCAGCCTGCATAATGAAAAGCCCTGCCCTAAGCAAGTCCAGCCTGCAGCAGTGAGAGCAAGCCAGGCTGCTGGAGGAGAGCTGTGCCAGTAGCACCCGTGAGACACAAGATGTCAAATTACTCCTTGCCATTAAATTACCTGATTAATTTAGCCACTGTTTTGTGTGTGGCTGAGCCCCATTCCTATGGATGCATTCATTAGTCATCAAGACTGGCCTGAATATTTTAAGCAAACAGTTTTTGTCCTGCGTGTTCTTTGGTGCTGTTGGGTTCTCCAAGCTTCCGTGTCCCTGCAGAAACCCAGGGCACAGAGCAGGAGGAGAAATGTTCCCAACCTCCAGGCTGGAAATGCCTGCAGGGCTCGATCAACTCCTCTGCAGGGGTACAAGGATTGTACCTGGATTGTGTGTAATTAATTGCACAATGGGCTATTTATAGGCAAATGAGGAAACCAGACAAAGAGGGACTTGCAAGAGAATCAATTTTCTTTTCAGCGCCTTTCAGTTCTTCTGTTGGTGTGTTATGACAGATTGTGTTGGACACAGCAACCATGGGATGATGGTCTGCAGAAGACAGATATTTTCATGTATTCATTGTTACATTATGGCCACAGCCCTTGAAAATGTAATGTTAGGGGTTTGGGGTATAGGATTCATTCCAAACTCTTATTTTTAAATGAAACTTGGAATACTGCAGCCAGCAAAGTCTTTTGCATAAAGTACCCAAAGTTTCTGTTCTATTTATTTAGCTGTGATTACCCAAAACATCATCATTCTTTAAGTGCATAAATTTGTCTATGTTTTGAGGGGGAAAATGTGAATACAGCTAATTGTTGTTGTGCTTCATTAAAGCATATTTCCAGCTCTGGTTATTTATCACCAAAGCTTCCCTGTGTATTAATTACTGTCTCTCCATGCTGCAGGTTCCTGGTGAGCCGTGTGAGAGCTGAGCCAGCCCAGCCCTGGATGTGGCACCACCGGCAGGTCCCAGCCCTGGGCAGGGTCTGGGCAGAGCTGCTCTGCCTGAGGCAGGGAACGTGAGCCTCCCGCAGCTTTTGGGGCAGGTCAGTGGATTTATGTAGTGATGGCCACAGGAAAAGGTGCTGGGGTGGGGGTTTATACATTCTGAAAGTTTTCTCCCAGTGGACACAGGCACATCTCCCCCAGACAAGGATTTGCCACCCCACAGCCTCTGCTGTCCAGGATCCAGCACTGCCTCCTATTGGAAACAGTCCCCCAAACCCATCCTCTCCCTCCAGGGAGAGTGTTGACATTTAAATTCTTTGCACCTCTGCCTTTGAACAAAAATATTTTGTACATTTCTCTGGATAAAAGAGGCTCACGGGGTTATTTTGGGAACAGTTTTGCCAGCCGGTTTCAAATTCAGCAGGGCACTGAAGGGCTGTGAGCCATGACTTTGCCTCAAGCCTGAATTAAATACATTTCTAGTTCACAAACACAAGAGAAGCGCATGTCCTGGTGTCACTCAGGGGTGACAATAAACACTTGCAGAGCCCCTTGGAGCAGGGCCCTCAGTGCTGGGTGCTGTGTCCCCTCCTCCACAGGACACACGAGGAGACGAGGGCAGTACTCATGGCAATAACTCTGAAATTCTTCAGCAAATTATTTACTGTGGTACTTCTAATGTCCTATCCATGAAAGTTTGGTTCCTGCCCTCTGCTTTCACTGCTCTGTGCTGCAGAGCTGGGGCTGTTTGAGCTGGAGCTGGGCTGTGGGACCTGGGCACCCTTTGGGCACTGGGAGGGACCCCAAGGGAGGGACCCCAGGGTCTCCCTTCTCCTCTCCAGGAGCTGCAGGTTCTGTTCTAAGCAGCTCCATCGAGGCTTGTCCTTGCCCGGAGGTGGCACAGGGAAGGACAGGGAAGGAAAGGGAAGGACAGGGAAGGACAGGGAAGGACAGGGAAGGAAATCTCTGCGTGTCCGGGCTCAGGGTGGTTTCCCAGCCCATCCAAACCTCTCCCGAGCACGGCTGGTTATGAGTGCCAGGGCACCCAAGCAGGGGAGGCTCTCACATCCATCAGAGACAATTAAATCTCCCTCATGCTGTGTTTGGGCTGTTCTGGGGAGCCTGGGGGAGTTGTGCGTCTCAAGGCCAGGGGCTGTTTGTGGAGGGGGCCGGGGGAAGGCGCCGCGGCTGGGGATGAGCGGAGCAGGGAGGTTCACACAGCTGGAACATCTGCAGAGCCAGATGTGAGGTGTGAGCTCGCTTCTAGGAGCTGTCCTTGGGGAGGGAAAGGCCCTGGGAGAGCTGAGCTGTGCCCTGCGGCCGTGATCCTGCTCGGGGCAGCGCCGGTACCGCAGCTGTGCCCGGCTCCCCGCTCGGCAGTGCCGGGCTGCGCCTCCCCGGAGCTCTTGTCCTTGAAGGGCGTCCTGCCGCCGCCCCGGGCTCTGTGCGGGCAGGGATGTGACGGATGGCTCCGGGGGGAGCAGCCTGGCAGGCGCACAGCGCCTCCTGCTCGCCTCCTCTCCCTGGGTATCTCCGTTCTGCATCTGATTGTTGTCTGTGGGAGTGCTTTGTTCTCTCGGGTCACCAAAGTCAGCCACACAAATCTGATTTTCCAGGCTCTCCGCTTTGTTTAGATACTCCTTGAGTCAATGCTGCCCATCAGGAGGCTCCCTCAAATCCATCCCTGAAAGATTTGTCATTACCAGTGCTCGGCTGGGGTGCGGCAGGGCCCTGTCACTCACGGCAAACCTTCTGCCAGCCCAGGGACACCTTCCCCTGTCCCAGGCTGCCCCCAGCCTGTCCCTTGGGATGCAGGGGCAGCCCCAGCTGCTCTGGGCACCTGTGCCAGGGCTTTACACCCTCCCAGGGGAGAGATCTGCCACTCACCCTCGTTTGTTCCCAAAACTGCCCCCCGCAGAAATGTCAGAACATGCCAGCTCCTGCACAGACACTTGCTCCTACAGGAGCTGTACGTTCTGTACACCTCTGCGCGGCCAGCCGACCATTGTAGCTTGAAATCAAAATTAATTAAACCTTGTTTACCATTTGGAATTAGTGAGCTAATGAATATCATACCTCTGAGGCATCCATCTTGGTCAAATATATTGTGCCTCACAGCTGTTGTTTTCATCTAGATTAGGTTTGCTCCAGGTTTTATGAAGACGTCTGCGAAGTAATAAACCCTGCACTTATTTGACTCAAAAAAAAAATTATAAAATTTTTATTAGCTTCCAAGGAATTAGGTTTTCTAGTTTTTGCCTGGCAATAAAAGTTGATTTGTTCTCTATATGCCTGATCCAGTACTTGGGTGCTGGCTATTACTTAAATCTAACGACTTTTTAAAAGACATTAGGGTTGTCTCCCTGTGAGCAAACACGCCGGGTTTGTGGAATTACACACTGATTACTCTGTTATAAATGCGGTCACACCTCTGCTATTAAATTTTACCTGCATAAACAATTCCAAAATGCAGAAATGTTGCTATACAGTTATTTATACCCACTTTATTAAGGTTATTTTTTCAGCAATTGCAGTGCTTTTAAATCTGCCGTGGCTTATTTAGTAGCAAGTGACAGAAAATCCAGTGTGGCACAGGGAAGCAGCACTTCCAGCCCTCTCTCTGTGAGCACCTGGATTTATTCACTGCTGCAGGCGATGACAGGGAGCAAACAGACAGGAGGCAGCAGCGCATCCTCCCCGATCTGTGTCAGGCACAGCTTCTCCCAGGGCTCCATTTGCTGCCCAGCCTGCGCCCCTGGCCCGGAGGGAAGGCACTGCCTGCCTGCCACCAGGGAGTTTGTCTTGTTTCCTGACATTTGTGCATCTCAGGGCTCCGTGGGGATGTGTGTGTGCTCCTGGGACAGCCCTGGCAGGAGCAGCCCTGTTAGAGCAATTTCCAGCTCCAAAGGAGCTCGGGAGGGACTTTGTGAGGGCCTGCAGTGACAGGACAAGGGGCTTGAACTGCACGGGGGACAAACCCCGGCACACACGAGGCACGGCTGAGGCAGAGCTCCCTGTGAGGGGAAGGTGGGAGCCATTAGGTGGAAAATCACAAGCTGTGATCCTGACAAAGCACCTGGGCCAGCGCAGTGTGCATTACAGCGGGCTCCCCTTATTGACAGATCGCCTGTCAGAGCTGCGATATTTATATCCTAAACGAGCACCCACTCCAGGCAGGTTCCGATGAGTAATACGGCTGCCAGCCGGGCCGAGGGGCAGCGTCTGTGCCGAGATCCGCTCTGAAATACGCGGTCCCTGAGCGATAAAAGCCAGGCCGGGGCCCTCCGTGTTGCTCAGCACTTGTTGCCACGCTACGGAGCCGCGGGCAGCGGGCACCGGCCCGCCGGGCTCGGTGCGCCGGCACTGCCGCGGGAAACGTGCCTGGATGGGGAGCGAATCACAGAACCACAGAATTGAGCTGGTTTCGGTAAACAGAGGAAGCCGAAGCGCAAAAATTCCGTCCTGGTGGATCCCAGATGCGGCAGGGGCAGGAGGGGAGGGGAGAGAGGAGCGAGCTGTGCCAGGGACGTGCTTAATCGTGGCTGTGACCTTGCTGCCGCTCGTCTTTGCCTTTGAGCTCCCCAATAAATCAGACACTTATCTCTGCTTATTGCTTATTTATGATCCGCGGGAGCTGCGGTGCGGGCCCGGCCCGGGAAAGCAGCGAGAGCAGTAAATGATAACAGAAAGGCCCTGCTGGGGACCTGCGGGCTCCGGCAGCAAATGTTACCCGGCCATCTGTTCAAAGCAGCTCAGCTCCTGTCCTTTTGTGCTTTCTGAGCAGACTTCACACCCCGGCAGCAGTCGGTGCTCGGAGCCCCGCGGGGCGGGGCCGGGCTCCTTTGTCCTCTGTGTCCCCAAGGTCCCCGGGGCACCCTCGGTGTGGCCGGGCTGATCTGCAGCCCCTGGAGCTCATCCCACGGGCTGGGCACAGGGATGAGGTGCTGAGGATGCTCACGGTGCCCGGGGCTGTTCCTGCAGCTCAGCCTCGGGCACAGGGGTCGGGGCTCCTGCACCGAACCGGCCCCGTTCTTCCCCAACCCCTGCGGGAAGGGCAGCAGGAGTTTCTGCAGCAGTGATGGTTTGTGTGTCTCGGGATGGCCTGGCAGGGCCGGGCATGGCTGGGAGTGCCGGGGGTGGTGCTGGGGACCCTCCCTCGGGGGTGCTCTGGTTTGGGTCGCGGCTTTGGGGTCGGTACCGGCTCTGCCCTCGGGTTTGTTCTGGCTCCAATCGCTGCTCTGGTTTCCGTACCGGCCCTGCCCTCAGGGTTGCTCTGGTTCCGTTCGCTGCTTTGGGTTCGGTACCGGCTCTGCCCTCGGGGATGCTCTGGTTCCGTTCACTGCTCTGGTTTCCGTACCGGCCCTGCCCTCGGGGGTGCTCTGGTTCGGGTCGCTGAGTTCGGTACCAGCCCTGCCGTCGGGGATGCTCTGGGCTTGACTTCTCCCAAGCCCATTTGGGCCAGGAATTCCCCCCCCAGGGGCTGTTTGGGGTTTTACTGCAGAATCCCAAGGAGACCCTACAGCTCATCCCACCCCGCCCCTGCTGCGGGCAGGGACGCCCTCCACTGCCCCAGCCTCCAGATGAGCCATTTATCCCAAAGCCTGGGGAAAACTGTGAGAAAACAAACTTTGATTTAAACACTAAAGCTTCACTTTTATGATCATTATGATTTTCAACTCCCTTACCTGTTCCTGCATTCATTTCCATCCAGGATAATGAGGGTCACATTTGCAGAAAGTGATTTAATTACGGGAACTTTTGCAAAGCAAGGAGGCTTTTTTTCTTTAATCCAGAATTTTAGCAATTCCCCACATACTTATGTTCATTTTAAGAATCAATAAAGCACAAACATGTCTAATTACCCTAAAATATTTTGCAAAATCAGAAGTCAGATTAGATATTGCTTAAGCATCAAATAGAAATTTTAATGTCCGCCAGAATCAATATGTTACCCCCGGGTCCTAAGATTTTCACTTACATGCTTGATCATACATTATAATGAGGGTTTGTAATAACATTAAAACCTTCCGGAATGCATTTTCTGTATAATTTACTTTTTTTCCCCATTTTCTACTGCACAGAGATCCAAATATCATTACTCAGAAAAATAATGCACAGCTGCTTTTCTTGTCCTGTTCCCTGAATTTACTTGCTGATGAACATCAGCCTGAAATATTTTGATGATTTAATTAAGGCCTTACTAAAAATACTTCAGCTGCATTGTAATTCTTCCAAAAAGGGGGAGAGCAGCGTGGCTGTCCTTTCTGTTCTGCACGGGAGTGAGGCTGGGCAGGAATTACCTCCCTGTGCCCTTGACAGCCCTGCCAGCTGAAATCCTTTTCCAGCCAGCTCCACGATTCTCCAATCCTCCCCTTTTCCCACACGGGGGTCCTGGGGGTGCTGGGGTAGGAACAGGAGCCAGTGGGGGCACGCTGGGCTGGGCTGGCTCTGCCCAGCTCTCCCAGTGAGTGAAAATTCTCCTTTTCCACCCTTTCCTTTGCTCCCGGGACCAGCCGTGCCTGGGGGTGTGAGGGGAGAGCCGAGGGCAGCTCTGGTCAGGCTCTGGGGTTCCCAGAGTTCCTCCTGTCCCAAGGAGAGCCCCCAGCCCCTCTCAGCCCCCAGAGGACACGGAGGGTTTGTGAGGTGGCTGCAGTGCCAGGCCCTGGCAGCAAACGCGCTGGCTGCTGTTTGCCAGCACAGCATTACCCTGATTACCCCTCAGTGGGATTTCTCACTCGGCCTCTCTCTTCCCCACACAGATGGAGTGAGGAATTAAACCTCTGAGTGGGGCTCCTGAAGGTCAGGCTGTGCACCAGGGGCTCCCTGGGCAGCACCAGGAGCCTCTGTCTGCCCTCCCAGCCCTGGAGCAAGGCCGTGCAGAGCTGGAGGATCCAAAACCCAGGGAGAGGTGTCAACAGAGTGGCTGGGATGCAAAGATCAAGCCCGGGGGGACTCAGAGGCTCGGTCAGAGCAGTCCCTTCCCTCTTGGGAGGTTTCCCAGGATGGGGATCCCACCCCCCAGGCAGCTCAGGGGTCTCACTCTGCGCTGAGGGCTTAGGGAGATCCAGGGACAAATCAAGTGCAGGTTTGGTTAAATTCCTTTAAACTTCCATTTAGATGGTGCTGCTTGAAATTAAAGCAAAGCAAACAAAATCGAGTTAGTCCACCTTATTTTTAAACAAAAGTGTTTACAAAGGTATTTAATGCAATTTGACTAATCAGTTTAAAAGTTAAAATTCCGATTATTTTCCTGATCTCACTGGGTACACAGGCCTTCATTAACTTCAGCAGAATTTGGCAATGCACCAAGCCCCACACCAAAATCAGCCCAGCCAGGCTGGAGGGGCCCTGGAGCACCCGGGACAGTGGCAGGTGTCCCTGCCAGGGCAGGGGTGGGACGGGATGAGATTTAAGGTCCCTCTCAGCCCAACCCTTCAGTGCTTCCAAGTCCTGTCCCCTCCACAGGCTCCCTCCTGCCTGGCAGGGACCCAGCAAGCCCCGGGCAGTGGAGGGGTGGCTCTGCCCCTGCTGTCCCCAGGGCAGGGGAGGGGTGGCTCTGCCCCTGCTGTCCCCAGGGCAGTGGCAGTGGTGGCTCTGCCCCTGCTGTCCCCAGGATAACCAGGGGGAGGAGGGACACCATCGCTGTCAGCTCAGCACCTCTGCTACTTTAAATAAACCCTGGCTGAGATGCAGCGCTGCAATTTTCCCCTTCTGTTTTCAAAAAGGGGTCGGATCAAGTGGCTGCAGAGCCTGCTCTGCCAAGCATGCAGCAGCAGCTATTATTCCTCCCAATTAAAACCCATATTAACATTTGTAGAGCGCTGTCATTGAGCCTGTAACAATCTCTGCTGGCTCTGCTTTACGTATGGATGAGAACTTAACAGTCCTTTGCAGACAGATGGAAAATGACTTTTCTGTCTCATCTGCTGTGTTCAGAGATGTGGGAGCATTAAAAGCTGTAAGGCCCTTCTCAGAAACCGACGTTAGTGAAGCCTGTCCGTGTCCCCAGTGGGACCAGTGGGACCAGTGGCATCAGCTCCAGCAGCACAGGAGGGAAGGGACCTTCCCTCAAAACAGAAAATCTCTGCCAGGAGTGACCGTGAGTCACAGAACCCAGAACAGTTTGGTTGAGAGGGACCTCAGAGCCCACCCAGTGCCACCCCTGCCATGACAGGGACCCCTCCCACTGTCCCAGGCTGCTCCAATGCTCCAGCCTGGCCACAGGGACAGCCCAGGGACAGCCCAGGGACGGCCCAGGGACAGCCCAGGGACAGCCCAGGGACAGCCCAGCCCGGGGCACTCAGACCTCACTGCCTCTGGGACCTGCAGCTTTTCCCCTTGGCTGCTCTGCCTGCTCCTGTGTGACATCAACCAGAGCAGCACGTGGCCCTGCTGAGCACCCGCCATCCCCTCAATGTCCCTGAGCACGGCACGGACAGAAAAAACGTTCATTATTTGGGTTTGGTAGCCTTGTTAATAAAGGGCCAGTGAGTTTAGCTGGGATTGATTGAACCCTTCTTTGAGGGTGCTCCTTCCAGGAGGCTGAGCACAGCCAGGAGGCAGAGGAGCCTCCCCAATCCACTGCCTGCCTTCAGTGGCCATTGGAAAAGTTGGTGTTGGAGAAGAGGTTGAATTTTAAAATATTTAAAACACTTGAACCTTGTAATTTGTCTGCACGGACCAGCACTGTCCCGGGCTTGGCCAGGATCCCTCTTGGCCGTGTATACAGAAAGCAGTGACACTGCAGGGGCCTGAAGTGACACAGGTCTGTGCCCCACCGGGAGCACCAGGGCTGTGCTGGGCACAGAGCAGCATCCAGGGCTGCCCACCCTGCTGCCCCCAGCACGGCCCGGGAGGAGGAAGGGGATGAGCAGAGAAACCTTTGGAGAGGACGAAGGGGATGTGCAGAGAAACCTTTGCAGGGCCCAGGAGGAGAAAGGGGATGTTCAGGGCCCAGGAGAAGGAAGGTGATGTGCAGAGAAACCTTTCCTGCTCTCAGCTCCCACTTCCCACCCCAAGGGAGTGGCTGGCTCTGCCAGGCTCTGGCTCTGCCTGCTCTGCTCCTCGGGGCCCATCCATCACTGCCACTCGCTCTGAAGCTTCCCAAACATCACTCAGAGCAAACCCACAATATGTTTTCTCCAAACAGTGCAAATGAGCCAAACAAATTCCACTCATCACAGCCTTGCACTTCAAGGTGCTCTGTTAATGCTGTGGAGTCTGCGGGTGTGAGTCAAACGTGTCCAGGCTGACTCACCCCCTGAACTTTTTCTCTCCCTGAGTTTAGTGCAGCCCAGTCACCACCAGATGAGTTGGAACTGATATTCCAGCCTGATGCACAGACCCGTGAGCGTTCAGGGCTGAAGCTGCACTGACAGGGGTTTCTCTCCTCACCCTCAGTGTCACTGCCAGTCAAAATGTAAGCAGCCACACCAAGAGAGCCTTTGCCTTGCTGTCCTTGGATTTTCCAAGCCCTCACAGCCCAAGAGAGAACTCAGTGTCGTTCTGGTTTTCTGCAAAGTGCAAGTGACCCTCATTTCCACATCCCTCCTTCCCCTTAATTGCTTCACTCTCTTCCAACCCCTCAGCCTGTTAAGCCCAATGGTTTTGCTCTGCACATCACAAGCTGATCCTGTTCTTGAAAAGATTCTGTTGAATTCTTTTTGCTGCTTTTGTATTGCAGATTTATGCAAAATTTATAAACAAAAAAGTCACAAGCAGAAATCTCATTTTTTAATTCTAAAAATATTCAGAACGAGACTTGTGGAACATCAGGAATAATGATTCAATGATTCAATCCAGATAGATTTCAACAGCAAGGAGAAAAAAAAGAGAACTTTTTGAGAATGGCAGATTGAGAAATGACTACATTACATATAAAAAAAGAGTGTGTTAAACTTCCTAACTTATTAGACTTCCTGCACAGATCTGTTAAATGGGATGCAGAGAGGCAGTGAGTGCAAATCAAAGCCCTCCTCTAGAATGAAGCCACCAGGAGCTGCCCATGGCTGTCCCCATGGCTGTCCCCATGGCTGTCCCCATGTCCCCACGGGCTGGAGGAGCAGGGGAGGTGACCCCCAGGTCACTGGGAGCACACAGGTGAGCCCAGGAGGGATCTCAGGGGACAGACACAGGCTCGGGTTTTACCTCCTTGCTCCAGGCTGTGTTCCAGCAAAGGACACCTCAGGAAATGGCCAGGGCCGGGCTGGATGGAGCTTGGAGCACCCTGGGACAGGGGAAGTGTCCCTGCCATGGCAGGGGTGGCACTGGGGGAGCTTTGAGGGCCCTTCAGACCAAACCATCCTGGGGCTCCCTGATCTTCAGCAGACCCTGAGCAGAGCCATGAACAGATCCCACATGAGGAAAAGAAGAGGCTTTGGGGATTGCAGATTTTTTCCTTTATGGCAAATTTATACTCAGGGCAGTACTTTAAACACCAGGAGACTCAGCCAGGGCCCTGATGGAGTTTTCAGAGGTCCAGGCTGCATTGATTTCATGCCCATCTGCACCTTTCAGGGCTTTGGCACATTTTGGAATCTGGCCGGAGGATCTCTACTGCAGCTTATTTTGGCAGAGCTTCCACTGGGGATGTGGGGCCAAATCCTCAGCTCAGATAAATCACTGACACAACCGGCACTGCGCTGATTTGCACCAGTCACAGAGCTTAAATTAAAATTTAATTGAAAACTTAAGCTGCCATTAATTTTCAATGAATGGCTTTTGCAAGAATGCAGCCAGATCTCCACCGGTTGAGTCTCCAACAAAGGAACAAAGGGACGCCGATTACCACAGGCATGCCCGGTGTGTTTTGATCCTGTGCCTTTACCTTTCCCTCCAGCACGTCTGCCAGCACAGCCCTGTGATCCTTTGTATCAGGAGATCAGTTATTTCCATGCAAATCTCCTTGGTTATCCTCACCCTCTCCTACAGAGTAATTGACTTTCTGGGGCCTGGGCTGTGCCGTGGCTTCCCCAGCTGGGGCTTCTATTATGTTTCATCTTCCATTAAGTGTTGCCCTAGAAATGCAAGCAAAAAGCAGGAATTTACAAGATAAGGTGTGTGTACGTGTGTGTGCATTCATCTGCGGGGCTACACACACAAATAGTGATGGAGACACCAGGATATTGGTTTAAACAGGACAATAAATTAATTTTGACTTAAGCATAAACATTATAGAATGTCCTGAGCTGAAAGGGACCCACAAGGATCATCCAGTCCAGCTCCTGGCCCTGCACAGGACACGTGAAAAACCCACCCTGGGAACTCTGTCCAAACCCTCCTCGGGCTCTGGGAGCCCTGGGAGCTCTGTCCAACCCTCCTGGGACTCTGTCCAACCATCCTGGGGCTCTGGCAGCCCTGGGAGCTCTGTCCAAACCCTCTTGGGGCTCTGGCAGCCCTGGGAGTGCTGTCCAAACCCTCCTGGAGCTCTGTCCAACCCTCCTGGGGCTCTGGCAGCCCTGGGAGTGCTGTCCAAACCCTCCTGGAGCTCTGTCCAACCCTCCTGGGGCTCTGGCAGCCCTGGGCCTGCCCATTCCCTGGGGAGCCCATTCCCAGTGCAGCCAAGGCTCCCGGAGCACGAGGAGGCAGGGAGAGGAGCATGACTGATGGAAGCAGTGATCTAATTTCCCGATCGGTTAATCCCAAATTAAAGTCCTCGTGGTGAGATTTAGGTCTGTGGTAGTGTGGAGGCACGGCCTGAAGCAGAGCCCAGCTCTTAATGAAGTGCTGCCATTAGCAGGGGAGGGTGTCCCTCGTTAGGCAGCCCCAGCAAATGAAGAAAAATGCTTTGGACGGGGCCTAATGGGGCATGGGGAGGCACAGCCACGGCACCAAGGCTGAGGTGGCTGCAGGGAGATGTGGTTCTGGCAGCAGCAGAACAGGGATTGTGCTGATGAGGCTTTAAAACAACACAGAGAACTCTGCTGGGATTTTCACTGATGGGAAGTATTTTCTGCCCTGTAAGTCTGTGCAGAACTAACTTCATGTTAGTGTGAGCTTCGGAGAAAGGTGTTGAGAGGCAGAGGCTGTGGGGTAGGGCTCAGAGACAGAACTGTGGGGATCACTGCAGGAGAAGGGATCTGGCAGCTGGCTGTGATGGGATGCTGGGGGCAGAGGAGGGATTTGCATCAACGCTGCTGAGTGAGAGAGACAGGGATGCGCAGAGGGGAGGAAGCAGCCAGGATGGCTCCAGCCCACTCACAGGAGGGCCCTGAGCTTCAGGGGATGTCTGGAGATGAGGCTGCCCTATTCCATGTGCCAAATCACTGAATTATTCAGCATTCAGAATCCATTGGCTTACCTGGGATTGCTTCCCAACAGCTGCACTCACAAACAGCAGGTTTGGTCTCTGCAGTTCTGTCAGAGGCTTTCCTGGCCCAGGGATCAGATTTTGAAGCTGCTCTGGAGGAGCCAAGGCAGAGGGAGGGGCTCTGGTTTGCACAGAGGCTCAGGCTCCTCCAGGAGCCCAGTCTGCACCTGCTCCGGACTCTGGGTGTGTCCCCACAGAGGGAATGTTGAGAGGGAACTCTGGGTATGTCCCCACAGAGGGAATGTTGCTGCCTGTCCCTCAGATCATCCCAGTGGGACTGAGCTCGGGGTGTGAACTGTCACTCACTTCCCTGTGGCACTTGAGAAATTCCAGAGGGATGTTTGGAGGTGGGATGATGGACATGGGAATCCGCTTTGAATGCAGGGACAGATCAGGACCCGGTAAATGAATGCCTGTTTCTAAAACAAAAGCAACAAGGACAGAGGAAAGCTGGGAGATGAGGGAACACCTGTGTGCTCCTCTGGTGCTTGGCACAGGGGGATTCGGTCTGGAGCATTTGCTGGGAGCACAGGATCAGCTCACCCACTTCACCCTGTAGGAGCCCCAGGACAAGGACAGCTCTGGAAGTGCCATTGCACAGAGGGACAGAGTCTGGGCTAACAAACTGCACGGGGGGAAACGGGAACATGGGGCAAGGCAGGAACGGGCCGCAGCATTCCCGAGCCCGTGCTGCCCTCCTCCTCCTCCTCCTGCAGCACTGAGCATCCCAGCACTCTAAACCCTCTGTGCCACAGCATCCCCGAGCCCGTGCTGCCCTCCTCCTCCTCCCCGTGCAGCACTGTGAGCATCCCAGCTCTATAAACCCTCTGTGCCACAGCATTCCCGAGCCCGTGCTGCCCTCCTCCTCCTCCCCCTGCAGCACTGAGCATCCCAGCGCTCTAAACCCTCTGTGCCACAGCATTCCCGAGCCCCTGCAGCCTCCCCAGCTGCTCTCCTCCTCCTCCTGCAGCACTGTGAGCATCCCAGCGCTCTAAACCCTCTGTGCCACAGCATTCCCGAGCCCCTGCAGCCTCCCCAGCTGCCCTCCTCCTCCTCCCCGTGCAGCACTGTGAGCATCCCAGCTCTACAAACCCTCTGTGCCACAGCGCTCAGGCTTCCTCCTCCCTCCCTAAAGCGGCGGAGGCGTTTCAGCTGCATTTCCAGTGATTTGACTGTCAGTGTTAATAAACAGCTTAAACAAACCGCACGTGCCAACCGCTCCTGCAGCCTCTCCCTCGCTCAGGCTCTTGGCAGATTTGAATATTGGGCATTTCAGGGAAGCATTTGTGCTCACCAGCTCATCCAGGCTGCGGGAACAGCTCGGCTGCAGCCGCGGGGAGGGGGAACCCGAGGGCTCCTGCAGCCCTGGCTGCTGCTCCCGGTGCTTTCCCCTCTCCCCAGATCCAGGGGGTTTCAGGCTAAGGTCAGTTCTGTATTTCTCATGGCCTCAGCACAGTCTGGTTGTCCCTGCAGCCTGTGGGGAGCAGCAGTGGGGATGGATTGTGGTGTGCAGCCAAGGGCATTGATTTCTAGCTTGAAATCAGCATTAACTTTGAAAACACTTTCCTAATTTGGCAGTTATAGGCAGGAATGGATTGAACAGTTGGGAGAAACAAAGAAAAACAGCAAATAAAGTAGACAGGGATTCGGGTGGACCATTTGTCCTTCCCTCCTGCTCCGGTGGTGGTTGGCTGTTCTCAGGTGAGCCCTGGCAGGCACATCCAGCCAGTCCCTGGGACCCTGCACTGGCAGAGGTCTCCACACCATTTTCTGTGCTTATAAAGGAACAAAAGCTGCTGGAGGTGACCCCGGGGGTCCCATCACCCACGGCTGAGGGTGTAAGGTGCTGCTGCCAATGCTCATTAACAGCCAGGTCATTGTTCACCTCTCCTCAGTCACCAAACTCCTGCACAAACAATGTGATTATATTTCAATTGCTTTTAAACCATTTGAGGTTATCATTTTCTGCCTGTCTGCAAAGTTTTCCTGGTTTGATGAAATTCCCTGGTTGGCCCCAGTTTCCCAGCTGGCAGAGGATGGGCAAGGGGTGATGACAACGATCATTGCTTGGCCAAAAACCCTTCCAAAGGGGAGGAAAAAAGGATGAAAGCAGGGGAGGATGGAAGCTGAAGAGGAAGCTGTTGTTCTCTGTATGTTTGTGAGAGGAAGAGGAGAGAACTGATTTTTCCAGCAGGTAGGGATAGGAGAAAAAAAAATTCAAATTGATCAAAAAATTAAATATTCATAGGACATTATTCATCAAGATTCATCTTGCCAAGTGGGTGAAATGAGGCAAGGGAAGAAATTAGCTTGCTTGAGAGTGTCAAAGTGATTATGTGATTAAATTGCAATTTATAATTTCTCCTTCAGAAATGTTACTCCTTGATTTGTATTTCTGCCCCCTGTCTATTTCCCCAAGTCTCCCATTATGTGTGTGTGACCAGTGAGCAGGCAGGGCTGGTCTGAAAGCAAAGCCCCAGACACCAAAGCCCACCCCAGTGCAGGGCAGGACATCCCTGTCCCAGCACATCCCTGCCAGCCTTCCCCACTGTTTATTTTCCTCTCGTGACCATCCTCCCCATCCCCACAGCTCCACGCTTTATTTCCTCATTCCACAGGCTCCTCTCTGCTCCTCTCAGGCTGCTGCACTGTATAATCCATCCTCCCACTGGAGCTGCCAGGAGATTTGGTGCAGAAATCCGTGTTTTGGTGCTTGTTTCTGTAATCCCCCAGTGCTGGGGAGCTGCAGCCTCCACTCACACAGCCTTGGCTCCAGCACATCCCAGATGTGCTCAGTACGGGCAGAAAAGCAGGAAATAAACTTGTTCTAATATTTTACTCTCATTTAAGAACTCAGCCTCTCCCTGCTGTTGCAGTACCTACCCTAGAAAGGGGAGCTATTTCTGTTTGCTGCCCAGTAAAGATTTACTGGCATACGCTGGCTGTTTGGAAAAAACCCCACTATTAATTCCTGGGTTGTTTATGAACAGCACAAGGCTTGCACAGGTTAATTAGTTGAAGCAGGCTTTTCTTCAAGTGAATGAGCAGGCACAGGGTTTATGGCTCTCACCCAGTTTATTTGTTCACTTTCTGTTTTATTTGGAAATACACTTACACGACGATAAATAAAATCAGCCGTGACAAGGCTTATGTTTGCAGCAAACATTTAAGCCCTGCCAGGTAGTAATCCACAGAACACTGGCAGTGATCAGCCTGCAGGGGCTGGGCTTGTCCCCAGAGCGGTGGCACCGATGTCTGGGGGTCGGGGGCAGCCCCCAGGGGCAGCCAAGAGGGGAGGGGGACAGGGAAACTGGTGGGGAAAATGTGTTGGGTGGGCTGCAGAATCACAGGAGGGGGCTGGAAGGGACCTCTGGACCCAGCCCAACCCTGCCCAGGGGACACAGGAACACATCCAGGGGTTGGGATGTCCTCAGGGAGGGACACTCCAGGCTGTCCCCAGCAGCTGCTCCAGCTGTTCCAGCTGTTCCAGCTGTTCCAGGGCTCTGCCACCCTCATGGACAGAAGTTCTCCCGGGGTGAGGGCATGGCCAGTGATCAGAGGGCTGGAGAGGAGGGGCAGCTGTTGAAAGCCAACAAATAAATCTCAGCTTTGGGCTGATGGAACATTGGAATGGCTCCAAACTCAAGGAAAACTCAGCCACATCAAACTGCTTTAACTCCGTTTACTTGGTTGTTTCTGCTTCACTTGAGAGACATCATTATAATTACCTGGCATTGGCAAGCCACTCCTCAGAGGTTCTGGGCTGGGGTAGAGAAGATGTGAGCATCTCCCAAACCTGATGAGCTGCACTGATCAGCGGGAGAAGGAGCGAGGTGTGAACGGCCCCTGGTCTTTATTTGTCTGGAGAAGGAGCGGGGTGTGAACAGCCTCTGCTCCTTATTTGTCTCGTTGTTAGGGGTATGAACAGCCCCTGCTCTTTATTTGTCTCGGTAAGGAGCGAGGTGTGAGCAGCCCCTGCTCTTTATTTGTGTGGATAAGGAGCCGGATGTGAGCAGCCCTTGTTCCTTGTCTCTTTGTTAGGGGTATGAACAGCCCCTGCTCTTTATTTGTCGTGTTTTTAGGGGTGTGCTTGCAGCCCGGGCTTGGCAGTGAGTTATGGGCATGCCGAGAGTTTTTATTTGCTTCTCACATAGCTCAGCATTTGCATCCCCTCCCCTCGTAGCCAAAATCAGTGATGGATGGGAAGTGAATTTGGAGCCTGCTTTGAATCTCCCTCCACAGAAGGAGGTGCTGATGGGAGGCACAGCCCGGGCTGAGCTGTGACAGGGGCACTTTGGGAGTTGTGGCCACTTTGGAATGCCAATGAGCGCCTTTCCTGATGTGTTGATTAATTATTTGTGTAATGGGAGCCCTTTGCTGCCCCAGACAGGGGCACTGGGGTGTGAGGGGTCCCTGCCCAGAGGACCCCCCAGTGCAGGTGGGAGCATCAGGGTTACACCTGGGGCAGCCCCAGAACATTGCTCTTCATTGAATCCAGGGTTTGATGGTGCTGAGGGGAGCAGCATCACTTTGGACGCTCAAGGGATGCAGACAAAATCCTCACCTGCTCCCCAGGGCCACGCTCAGAAATGCTACTTGCACAAAACCGTAGAAATGAGGCAGTAGGAAATTAAATATGCTTATTAGAGCTAAAAATAGCAGCTCTGTTCTTTGGTGATGCATGAAAAAAAGCCCCTTGTACCAGAAAAACACTTTGGGTCTCTGCCAGGCAACAGATGCGAGGAACCTCTCGCAGCCTCGCTGGTGCTGCTGCCTCCAAACCTGGGGCTCCTATTTTTAGCACCGATCAATGCAGGCTGCTCTGCCCACCGAGGAGAAGGCAGGCCGGGCTGTCCGGCCAGCCGGGCCGGTGTGAGGAAGCCTGGGTTAAATATTCATTCCTGTACCACAAAGAATCGTTCTTCTCCATCCCTCAGGCCATGGAGGGTCCCCATGAGGGTGGCAGTGACAAGGGTGGGACCCTCAGTGACCTGGGAGCTGGCAGGCGCTGCCCACCTGGGGGGATTCCCTCTCCTTGAGCCAGCCACGGGCCAGAGGCTTCCGTGATGGGTCCGTGCATCCATCGGCGGGCAGAGGGGCAGTCCCCGAGCAGGATGTTGGACGTGACTCTGCTGTCCGAGAGCTCATTTGTAAACTATATTAATTAACATTGGCAACGCCCTTGTTCTTGCACTGCTAACGCTGCCGTCCTGGTGCTCGATGTGGGGAAACTGAGGCAGGCAGGGATGGCAGATCTGCTCTGTGCCCTCCAGAGAGCCCCAGAGCCCAAGTTATCCCAGCTCCCAATCCAGTCATTTAGTGGGCATTATTCCTGCAGACCGGGCTTGTTCAGAGTGGCTGCAGAGCCGCTCCTTTCCTTCCCCAGGAGCTGCTCCTTTCCTTTCCCTGGAGCTGCTCCTTTCCTTTCCCTGGAGCTGCTCTTTCCTTCCCCAGGAGCTGCTCCTTTCCTTTCCCTGGAGCTGCTCTTTCCTTCCCCCGGAGCCGCTGTCCTTGGGGTGCAGCTCCGAGCCGTCCCTGGCACCGGCAGCGAGCGCGGCTCCATCCCGGGCAGAGGCGCAATGCTGCACCCCTGTGGGAGCCGGGAGCCTTGGACACAAACCTGGAGCCCTGCTGGACACACAGGAGCTTTCTGTGAGCCACAGCAGCCCTGCCTGAGCGGGGGAGAAAACAGGGAACTTCTGGACATGCAGCTTCCTCCTCTGACCCCTGGAAGCGCTGCCATTCCCTGAGGGATGGAGGCAGCTGAGGTTCTTCAGCCTGCAGGGATCCCGGAATTGAATTTGGGAGATAACCAGCTGTTAGCACTGTCACTTCCTGCAGGCAGGTTAATCCTCTAAACCTGAAATACCTCTCATCTGGAAGGAGGAATATTTGATCATCCAAGGGGTGGAAAAATTAAACAAGAGCCCCGTGCAAACAGGAAATTATGTAAATCACCTTATACGTGAGACTGATCAAGTTTATGGTTGCTGTTTCAACTCCCCTTGCCTGGATGCAAATTCTGCAGTAATCTGCTAGGTGTGAGCAAGCCTGGTGTGCAGGACAGCATCAGGCCAGTCCCCCCCTGTGCCCAGGGTGCTCCCCACACTTGGGGCCTTGCAGGAGCTTTTGAGGTTTATTGAGCCCCCCATCCCCAACAGCCTCTCCTCCTGCTGAGTGCGTTGAATTTTGGAGGCCTAAAGCCAAGCCTGGAAATATCTTTGTTCATGCTGTGGTTTTGGGGTGCTGGGACAGTGCACAGCTCCACCCTGAGCCAGCTGGGCTGGGGACAGAGGGGCTGGGACACCCCTGAGCCCCCACCCCACTGCCCTGGGCACAGCCCAGCCTGGCTCTGCTGAGAGAGCACCAGAGGAGATGTAATTAGTGAATGTGGTTGGAGTGTCGTGACTGTGCACAGTCAGACAGAGCAGAAATCATGTTTATAAGCTGCCTCCAGGACTGCAGCACGGTTAATCGGGTATGAAATCACAGTGATCTCAGAGCCACCTTCCAGAAGTTATTTGTAAGTGAAGTCCTAATGCAGACAGGGCTCTTATTATTCCTGCTGACTTGCCTCATTGCCCATGGCCTTTAAATGTTGCTTTCACATCTTCTTCCTTCTTATCTGCCAGCTCAGAAATAATCCAGGCAGGACCCGTTCTCTGGTGACTCCTGCCCCTCTCTCAGTGCTGTGTTAGCACTGGCTGATATCTGTCGTGTTCCCTGGAAAAACAGTCACTCTGAGACCCCTGGGGTAACAGATTTTCCACGGGAAAGGGAGAGGAGGGGCTTGGTGCATTAAATGGCTCAGAAATGCCCCACGGTTGTGTTTTCTTTAATCTCTCTGTTTGCAGCCTTCAGGAGATGTTTCCTCAGTCCCACAGCTCTTCCCCACTGGTCCCCCCCCCGTAAGAATGCTGCTGAGAAACAGCCAAAAATCTTTCCAGGCAGAAGTGAAGCTCCCCTCTATTGTTTCATGTCCTCTGTCTCATCAGACTTTGCGTGTTGTGGCTGGAGCTGCCACAGAAGTGTCCCCACTGCCTGCCCTGCGCTTGGGAGACACCAGCAGCTCCAGAACTCCAGGGTCTGTTTTTTTCAGGGCTGTTTGCTGTGTGTTTGTGCTCCTGATGCCCGTCAGTCCCTGTAGGACCAGCAGGGCCTCCCCTCCCTGTGGCTGCTCTGTCCATCTCACCTCAGCCCAGCACCCCTGAGGGTTCTGCAGTGAGGGGTGGGCAAGGGCGGCTGTGGGGCAGAGGAGGTGCTTGAGCAGCCACGAGCCAGAACACTCTAAAAGCTGGGAGTTGTTGGCTCTCACCTGCTCTTGTGAGTCTTGGCATTGAAGGGGAAGCTGAAAACTTTGAGGGTTTTTTTCTGCCTCACTCATCTGTGGGGCTGCAGCATCTCTGCCTCCTGTGCCCAGCTCTGAGGAATTCTCATCCTGGCAACCCCTCAGAGCTGAGACAAAACCACCTCGTGGCACACTTCTCCTTGCTGTGAGGAGGCACTGGTGAATTAACCCAGAACTCCTGGCTGTGGTGGGATTTTTGTGGTTCGATTTTTGCCCAGCAGGCCCTGAGGGGTGAATGCTGTGGGTCTGGCAGGCCCTGAGGGGTGGATGCTGTGGGTCTGGCAGGCACTGAGGTGGGGGTGGATGCTGTGGGTCTGGCAGGCACTGAGGGAGGGGTGGATGCTGTGGGTCTGGCAGGCCCTGAGGGGGTGGATGCTGTGGGTCCGTCAGGCCCTGAGGGGGTGGATGCTGTGGGTCTGGCAGGCACTGAGGGAGGGGTGGATGCTGTGGGTCCAACAGGCCCTGAGAGGGGCGATGCTGTAGGCCCGGCAGGCCCTGAGGGGTGAATGCTGTGGGTCTGGCAGGCCCTGAGGGAGGGGTGGATGCTGTGGGTTTAACAGGCCATGAGGGGGTGGATGCTGTGGGTCTGGCAGGCCCTGGGGGGTGGATGCTGCAGAGCCCTGGGGCTGCTTTTCCTTTCTGGCCCATTGGTCGCCATTAGGAAAGCCCTCGGTGCCGCTCTGCCTGCCGAGAGATCCCTCCTGGGCACATTAAGGGAACAGCAGAGCTGGCACAGGAATAACCAGCACCAGCCAAGGACTGCGGGGCCGGGGATGCTGGAGGGTTCTGTTGCTGGCAGACAGTGCAGAGAGCTCAGGAGCAGAGGCTGGGCATGCAGCAAGGGCCAAGTCTCTGTGGGCAGGGACACGTCATAAAGTGCAAGTTGGATAATTTGGAGAATGTGAGTGCAGAGCTTCCCCAGCTCCCACAGCGAGGCAGGCCCAGGGGAAGGAGCCCAGGGCCATTGCCCGAGGTCTGCTCCTGGTGCAGCGTTCTCCCTAAAGACACCGAGCTCCAGCAGCAGTCAGCATTTCTCATTTTTATGTAGCCCCCATAGAAAGTAAAGTTGGTTTCTGCTGACTTCCTCTATAGCCTGTGCATATGCAAGGTAACTTCTCATTTTTGCCCCCTCGGTGAGCAGCTGCTCTGTCTGACAGGATGCCTCAGGGGTTGGTGGTGGAGCACTTCCCCTGCGCTCCCCAGACTCAGCTCCTGGCAGTCCCAGTTCCACCTCTGGCAGGACTGCAGCAGGTTCCTCTTCTGGAAGCTCCTCTGCTCTGCCATTCCCCATTCAGGCTCATGAAAGGCCCGGCTGCTGTTGGAAATGTTTTGCTCTTTGCAGTGGCTTTGGCTGAGCCACCCATCCTGAGGCTCAGAGCTGCCCAGCGAGGCTGCCGGGGCCAGCCCTGCACGGAATGGCACAGGAAGGGCTCTGGGTTCTCCTCCTGCTCTAAATGCAGGAAGAGATGCTCAAGGCTTCACACACTAATGTAAAATAATAAATGAGCTTCCACGAGGGAGAAATAAAACAGAACAAACCAGCTGGTGAAGAAAGACAAGCTAGGAGTAATGGCAAGAACAGGTGCCATGCAGAAATATATTGTGCAAAAATGAGGACTCATTTACACTGTGCAGCCATGAGGCTGCGTGAGCCCCACACAGCTCCTGGCATTCCCCCTTTTCCACTTGGAATAATTAGGAAACATTAATCAGCCAGCTCAGTGCTCAATCAGTTCAGGGAGAACTTGCCCTTCCCATTTTGTGTCCTGGATTTCACACTTCTCTGCTCTCACCTCTGCAGAGGCACAGGAATCACTCAGGGTCCCAGGGCTTTGGCGGCCGCTGTCCATGACAGAAAGCAATTCCCCAACACAGAGTGCAGGGTAATTCAGAGAAAGCACAACCATGGGCTGTGCTCCTAGGTGATGTTGATTTCCGAGTATATTTCTGTTTTCCACTTATTTTACACCTTGGTCTTTCCAGAAGAGCATGAAGTGCTGCAGGGAAAGAGCCCAGCATGGCCAATGAGGTAGGAACTAAACTCCTGCTTCTTGTCAGAGCACTCAATCACTGTTGGGAAAGTCATCACCACCCCAGCAGCTCCCAGAGTTCTTTTTCCAGGGAAATTGCTAAAACAGCTTCAGGAGAGCAAAGCAACATTTCCTCCCACTGCTGTAATTAATATTTTAGGTACGGCAAGAAGCTCCCTGCCCAGAGAGAAGCAAAGGCTGTGGGGTCCATGGAGGGGCCAGCAAAGGGACGTTATGTGCACGTGAAAGGTCAGTGGATGAATTCACGGCCATGGAGAGAAAAGGAAATCACCTGAAGGGATCAGAAATCCTGGGATGGTTCCTGGGCTGGGTCTGTGGCAGGGCTGGGTGAGGAATTCTCTGTCAGCTTCGTGTGGGACAAATGAGCAAAGCTGGGCCAGACGAGCCCTGAATGGAGCTTTAATGAGCAGTGTGCTCAGCTCCAGGATGTCCCCAGGTGATCCCACCCTAAGGATGTCCAATCTCACCCATGCTGTGCTTCTCTGAATGCAGGCAGCGTCCTGAGGGGTCCTTATATCTAAATGTGACACATAAACATATGTGATATGCACATATAAAGATAAAAAGGAAATTTAATTTCCTCTCAGCAGGCACTTCCATTTATCAAAATACCAACAAAATTTCTTCTAGTATTTTCATAGATAAAATTAGTTATTAGATTGAAGTTGCACCAAAGCAGTCATTTGAAAATAACAAAGAATCAGCTTCCCAAATGAGAAATCTCTCTCTTGTGTCATAAAAAACACTTTTCTGTATTACTTTTGGAGAAGTGATGGCTGTTAAATCTTACATAATGTAACACAAGCCTTCCTGAAGTGCTGAGAAAGCCAATTCAGATGGTGCTAGAGTGCCAAGGAACGCAAGGGAAACACTTAGCAATTGAAATTACAAATTGCCTGATTGGAAAAAGGGTTTTCCCAAATCCTTTGAACTGGAGCTGCCTCTTGGCTGCTCGAATGCTCTCACCCCAGCGCTTCCCAAGGTACCTCAGAGGGGAGGGATGTGCAGAGCCCCAGCCTGGCCCTGAGGGCTGAGCCCAGAGAGGCCTTTCCCCCCTGGGGGAGCAGAGGCTGGGAGAGCTGCAGGAGCCCCTGGTGGAGCCTTCCCTGGCACTGGGCTGTCCCTGGCACTGGCACTGTGCTGTCACTGTACTGGCACTGGCACTGTGCTGTTCATGGCACTGGCACTGGGCTGTCCCTCAGCTTCACTCCCCTGGGCTGGCACTGGCACTGTGCTGTCCCTGGCACTGGCACTGTGCTGTCCCTGGCACTAGGCTGGCACTGGCACTGTGCTGTCACTGCCACTGTGCTGTCCCTCAGCTTCAGTCCCCTGGGCTGGCAATCACAGCCAGAAACCTCCAGGGACAGGAGCCAGGACCCCCACAGCCCTGAGCCACCAACACCAGCGAAAGGACTTTTTGGTGTTGAGGAAGGGCTCACACTCCTTTGGGTACCCTGGGTCCCCAAGACAGGACATTTACTCGAGGGATAGTGCTGAAAGAATTCTACCCTTTTTTTGTACATTCAGTTTGGAAGACTGAAGCTTTTTTTGTTTATATACCGTATATTTTTATGAAATGCTTTATTCCCATTTCCCTTTGGTATAATTGGATTTTTCTCAGTAAGCAACAAAATAAAAAAGGAATTTAGAGCGTCTTTTCAGCATTCACTACTTTAAAAGCAAACAATATCCCAACACTTAAAATCAAGAGTGCATTTTGAAAAGCGAGGCAAGGCAGTAACTTGTACTTTAAAAAGCCCTACAAGTTTTATGAAGCTATTTTATTCAGCTCCAGAGTTTCAGGAGGGAAGGAAAAAACACTCAGTCAAATCCAGAATATATTTTTATGGCCGCAAATTTTCTAAAATGAGACTATAGATCTTGTGTTAATATGGGGAGCCTTCAGAAATACACACCCACATGCCAGCACAAACAACACACAGCTCCAGAGATGGATGTCATACAATATTTAAACAGAAAAAATACATAATTCCCAGGGAGGCAGGGCTGGCTCTTTTCCCAGATGGGTTCTCATTCCGACAGCATCAGGAACATGACAGATGTGCTTCTTCCTAATTGTTTGTGTTTGTGGTTTATCTCTCTTGCCTGTGATACTCCAGCAGAAATCTCTCTGTTACCACTCGGTTCCCTCCTGGGAGTTTTTCAGTGGCTGATGCTCAGCAGCAGGACATGAGCCTGCCCAGGGCTCCGAGGGGCCATCCCAGTGCCTCCTGTGGCTTCCCAAAGAGCAGAGACCTCCTGCCCCCGTGGGACCTCCTGCCCCTGTGAGACCTCCTGCCCCCATGGGACCTCCTGCCCTCGTGGGACCTCCTGCCCCCATGGGACCTCCTGTCCCTGTGGGACCTCCTGTCCCTGTGGGACCTCCTGCCCCTGTGAGACCTCCTGCCCTCATGGGACCTCCTGCCCCCATGGGACCTCCTGCCCTCATGGGACCTCCTGCCCTCATGAGACCTCCTGTCCCTGTGGGACCCCCTGTCCCTGTGGGACCTCCTGTCCCCATGGGACCTCCTGCCCCTGTGGGACCTCCTGTCCTCATGGGACCTCCTGCCCTCATGGGACCTCCTGCTCCATGGGACCTCCTGTCCCTGTGGGACCTCCTGCTCCATGGGACCTCCTGTCCCCCATGAGACCTCCTGCCCCCATGAGACCTCCTGTCCCTGTGGGACCTCCTGCTCCATGGGACCTCCTGTCCCTCATGGGACCTCCTGTCCCTGTGGGACCTCCTGTCCCTCATGGGACCTCCTGCCCCCATGAGACCTCCTGTCCCTGTGGGACCTCCTGCTCCATGGGACCTCCTGTCCCTCATGGGACCTCCTGTCCCCCATGAGACCTCCTGCCCCCATGGGACCTCCTTTCCTCCTCCCACAGGAGCTGCAGCCCCCACGAGCCCTCGCTCTTACCTGGGACTGTCACAGACAGGTAACAGGCACGGGGAACCAGAACCTCCTGCACACACCTGTGTCTGTCCTCACCTGTGTGCAGGTACTGGAACCATCTGGGCCTGTCCTCTCTTGGCAGTCTGTGCTTTCCTCCCACCAGGAATCCACCCTGCACAGGCTCTCAGGGTTCCTGATTGTCCTGCCTGTGTCTGACACACCTGGCAATCACAGAACCACAGAATGGCCTGGGTTGCAAGGCTCAAAGCTCATCATTTTCCTACCCTGCCATGGGCAGGGACACCTTCCACCTCCCAGGCTGCTCCCAGCCCTGTCCAGCCTGGTCTTGAACACTTCCAGGGATCCAGGGGCAGCCACAATTACTCTGGGCAGTCTGTGCCAGTACCTCCACTGCATGTAAAAAAATGAAAAGTTTAAAGTGACCAAACAGCCTGGACAGAGATGTCTTCCAGGCCTGGAAAGCCTCTTCCTTCTCCTGTGCAGATGATTTATTGCCCCCTCAATGCAGATCAGTGGGCAACTGAATATATTCTTTATATTTAAATGTATTTTTTTCTGTACGGACTCAGCTATGAAACTTTTTTTTCCCTCAATTGCACTAATTTTCAAGGATGCAGTTGTTTATTTGCCACCCCTGAGACCACCTAGGAGGTTTAGGACTCTCAGTGCCTTCAGATGTTTGCTCTGGGTTCATCAAGTGTCCTCAGCAAGCCCCAGAACAGAGAAGCTTTTGGTGCCAGATGTTCCCTGATGTAACTCACGCATCCCTGACCTTTCCAGGCTCAATTCATCACTAGTCAATCAGCCTCACGCAGAGCACAAAGGTCTCCTTTCTCCTGTTTCCAGGAGCGGGACTGGGCAGCATCAGGAATGTTTGCAGCAGGAATGACCAGCAAGCAGATGATCCCGCCGGCCGGCCGTGCCAGCCTGGAAATACGAGGAACTACAACCGCTCCCTTGCTATTTTGAGATGTGAGCGATTTCCGTGTGTTTTGTGGAACTTGGAGAAACAGCCCCAGCGCAGCCGCTCCCGAGCCGCGGAGCCGCGTCTGAGCAGGAGCGCTGCGGACGCGCGGGGGCGCGGCAGCCCCGCCGCCGGCACCGCAGGGGCACGGCACGGCACGGCACGGCACGGCACGGCACGGGCACCGCACCGGCACGGGCACGGCACGGCACGGGCACTGGGGGAGCGGGGCCCGGGAGAGCGGGGCCCGGAGCGCTGGGGCGGCACAGCCGGGCCGCACCGCTGGGCACAGCTGGGCACAGCCGGGCCGCACCGCTGGGCACAGCCGGGCCGCACCGCTGCCTGGGACTGCACACGGCAACGGAGTCCTTACAGCCAGCACACCAGTGCGGGCGGTGGGGACGGCCCGTGTGTTCCCGGAATGGGAATGTTCTGGGAACGGGGATGTTCTGGGAATAGGAATGTTCTGGGAACGGGCACTCACCACAGCGATGACTCCCTCGCTGACCATCAGCACTCAGCGTGGGTCTCTGTCCCTACACCCTTTTCCCCCCAAAGCCCACTTTTCCAGGATGCTGAGATGCTGTGCCAGCTTGCACATCCCTGGGGCAGGCTGCACCTGCCCTCACAGGATGTGGTGAGTTAAGTCAGCTTTTTTCCCCCCCAACTTCCTTCATTTGTGGCACTCCACGAGCCCCGTTCCCCTTTTCTGCAGCCGCAGACAGTGTGAGCTCAGAGTGAGCCACCCTCCTGCAGACAGCCCTGAGCCAGCAGCCTCCTCCTCCCCATCCCGGGACACCCCGGCCTGCTTGGAGCATCCCCCTCCTCTGACCCCCCCAGCCCATCCCTGCTGTGCCAAGCCTTCACCCCTGGCCCTGGGTGGCAATGGTGTGTAGGAAGCTGAGCCCCTAGCAGGGGTGGCAATGGTGTGTAGGAAGCAGAGCCAAGCCTGTGATATGAGCTGCCACCATTTTTCATGGGCGTCATTAAGGGATGTCTGCCCTAAAGTTTTATTTCAAGGGCTAAAGAAGATACAAAGGGTGAAAAGCAGAGAGACAGGAGAAGCACAAGGTAATCACAATCAGATGTCTTTACATACCAGCTGTTTGGCAATGCCACAGGGGCACTGCCAGCCTGGCACAGCTCAAGAGAGGCAACCCTTGTGAGTTTTTTCCCTTGCAGGCTCGGAGTCTTCATGACCAGAGGCACTGCAAAACTTCAGCACCTATCAAGGCTGGGAAATAACACTCAGACAACCCTGTCTAGACAAAGCCATCCTCTGAACGTACGAGAGAGGAGATCACGATGGTTAGAGGTGGCATGCTGCTGTGTGAAGTGACATTGTGTCACTGTGCCACCGTGTCACAGGCCCTGTGCTGAGCTCTGTGTGATCCCAGCACTGCCCTGCAGTCACACACACGGAATCACACAATCAGTCAGGCTGGAAAAGAGCTCTGGGATCATCGAGTCCAACCTGTGACCGAACATTGTCACCCAGACCAGAGCACTGAGTGCCACATCCAGTCGTTCCCTAAACACCCCCAGGGACAGTGACCCCCCACCTCCCTGGGCAGCCCATTCCAATGGGTAATCGCCCTCTCTGTGAAGAATTTCTTCCTAATGTTCAAAACTTCCCCTGGTACAGCTTAAGGTGCTCCCAATAGTGAGAAAAGCCATTTAAAAGCTGTTTTCATCTCTCTAGAACCAGCGTGTTAGCAATGCCAGGGACATCTCATGGAAAGCTCAGAGGCAGAACGACCGTCCATGTTCTCCACACAAAGGATTCGTTCCTGTCCCTGCTGTCCCCCGGCTGAGCAGGGTGCTGGGTGAGCTGGGTGCTGGGTGAGCAGGGTGCTGGGTGAGCAGGGTGCTGGGTGAGCTGGGTGCTGGGTGAGCAGAGTGCTGGGTGAGCTGGGTGCTGGGTGAGCAGGGTGCTGGGTGAGCTGGGTGCTGGGTGAGCTGGGTGCTGGGTGAGCAGCTCCAGCAGCAGCAAACCTGCTGCCCTCAACAGTGCCCATGCTGCCCTAGCTCCGGCATCCGAGGGCAGCGCTCCCTCCAGCAGCCATCCCCAGCGTGTGCAGGGCTCTCTCCTCAGCTGACAGCAGGAAAATAAATCGCAACGCTGGTTCTTCCGCAGCACCTCCACCCAGGAGAGCTGCTCGGCCCTCGCAAGAGCTCATCAGAGGGAAGTTGTGCCCGGCAGGGAGGGCTGTGCCCACGCCGAGGGCGTGCCCAGGTGAGTCAGAGCGCAGGTGAGTCAGGCTGTTCCAGGGCTGCGGCACAGCGAGAACAGATCTGTCAACACCCCTGGGCACCATCGGTGTCTGAGGCCAAGCGCAGGTGCCGCGAGGGGAGCAGGACCTGCAGGTGTCAGGGGAGAGGGACTGGCCCGGCACCGCGGGGGCTCAGACCCGCTGTGAGGGCACCGCCGTGCCCCGGGCACCGTGAGCGGTGTGAGGGCACCGCCGTGCCCCGGGCACCGTGAGCGGTGTGAGGGCACTGCCCTGAGCCCGGCGGAGGCACGGCCCCGGTCCCTGCCCTGGGTTCGCACAGCCCTTCCCGCCGCTGGGACAGGGACCAGGACCGGGACTGGGACCGAGACTGCGATCGGGACCGGGATCAGGAACGGGACCGGGACCAGGATCGGGAACGGGACCGGAACCGGGGTGGGGTCCAGGTTTGGGCTCGGTCCCGGGACCCGCCCGGACACACCCACGCGCCGGGGGCGGTGTCTCGGGCGGTGCCCCGGCCCCGCCCCGCCGGAAGTGACGCGCCAATCACGGCCGCCCGCTCGCTCCGCCGCGAACAAAAGGGATTTTCACCCGCGGCCCCGCCCACCGCGCCGTCTCATTGGCTCTGTCTGCCCTCGACACGCCTCCCCAGCGGCGGATTGGCTGGCCGTCGCGGCGGCGGCCGCGCTGATTGGCGGGCGCGCCGTCGGTCAGCGGGCGGGGCGGGGCGGCCGATGGGGAGCGGAGCGGCGGCGGAGGCGGCGCGGGGCCGGGCAGGTCGGTGCGCTGGGGCGGGTGCGGGTCCCGCTCTCGGCTCGGGCCGGCCCGGCGCATTTCGGCCCGACCCGGCGCGGCGCTGCCCCCGCGGGTGGGCAGAGGCAGGTGCGGGGCGGCCCGGCCCGCGGGGGCTGAGAGGGGCGGTGGCGGCGGGGCCGGGCTCCGCTGCGGGCGGGGGCGGCTGCGGTCGGGACTAAGGCGGCGGGGAGGGGGCGGCATCGGGGCCGAACGGGGAGATCGGGGGGCGCGGAGGCCGGGGGGCGTTACCGGTATCGGGGCGTTGCTGCCCGGTCCAGCCGGGAGGCGATGGAGCCGGTTGTTGCTCCCCGCTCCCGCTGCCTTCCCCGCGGGCCCGGTGCGGCGTTTCCCTTTGTTCGCCGCGGGTGTACCGGGCCGGTGCCGCGCGGGAGCCACCGAGCCCGGCCCTGCCGCCCCCTCCGCGGCGCCGGTCCCGGCGCCGGTCCCGCACGGTGCTGGTGCCGGTCCCGCACGGTGCCGGTGTCGGTGTCGGTGCCGGTCCCCGCAGCCCGGCCGTGCCGCCGGCGGCTGCAGTGCCCGGTGTCCCGGGCTGACCCGCGCCGTTCGGCCGTCCCGGGGCCGGGGTCAGGAGCGATCGTGCGGCGGGAGGGGCGAGGCTGCCCGGGCAGGGGCTGAAGGTCAGAGCAGCCGGGGATGGTTCCCGTTCCCTCGCACGGAGCTCCGGGTGCTGCTCAGGGGCTTCAAGGACCCGCACAAAACCCACGCTCAGAATTTTGCTAATTTAATTCCTTCTGAGTATTGCTTCAAAAACTAATGGGGTGAGGATGGGTTTTTTTTGTGGGTAATGTCCTTTCTCCTTTAGGGTGAGATACAAGGATGCAGGAAATATAAACACTTCTTATTTTAACCCAGTTCTCCACAGCTCTGATGCAATGCCAGGTAGCATTGTGGATACACAATTATTAAACCTATGTTAGCTTTTTTTCATTACATAAACACATGTAATTATCGAAACAACTCCATCACCACCCGATACACGCAGAAGCAGTTTTGGGAACTTGTCTGTCAGGACTTCTCAGACTGGTCATTTAGGTTCTCCCGTGAATGTGATTACACGACTGCCTGTGCTGACTCCTGGAAAATATCAGCTCCTCTTCAGGAAAGAAAATTGAGCTGATTCAGGATTATTGACATTGTGGCATTGTTGCATTGGTGTAGCTTTAGGAAATACCCCCTCTCAGAGGAAGAGGGAACAACAAGCTTGGTTCTTCCTGATGTTTTTTTTAAAAAGTAGAAGAGTTTTGAGCCAAGGGCTCGCGGAGGATCTTGAAGCTTCCCCTTGACAAGCTGCCCTCCCCATGCCTGGGGCTGTGCATTCAGCTCCTCTTTGGTCCCTGCCCCTGACTCCAGCCCTGCTGCAGTCGGTGGGTGAGGCTCTCCTGTGCTGGCAGCATTCTTTCAGGTGGTTCCTGCCCTGTGTGTGAGCCCGGTGCAGGGTGAGCCCGGTGCAGGGTGAGCCCAGTGCAGCGTGGCCTGGCACGGGTTCATAATCCCTGTGCTGTCAGTGAGGCTGCGGAGGAGCTGCCAGGGCTTATCTGCTCTGTTCCTCAAGTGGCACATGCCAGAGATAACTCCCCTGCTCTGCTGGCTCAGGGGTTCTACGTACACTTAAACTGCTCTGGGTGGTTATTTCCAGTTAAATACTGGGAAATAACTTTCTTAGAAAAGTTTTGTCTCCTTGGGGGGTGGGTTTGGGTCTGTGCAGGAGACTCCAGTGGTCCATAGCTGAAGGGAAGCTCACCTTTAGGCAAGCAGAAAGTGATTATCTTTGTTTGTGCTCGAAACTCTGGCTTATTGTCCAAAAATGGTGGTGTATCTCAGGCTCAGGGGAAATATTTATATCATCAGACTAAACAACAAGGTCTTTGTGGTTTGAGATCTGTGTGAGCGCACCCAGTGTGTTTCCCTGGATGTAAAGGGGTAATGTGCCCTGGGAATTGCTGGATCTTTTTTCTGATGCTGGGAAACTGGAAACTGGGGCTGTGCATCTCTTGGTTAAAGGTTTGGAAATAGAGGGTCAGGTTCCCCAGCTGAAGTGCCCAGATCCCTTTGGTAGAATGGGACTGTTTGCAAGGAGGAGAGCTGGGTAATTTAATAGGGTTGGCATGATCTTCTGATAAAAAGTGGGATGAGGGAAGGCACAGGGATGTGTAGCTTGAAAGCAGCCATGGAAAGGTCAGCTCAGGAGCCTGGAGGGCTGGGAATGGATTTGGATTTAGATTTGGAATGGGGAAAAGGAGCTCAAATACGTGCCTGTTGGCTCTTTGACCCAGAGATGCTTCTTGCTCCAGTAAAATAATAACATCAAATGAATAGGGCTTTTTTCCCACCCCAGTTTTCAGCTCCCAAGTGCAGAGTGGCCCTTAAAGGGAATGCTTGGGATTGTGATCCTTTCAGTGTAACAGAAATCTGCTGGGGTGCTCTGGAAGTTCCCTGCAGGTCACTGGAGAGTGCAGGTACATTTTGGTGGGGTTTTTTAGAGCAGTGACTTCATTTGTTGCATATGCTCCCTCAGCAGTAAGGATACAAACAAAGCAGGCAGAGATCTTCTCTTGCAGCAGGCTGCACATGAGGAGGCTGAGGCTGCACCACTGATACACCTTTAATGTTGCCTCTTGGACAAATGATGGCTGTGCAAACTGGCTCCTGCTCTTTATTTCTCTTAAGTATTTTTCCCTGTGTATTTTAGGACAGGGCTTGTTTATGTTATTAAGCGCATTAAAGACTCCAGAGGCAGGGTAAGAATAGCACGGCTGATTCCTGTGGCACTGGGAAGTACAATGGGAGTAGTTAGAATATAGAGTAGAAATTATTGCTGCCCTGACTGATAGCTTTAAAATACCAGACTGCAGCTGGTGGCTGTCCTGGCTGTAAGACTGAGCTCTTTGGTAGCTCCTGGGGAGATGCAGCTGCACGTTTCCACATCATCTCTTTTCAAGAAAAAAGCGTGGATGCAGTCATGGTGAGAGTCCATGTTCAACTCTTACTGTCCTGGGGTAACAGAAATATATGATACACTTTGTTCTAAGATCTCCAAGGGTTCTCCTTTTTTGTTCTGGTTTATAATGCCCCAGCACCGCTGTAACTTGCTGAGTATCAGCAATAAAAGTTGTTCCCCATTGGTATCGGTTCAGTCTTAGAACCTGTGAATTTAGTCTGAGCAAGTGCAGAGAATGTTTTGAAATCAATCTGTGCAGCTCCTAAGCAGAAGTTTGGATATTCCACATCTGAAGGCTGCCTAGGGAGATGCTGCAGCTTTGACATAAGCACCAACACAAACATGGTAAATACCAAAGATGAGAACCAGGCTGTGTCTTTTCTCACTCTGTGTGGCTACTTCTTTTTGTTTTAGCGTTTCTTTGCTGCTTCTGTTGCTCTCTCTTCTTTTTAAGATGACCAAGCTGTAAATCTCACTCCTTCCACGAGGTCTCAGCTCCCCATGGTGACAGAGCCCTGCAGCTGAGGGGGGTGGCCAGGCTCCCACCCTGACATCTCTGTCAAGGTCCATTGACTGACCAGAAGGGATCAGTGCTGAAGAGTGACCAGCACTGCCCTGGCCCACAAAAATGGGATTTTAGTCAATACAGTGAGTTTCCTAAATTGTGCCTTTGTGCCAAGTCTAGATCAGGGGTTTTGGACACGATGACAAATATGAACGGATTTCCTGAACGTTCCACTTGTGGATTTTCCTCTTGAATATGTGACTGGATCTGCAGCAGGGAGATCGTGCTGACACATCTGTGGTGTCCAGTTCAGTTTGGGAACAGAGATGCCATGCTGACACACCTGTGGTGTTCAGTCCAGTCTGGGAACAGAGATGCCATGCTGACACACCTGTGGTGTCCAGTTTGGGAACAGAGATGCCATGCTGACACACCTGTGGTGTCCAGTTCAGTTTGGGAACAGAGATGCCATGCTGACACACCTGTGGTGTCCAGTCCAGTCTGGGTTTGGAGCAGGCAGTCCTGGTCACTTCTGGCATTCCCTTGAGCAGCCCTTGCCAGTGGCAGGGTGAGCCAGGAGAGCCTGGAGGAAACGTTGCTGCTGTATGGAATTTCATGTCAGACACTGTGAGGCAGGAGTGTGAGTGTGTGGTGAGACACTTCCCTGCCTAGCAGAGGGGCACAGAGCAGATTTCTGATTTTTCTTGCTCTGTGAAGACTGCAGAACTTTCTGTTCCCAGCGACTGGAAAACTGCTCTGGCACAAACAAGACAGAACTTGCTTTTGTGTGTAACTCTCCAAGGCACAGTTATGCAAATCAGTTGTAAGGAGCAGTGACTTCAGACAAACTAGACTTGAGCTGAATGTTTTAGCTGGATAGGCTTCTCCAGCAGGGGCTGATTTAACCCTTTATCACTTGCCACTGGAGTTTGATATTTCTGAGTGGCTTCTTCGTGCTGCAGCATTTTCTGCGTGACACGAAGTGGGATTAAAGATGGGCATGACTTGGACTCAGGAAAGTGTATTTGATGGCTGTGCAAAGCACAGAAATGTATCAATGGGTATATTTGTGTCAGAGACAAGGATTTAGTCTGAAATTATTTCCATTTTTAACAAAATGTAATTAAAAGGCTCTTCACTGGACAGCGTTAAGTGTATCAGCAGAGATGCAAGGGAATATAAAGTTTCTTTATGTGCAGTTCAGATAATGGATCTCGTATGTAGGCAGTGAAATTATTTTTAATAAATGATGCTGATATTGAAAGAGTTTGAAAGAGTAGTAATGAAGTGTGTGTTTTCTGTGGCATTGATTTTTGTGGAGTGGTTTGGGCCAGTTCCATCAGTGGATAATGGCATTCCCAGGAAGGGAATCCCAGCACTGCAGCATTCCCATCTCTGCTGGGCTCGTGTGGGTGGCCCAGTTTGGCCCTCACTCATCCCAGCTCCCCAGTGATGTTTGCAGCTGTGTGAGGCAGATGTGTCAGCAATATGACTTTTAAATATCCATGGTTTTCCCCTCTCCTGTTAACTTTGGCTGCTTCTGGCTGAATGTTGTCCAGTCCTGTTAGCCTGCACGTTCTGCCATCACCATCTGGGTGTGCAGATGTTCCTGTCCCCTGGGACAAGGTGACAAATGCATCTTCTACAACTGGTCTTGGAAGCTGGAGAGAAAATTGTCCCCCCTCAGGGCAATTCGCAATCCAAAAAACAGGAAGTTAAATGGAGATTATATGTCATAGCTTCAAATACTGATCTTAATGTCCAAAGAAATACCCACTAAACCAGGTTTCATTATTTTCCAGGTTTTCAGGATGAATCTGGAAAAGCTCAGCAAGCCAGAACTCCTGACGCTGTTCAGCATTCTTGAGGGAGAATTAGAAGCAAGAGATCTTGTCATAGAGGCTTTAAAGGTGGGTTTTAATTACCAGGATAAGAAACAAGCATGACAACAGTACTGCTGTAAGTTCTGCACTTGCATCCAAGGTGAAGTTCAGAGGTAAAGATTTATTACTGGTTCAGAACCCCATTTTAATATCTGGATTACATAATTAAATGCTCTATATAATTTTTGTTTTGGAATTCATGTTGGAAGCTGGCTGCAAGAAGCATTTTGGTGTTGGAGTACAGTGTTGTGTGTGTGTTTCCATCCTTTCTGATAAAGAACCGTGTGTTTCTGCTGTGTAAAAGCTCTACCAGAATTCCTTGGTAGGTTTTTTTTCTCCTTTAGCAAGGAGGGCTGCTTAAAGCAGAAACTCTTCTCTCCAGGAGGGATCACAGATCAGTCTTTTAGTGACAACAGCGTCACACTAAGTAAAAAGCATCCAGGCTTTGTGTTGACTAAGCCCCCATAAGCTGGCACTGCTGAGAGCAGCAGCCCTGAGTGCTCAGTGACTTTTTCTTTCCCTTTGCTGGCACGAGCATCAGTGTAACCTTGCAGTGAGGTGAATGCCAGCTAAAAGTGCTCCAAAAAGCCAGTTCCAATCGGTGTCAGTGCAGCTGAGGTCGTGGTGCTGTGGGAGCCTGTGCTGGGAGGGGCAGGGGTGCTGCTGGAGCCCTTTCTGGGGTGCAGGGGAACTGCCTGGGGTGGTGTGAGCTCTGTGCTGCTGGAGCCCTTCCTGGGGTGCAGGGGAGCTGCCTGGGGTGGTTTTGGTGAGCTCTGTGCTGCTGGAGCCCTTCCTGGGGTGCAGGGGAGCTGCCTGGGGTGGTTCTGGTGAGCTCTGTGCTGCTGCTGCCCTGCACTGGGAGGGGCTGTGCTGCTCTCTGCACAGTTTGCTGGGTTAATACTGAGCCTGGAAGTTATTTTAGAAAATATATTGTCCCTGTGTAATTCTGCTGCTCTGTGAAGCAGCACTCAGCCTCAGTAAAGTGGAAAAACATTGGCATAAATGATGGCAGGGGTCGATTTTGGAAGAAATTAGTTGTGTGAGGGTTGAATCCTGAAGGCTGAATCAAGCTGACCTGTCACTGCTCATGATGTATAAAACTTCAAAGGAGGAATGGCACTTGCAGGCCTGAGAGCTGCAGGGGCTTTTCCAGCCAAAGCTTCTCCAGGTTGATTCCAAACATCTTTTAGGAGGCGTATCCTTCTCCAGAGGGATCGGGATGCTTATGTTTGTTGTTGGTTACTTTTGCATTTAGATAATCCTTTTATTTTGGAGGAATATTGTTGCCCTCTGGAAACAATTGATCAGGTGGAAGGTTTGTTTTCTGTTTTGAGGCACTCATGCAGGTTTCTGCTCTGTCCTGAGATGGTTTTTTCACTGTGTGTGGTCAGAATGCATTACCAGAACAAGCCTCCCTTCAGCATTTCATGTGAAATGTGAACAATGGAGAGAGACCATGGGAGGAAATGCAGCAGCTCCATTCCAGAGCTTTTTATTACCTACCTTGCAGTAGTGTAAAGCAATTATCTTTCCTGTTGAAATTTAACCTGCAGTTCCCTCTTGTGCGAGGGGATTAATGCAGCAAGAATACCCTTTGACATAATTTGTCAAGTACTCATAACTGAGAAGAAATTAAAGGAAATTGTAACCTAGGCTTGGTAATTATGGAGTATAAAATACTGAGCTAATCAGAGGTTAGGGCTATCTTCCCCTTCCTCTGTCAGGGACGTGCTGTGGTGTTTCACCTCGGGATTGTGAGGAAATCTGGGGGTGGTGGGAAAGGCCAATGAAAGCTCCAAATCCAGGCTGGCTCTGGCTGCCTCCTGAGAGTGATCAGGGAAAATTGGCACCCCTGGGATGTGGCCTGTGCCTGCAGCCTGTGAGATGCTGGAGGTCCCCAGCTGTGCTGCTCCTGGGCTCCAAAATCTCGTTCCCAGTGATGTGCAGCCTGGCCTGGCTCCCTGCTGGCAGCAGCTCTGCTGCCCTTTCAGTGCAGGGAAGGAAAAGTCATGGAACTGCTTCATCTGGTGCTGGGCAAGGGTTCAGCAGCAGAGAGCGTCCAGCTTTGCTTTGTCCATTTATTTGGAATATAGAGCTCGAGAAACTCAGGCCTTACACTGTTTCTGTCATTGTTTGCTGATAGTAACTGTGGCAACAGCTTCACCATGCCTCACTGCCTGAGAGACTCTGTGTGACTAATTAAAGGAAACCTTGCTGGTCTGTGTACTCACGTTTTGATGCATAAAAGTGCTGCCCTGAAGAAAAAACAAATCCTAAGGCTGAATTAAAGATTTGCACTCTTGAGAACATTTAGTTTGACTTGCATATATTGGACAAATGGAGTTGTAATTTACACTGAGGGGCTGGGGGAAGCTGCTTGTTCCACACACAGAGGAAGTGTCTGACGTGGTCTCACAGCTCTCCCAGTTCCCCCAGTGCTATGGACAGTGTATATAATAGATATGATTTTATATTTATTTTTATTTTTATATATATATATGATATTATTATTGTATTGTTATTATATTATGTTATATATGATATATAATAATAGATATGTAATCCAGTGCCTTGGCTGCTGGATTCCTTTGGAGGAGTAAGGGTTTTATGTTAAATAAAACATTTATTTTCTGGATTTCTGTTGGAAGCAGGTGGAGTTGAGTCCTCTGAACTTTCTTGGGGGATTGCATACTCCTGAACCACAGCAGCGATTTTCTCCAGCTGTTATGTTAAATGCAGAGATGTCAGTGGTTGGAAATCAGAATTTTATCTGCCTGTTTGCTCCCCACATAGTAACAAAAACACATTTCCCTTCAGATTTAAATGGTTCTGAGCTCTGGCTGTTTGAGTGAATTCCTTTGGTACATTATAGAAAAGGACAGGCACTGGCAGAGGAAGAATACCTTAATTTGTAAACATGTGCTGTGGCTGTAGTACAGTCTGCAATAATTGATATTCCTGCACGCTCAGAGACAAACGTTCCGTATCTGGCATTTAGCAGAGGGAATCCATGCATGCAGATGACAAAGCTTAAAATAGTTTTCTTCTCCCCCATGGCATCAGGCACTTGTAGCTGGCACCGGCCCCGTTTCTCTCTGTGTCAAAATCGAGCTGCTGAGCTGGGCATTCCAGACTCTGCTGGTTGAGCTCCCTTCTTTTTTCTCCTCTATTCACCCCCTCTCCCCACATCCTGACCCTTTTTCCTTGCTGTCTGACAAACTGACTGTATGCAAAATATTCTTTCCCAATGCTTCGGTTTGCTTCCTCTGTTTTAAAACCTCTTTGGAAAAAAAATGTTGGTTTTTTGTTTTGTTTTGTTTTTTTTTTTTGCCTGAAAGTAGCTTCCTGTCCACTACATAAATCTCAATGTTCTCCTTGGAACAGATTTTAAGCCTCACTTCTTATTGTGCTCCTTTTCCTGTAGTTATAATTGTGTTTATATCTTCCAAAAACCCCAGATGCTGTCAGAGAGTTGCATAATCCTGAGTTAGACTCTCAGTCCTTATTGCTGTGTAGGAAGGGCTGCATGAAGCCCAGGTTCACCTTCTGAAACAGCAACCACGGCTGGAAACAATTCAATATTTAAATGCATCCCTATGGCTGGGTTAGCACTTGGTTCCCTCCTCCCTGCTCTTCTAAAGAGAGTTTTTCATACATTAGAACTGAAGTTCTGTTTACTTTTAGAAAACAGGAAACAGCTCTCTGGCTTATTCTTTTATGTTAATAAGGCCTCGGGCAATTTACACTGGAATAGAAACTATTTTGTGTTAATGACTGGGAGCTGGAATTCATCATCTCTGCTTCTGAGTTCAGTGATTCACCATAAGGCAATATTAATGCAAAACTAGGTGCTGTTTGGTAGTGGATTTAGAAATTAGGTTTAAAGTGCAGCTTCAAAAACTTAAGTCTATTTCTTGTTTAAACAAAAAAAAAGTTCAGTAATACAAAACCTTCCTGCAGTTAAATCTTTCACAGATGGGGCAAATTGGGCTTATGCATCTCTTAGCAGTGTTCCCATGGGTGCTGTCCTGCTGGAGTGCAGGCATTCCTCACAGCTTCTCTTGCAAGCCTGGGGCAGTTTTTGTTTATTCCTTGTGTGAAGCACCAGGGTTTGCCAGCATCACTCCAAACCTGCCTCTGCTCACCTTCACTGCCCCCAGGTGTGCTGGGCAGGGCAGACAGGTGTGGGACTGACTTCTGTGCTGGAAGGGCTCCTGCTCTGGATTTCAGCAGCCTGGGGGCCGCTGGGCTCCCCAGGTTTGGGGTGACCCAAGTGCAGCTGCTTCAGCCCCTGCACCACCACCCCAGGGTGCTGGGGCCAGGCACTGCCAGCCTGGCACTGCCAGTTGTCACTGCCAGTTGTCACTGCCAGCCTGGCACTGCCTGTCCCCAGAGGTCCCCAGGGAAGGAGGTGCAATTTCGTGCTGCTTGGCATTTCCTGAGAAAACTGCTTTTATTTTTCAAAGCTGATAACAGCTCTTACCTGGGCCAGTGTGGGTGGCTCTCGTTTATCAGGTCAGCTCACTCCATACAGTGATGGCAATTTGAACAGTTTGCTTGGTGGCTCTGTGCCTGGCATTGCTGCAGAGCTGCAGCTCCTGCAACGCTGCAAATCCCACTGCAGCACTTGGACATTCATTTCTGGGCAAAGCAAGTGGTCCCACCCCCATTTCCCTCCTCTGTCAGTGCTGCTGTGACCTCAGCCTGTCTTTATTCCCAACTTCTGTCTCTGGGGAGAGAAGCTCATAAGGAAGTTGAAGGCAGTGAGGAGCTATTTAAAGCTTATTCCTCTCTCTGCTGCATGAAGGAGGAACTTCTGTGCACATTATTACTGGAGAACTGCAAACTCAGTAGCTGCAGTTAATTAAGAGTGTGTTTGTCTTGTACCGAGGGTTAAAACCTGAACTCTGAAATTACAGGGAAGAGGAATGCTCTGCTTGATGTCCAAAAAACACTTGAAATAAGTCTTGGAAATTCCCTGTTTGATGTTCCAGTAAAACAAGTTGTAAAGATTCCTGAAGAGAGAGAGAATATTCTGTCACATAAACAAGGTTTCAGTAGAAGGAAATATTTTATTAAAAAAAATACAGAAATAGGTTATGAGGAACATTCATCCCAAAACAGCCTAGAAATCCCAAGAGGAAACAGCAGCTTTTTCCTAACAAAGCAAAGCCTTTGCTTTGCCTGCCTGCACAGGAAACATCTTTTCAGTTGGGTCAGAAATTGCTTCTGCCCCATAAAATGACAATTCTCTCTTCCCAAACAGACTAGCAGTGGTCCATTACCCAAACCTGAGCTCACAGCCAGCCAGTTTCACATGGAACCCTCTCTGCTTGTGCCTAATCTTTCCAGTCTTCTGGAATTTTATTTCTAATGGTAGTTCACATTTAGAGTTCCTTCTTGTTTTTAAAGGCACCTCAAGTTTATATGTTATCTTCTTTTCCTGTTGGGAGAGGTCAGTTTAATACTCTTGAAAACTGCTGAATAATCCATTTAGTTGCTTCTGGAATTTGGGTATTTTGGTGGGAAGTTCACATTTCTGCGTGTGTGAGATGACAGAGGTGGAGGCACTGAGTTAGAAGATGTAATTGCACAGAATTGCATCTTCACCACTGCTGATGCTGGAGGTATGCAGGTCATCTCTGGTGTTCAGATGAGATTTTCCCCTCCTTAACTGACACTGTTTTGTAATCTTATTTCCTCTTTATTTAAGCTTGATTTTCAGTGGATTTGTGTTTTTGTGCTGGCATCTGAGATCTGGGTTGATTTTTTCACTTTGGGCTCTCTTCCATCACCAAGTTTCTGTTCTGAAAGTGGCACACCAGCAGTATTTAAGGCAGGATCCAGTTCAGACAGGACAGAATCAGAGGTGCTGAGGATGTTTGGACGTGGCTGCAGTGGCAGGAGCTGAGCTGCAGAGCTGCCCCAGGGAGGAGTCACCCACGCCTGTATAAAATAACCCCTGCAGATGATGGCCCTGTGAGTTCATTTTCCAGGAGCTGCCTCAGTGATTTAGGTGGCCCAGGTGGCTGCTGTGTGGGACCTGTGGCACGGAGGTGTCACAGCCTGGAAAATCCCCATTTGCATTTCCAAGTGCTCCCCAGTGCCAAAGCACTGCGTTTGTTTGTGCAAACGTCCTGTGGTCGGTGTAGGATGACCTGGTTAAGACTTTTTCTAGTCTAGACAACTTTAATTAAATGTTTATGCTCTGCTGGCTACTAAGGAAGAATAGCTGGACTTGAGAAGGCTCTTAGTGTTGTGATAGTCTCATGTGTTTGTCATGCTAGTTCAGGAAAATACTTAATTGCCCAGAGTAGCAAGGAAGAACTTCTTGTTCTTTCCCAAACAGGAAATAAACCACCCCACTGAATTCAACAGAGTTCAGAGCCCAGAGCTGTGAGGAGCAGAGGAAAACGTGGCTTTTGTTACACCTTCAGTGCTGCAAAAATCACCTTAATGTCAGGTCTTGGAGCTCTTGTTTGGTAGAACTTGCCCAGCAGTAAAGCAGGGTTTGTTTGCCCAGTTGTTTACCCTGGTGCCCTTCTGGAGGGTCTCTCCCTTGTTCTGTGTGGAATGTCCAGCATGGGATGAGTTGGGATTAAGCTCATCTGTCAAAGCAGCAGGGCCAGCTGGATGGAGATCCCAGTTCATTTTTACAGACTTATTAATGCTTGAGTCACTTAGAAATTCCCTCCACACTTGCATGGAGCTTTCATTGAGTCATTTTTATAAATACTTCAGAAAAACAGAAGATTCCCTGTTCCTAAAAAAAAAAAAAAAAAAGTAGTTTTTCCTGTGATTCATTAAATCAGGGCTGCCCATTACCCAGGGCTGATCTTTTCCTTCCTCTCCCTTTTATTATTGTGTAAAGTTAGAACAATATCTGAAGCTCTGATCAAAGGTATCCACAGTTCCAGATGGGTGCTGCAGATAGGGAGGGAGGGGTGTCTGTCAGTGTGAGCTGCTCCTCTGTGTTTGTTTGCTGCAGGGTTAAAATCCAGCTCCAAACTGGAATCACAGGACGGATGTCTCTAATTTGGTCATGGAGAAGATATTTTGGGTTGGGTTTTTTTATGCCTCTTGTCAAGGTAATGCAAACACTTTTCCTTTTAGGAGCAAAAATAATTTTTTTGTTGTTTATTTCATGTTAATCACATGGCTGCTTTTCAGAATGCAAATCAGCAAATCTCACCAGCTCTTTGAGTAAACCAAGTTTTATTGTTTAACTCTCCCTGTTCCAGTGCAGCTCTGCCAGCTGCAGTGTGGGGATGTCCCACAGTTCTGACTCCTGCTCTTGTGTGCTCCAGGGAAGCGTTTGTGGTTTTGACACTGGGACATCACAAAAGAGCCATTCCAATAAGTGCTGGCTTCTGAGCTGCCTTTTCACTTGAGTCAGGCTCAGCCTTTCCCATCTGAATGATGTCCTTGTGCAATCCCATAAGAAATGGGTGACACTTTGCCATTCCTGTTCCCTGGAGGGTTTCTGGGAGGCTCAGAGCGAGGCTGGCACGGCTGTGCCTGCGTTCAGAGCAGGAGCTCTGTTCTGCTGGGTGCCATCCCAGCCCCTGTGTTCAGAGCAGGAGTTTTGTTCTGCTGGGTGCCATCCCAGCACCAGCACAGCTGGGCTGGGTGGGACTCACCCTTGGAGCCCTCCAGCAGCTCCAGAAGCTGCTGTGCTTGGCTTGGGCTGGGTTATTTGCTGGGGGCAGAAGGGGGAAGCACACCTGAGGAGGTGCAGATTTGTTTGGAGCCCTTGCCCAAGGGAAAAATGTGTCTCGTGTGTGCTGTGGCAGGAAAAGCACATTGAGGGTCAGACCCCTTCTGTGGGTCACACAAGCTGGAATCTGTTGTAAATTAAACACTTGGATAAAGGTCCTGGGGCTCACTGTTGCCTTTCAGGGGTCTCGTGCAGAGGATCAGCCCCACCTCTGTGGCCTCACTGGGGACATGCCAGTGCAGAACAGGACAGTCATTTTTACACTGTAGGAAAGAAAAGGCACGAGCTGTGGTGGGAACCAGCCCTTGCAGCACAATACAAACAGGAGGAACCAAGCTGAAGCCTCATTCAGGTGTTATTCCTTGGCAGGTGCATCAGCTCTGCTGGGCAGGGGCTGTGCTGCCAGTGACACACAGGGAGTGAAACACTGAATGCTCAGAATCCAGCCCAGAACATTTCACTGGAAATCTGGGATTATATTTCTTTGAGCCAGGACACCTCTGAGGGCTCTTTTGAACCTAAATCTGGTTTTTCTCCTGTGTCTTTTGTTGCATAAATATTTGGTTTCTTATGATTTCTTATCAGGGTGGTAAACATGCAGATAATACTTTCATATCTGTCTGTTTATGAGATTTCTTTTTGTTTTTAGACCTTTACAGTCATCACTGAATAAGATAAGCCTGTGGGTATCCTAACAAACAGATTTCCAGATGGAATGGCTGATTCATGGAAGAATTGGGGCTGGAGGAGAGCTCTGAGCTCACCCATTAGGCCCTGTAAATGCAGAGCCTGGGACGTGTGAGTTCTCTTAATCCTTAGGAGCACCAAAGGAAACCTCATCATTCCTGTCTTGCTTCTTGAGAAACTGAGCTCTGTTTAGTCTGGATGAGAACATTAAAGATTTTATTAACAATTCACAGATTTATGGCTCTTGCAAGAGTGAAACTCTTTAATTGCCTAACATGAAATTCTTTGATGGTGACATAGTCAAGGAAACCACACAACTGCTTCTTTCACTGATGGACAATAAATGATTAAATCTTTAGTTGAGCAAGAGGTGGTGCTTACCTTGCTTCCTTTCACAGCTCTGGAATGTAAGTCATGGCCCTGGCAGGGAGCTGTGCTATGAGGATGTTTGTACACTCAATATATTGTGGAGATGCTGTGTTTTTAAGTGACATTTTTCTTTATTTCCTTTATTTCTAGCAGATAACAGGATATGAATCAGACTGTGTTAAACCTTTTTAAGTGGAGAACTGGGGAAAAGGAATATTAACCACAAAGCCCTGTCTTTAGCTAGTTTAAGTGTATTAAAATGCAGATTTGTTTTTGTGTTGCAGGCCCAGCACAGGGACACGTTCATTGAGGAACGCTATGGGAAATACAACATCAGTGATCCCTTGATGGCTTTGCAGAGAGATTTTGAGACCCTGAAGGAGGGGAACCACGGTGAAAAGCAGCCAGTATGCTCCAATCCCTTGTCTATTTTGAAAGTGGTGATGAAACACTGCAAGAATATGCAGGAGAGAATGTTATCCCAGCTGGCTGCTGCGGAAAGCAGGCACAGAAAGGTAAGTTTTACCTCAATTAAGATGTGCAGAGTTTATTGTTCCATTTCAATTACATGTTAACTTCAACAAAAACACTGAAGTTCCCTGAGGTTTGGTAACTGATTTGTTTAAACTTTTCACTCCAGATGATGCAGCTGGTGAGCTAATTAGTTCTAGTTCCGGAATTTGAAATGTACACAAGATGTTTTTGTTAGGACACACCGAAAAGGAGCTCGCTTACAGCTGGGAGGTGCAGTGCTTCCCAGAATGCAGGAAAGGGTTTCTGGAAGGTGGAATTCTCAGCAGACTGTCACTGTTCTGCCTGGCACCTGTTCTCCGTGGTTATTGAGGAGCTGCTGCCAGGGGAAGGCACCTCCTGGTGCTTCCCTAAGGAAGTATGGAGTGACCAAAAGTGTTTTTCTTGCCCTTTGGCCTCTTTAATGAAGCACCTGTTATTCCTCAGGCACAATTTAACATATATTGACACCAATAAAGTGCTTGGCCATGTGTCAGACCATACTACCACAAAAACTGAAGTTACTAGAAGTAAGAACAAGGCTGTGCTTCACTTTTCAGCCCAATATCCAACCAAGTCATACAGTAAAATCAGGGTTTTTTCACCTTTTCCTCTTCCTGTCTACTGTGAAAGCTTCCTATATACTTGATGATATTTAAGCATTATTTGGAAGCTTAAACTTCAGGAAGACTGAGGAGCTGCTAAGTTCATGGTGAGTGTTGGGAGAGCTTAGTTTGGTGATGAGATACAGCAGAGCCTCTTGGGAAGTTTGTGTTCTGGCTTTTTTGTTGAGTTAATAGCATTTCAATTATTCATGTAATTCGGTGTTAAAGCTGAAGGAGCTCCTTCACTGGGCCCTTATGGGAAGCAGTTTCACTTCAAGAGCTCATCTTGTTCTTAAGTGGAAGAACAAATTAATGTTCTTTAAAATAAACTTTACACTGGAGTCCTCCGTCCCTGTAAGGCACTGGGAGGAGGCTGTGTGGGAGCTGCTGCAGCCACAGCAGGGGCTGCCCTGCTGGTGGTGCCCTGTGGCTCCTGGTGCAGCCCCTCTGCCCCTGCTGGGCCTTGCACTGATGGCCCTGCCAGGAAATTCTGACTTTCAGGGGACAAGAGGCTCATTTTCCTCTGAAATAGAGGAATTTCCAACTGAATGTGAGGAAAAACTGACTGACTGTGAGGGTGACAGAGCACTGGAGCAGGCTGTGGAGGCGTTGTGGATTCTTCAGTACTCAGACCCCTCCTTGGGCTGATCTGTGACCCCACTCCAGGGCAAGGCTGTGGCAGGGGTTGGGCTGGATGATCTCCAGGGATCCCTTCCACACCAGCCATTCTGGAGTGAGGGCACCATTCATATCATGAACCTCTCAAAGATATTGCTCAGCCTGGGGGAAAAGTGTGCAGTTTAGATATTTGATAATAAAAGGAACATAGATCCAGTGTGAGGTTTTCCTGAGGCCTTTCACAAACTGACTCAATTTGACCAGACAATGACACGTCTTGAACTTGTCCAAAAGCTGCTGTTCTGTGCTCTGAGTGAACTCAGGTGTGGGGAGCTGCCCCGTGGCTCTCCCTGTGTGAGGGCCCTGATCTCCCCCTGCCTGCCAGGGCAGCTGGCACTGACACTGCTGTGTTTGGGCAGGTGATCCTGGACCTGGAGGAGGAGAGGCAGCGGCACGCCCAGGACACGGCCGAGGGCGACGATGTCACCTACATGCTGGAGAAGGAGCGGGAGCGCCTCACCCAGCAGGTACAGCCACAGAACCCGGGGAGCTGGGCGGGGAGCTGGGCAGGGATGTGGTGAAAGAGCAGCAGGAGCCTCCCTCTGCAAGGCACTCCTGGCTTTTATCATCTTGATATGAAAAACAGCCTTCAATTTCTCGGTGTGTTTTGGCAGCTGAGCAGTGCTAAAAGGTATTAATAGGTAATCAAATGCTTTGAAATGTGACTTCAGCCTGAAATCCAAGGACCTCTGAGGAACAGGGCTGCACTTACAATTAATAGCATGCTGCAGTACTCAAAATTCAGAATAAGTCATGGAAGATCTCCTGGGGTGTTGTTCAGAGATGCTAATAAATATTTAAGCCACTGTTGTCTGTTCCCCAAGCGCTGTAGCCTTTGTTAAGCATACGTACCACATCAGCATTTTAAAGCCTAAATGCCTTTAAAAGCAAACTGACAAAGTAGTAAATGAGGTGGAAGGAAGCTTTGCTTGTTCATGGCAGGGTGGGTGTGTCTCTCACTAAAGGCCAATCGAATTTCACACAGGATAAAACCACTAGTAGGAAATAATTGTTGCTGTGTGCCAGATGAGTTGTTCCAGACTGTTCTGCAGATTTTTGGGGCAATAACCCCTTTCTTAGCCATTGTCATTTTTTACTGTGTAATTTCTCCAAGACACACAGTGAACCTGTTCCCTTTTGGGGTGTTGCCCTTCATTTACTTTCAGGAGGTTTTATGGTACCCTTAAAATCCTTTTTGTTCTTAACTTCCAGGTGGAGTTTGAAAAATCCCAAGTGAAGAAGTTTGAAAAAGAGCAGAAGAAGCTGTCCAGCCAGTTGGAGGAGGAAAGGGCACGCCACAAGCAACTGTCTTCCATGCTTGTTGTGGAGTGCAAGAAAGCCACTGCCAAAGCAGCTGAGGAGGGCCAGAAGACAGCAGAACTGAGCTTGAAATTGGAAAAGGAGAAGAGCAAGGTGAGTAAACTGGAAGAGGAGCTGGCAGCCAAGAGGAAGCGGGGTTTGCAGATGGAAGCACAAGTAGAAAAGCAGCTCTCAGAGTTTGACATTGAGAGAGAGCAGCTGAAAGCGAAGCTGAACAGAGAAGAAAACCGTACAAAAGCACTCAAAGAAGAGGTGGAATGTCTGAAGAAAGCCCTGAAGGAGCTGGAGGCTTCTTGCCAGGAGCACAGTTCCTCCGAGCCTGTGCATCCCAGCCCCTCGGTGACATCCAGGGGGGTCACCACTGACAGCCCCCCCGTGAAGTCTGTGTCCTGCCAGACTGAGAGTCTGCAGGCAGAGCGAGCACACGCTGCCAGCACCAGCAGAGCAGTTCACACCGCCTTTGCCAGCCCCTCTACACCTGCTCATTCCTATGCAAAATCCAACGGGCACTGTGACACAGACACGGTGCAGATGGGCGGGGAGACCAACGCTGCAGAGAGCCAAGTGCACAGGGAGAAGCCTGCTGCAGCCTCCGAGAGCGCAGTGGAGAATGGAAGCTCTCCTGTAAGAACAGAGTCACCGGTGCCCCTGATGTCCCAGCTGCCCTCAGCCGGGGTGTCCCTGTCCCCCAGCAGCACAGCTGCCTCCTCCCTGACCCCCTCTCCCTGCTCCTCCCCAGTGCTGGCCAAGCGCCTGGTGGGAGCCTCTGCCAGCAGCCCCGGCTACCAATCCTCCTACCAGGTGGGCATCAACCAGCGCTTCCACGCGGCTCGGCACAAGTTCCAGGCCCAGGCAGAGCAGGACCACCAGGCTGGGGGCCTGCAGAGCCCCCCGTCCCGGGATCTGTCCCCCACCCTGGCAGACAACTCCGCTGCCAAGCAGCTGGCGCGCAACACGGTGACGCAGGTGCTGTCCCGCTTCACCAGCCAGCAGGGCCCCATCAAGCCCGTCTCCCCCAACAGTTCCCCTTTTGGCACGGACTACCGAAACCTGGCCAGCGCTGGCAGCCCCAAAACCGAGGCCGGGCACTCTCCCAGCCCCGTCAAGGTTTCCAGCCCGCTGAGCCCGTTGTCTCCTGGGATTAAGTCACCGACCATTCCTAGGGCAGAAAGAGGGAACCCTCCACCCATTCCTCCAAAGAAACCCGGCCTGGCTCAGTCACCTGCTGCTCCTGCTCCTCTCACCAAAACCTCCCAGGCCTCCTCCCTGGATGTGGCCAGCAGCTGCTCCACCACTGTCGTGGCGAATGGCAAAGACCTGGAGATCCTCCTGCCAGGCAGCAGCTAGTCTCCAGAAAATGGGAATGTGACATTCCACAGCTTAGCTTGCCCTGGAGCTAAGACACTGTTTTTCCACTCCGTGTTATTTATTTCCATAGTAGCAGAATCTGTCTGTATAAAGCATTTAGTATATTTTTTTTTCTTTTTAATAGGTAGGAAAATATTTTTGTTTATGAAGAAACTTTAACTACAGCTATACAGTAGCCTCCAAATGTCTCATGGCAGCAGTCAAATCATTAGAGATAACAACCATAATCACATGGTAGGACCTGTCAACCTCTAATGGGACTGAAATGCTACTTTTAAATTATGCAGAAATAATTTTTGCAGACTTTTTACTCCATATGAACATTTTCTAAAAGTGCCTGAACTAAGCCTGCAATATGAATGTGATTCTCGGGAAAAGGTGAGGAGGGGAACATCCCGCTGCAGAAACAAATTCCTCTGAGTCCTGAATGTTGAAACCAACACTGGGGTTTTCCTTTTAATTCTTGGCATTTGCTAAGTGAGCAAATGTGCTACAAATTCTGCACGGTGACCACCAGACCAGAGCAGCCAGGCTGTGTCCTTCAGGACATGGCTCCCAGCTATTTGAGGAAGCACACATTGGTTTCTTGGGGTAAAATTTACTTGTGGTATCATCCAGATTACTTCTCTGTCAGTATTCCTTGTACATACAGTTCTTTCTGCTTTCCTGCCAAGATCCCTGTGTGCTTTAAATGGCTCAGCTCTGGTTTCTGGTGTATCACCTGGAGTTTTCAAGCTCTTCAAGCATTCTACTGTTGTGTGTAGAACTTCTGAGAAAAGGATCTTTCGCTTGACAAAGATCTCGCTATTACTTGAAAAAGTAACTTTTCCATACAATACAGGGTTTTTGCAACACCTGCACCATGGGATCTTCGACTTTAAACAAAAGCAATAATTTTGTTCCTCATCTGTGTCAGTTGAGTCTGACTGACCTGGATTTTACCCAGCAGCTATGGCTGGCTTTCCTTGGCTGCAAATATGGAACCAAGTCATTGCTGCTGTGGAACTGAACATGTGGATCTGTGTGAGTATGTCACACACATACTAAACACACAGAGTAATAGGGAATACTGAGCTCTTCTTGATATTCTGCTTCTTATGAAGAAAACATGGCAATTCACTGAGATTTTAAAAAATTCCTCAGTGAGGAATTGCCCAAGTTTGAGGCAGATCATGTGTGTGAAGAAGTATTGGACCCAGGAGAAGCAGGCTGATTCCTGTGCAGAAATGTTTGCTGCAGGAAAACCAAGGGGCACAGCACGGTGGTGTTTGAGTCACTGTGCTGAGAAATCCAGGACAAACACCACAGGTCAGTGGCAGAGGCTGAGAGCATGACCCCGAGTTAATGATCTCGGGTGCTGGATGTGAGCTGATCCTAAATTTAGAAACTGGACTTGCTGCTCGGTGAGGAGCGTTGAGCACTTCCCTGTTTGCACAGAGCCCAGCTCCCACTGCCAGAGACTCGTTCTCCTTTGTCAGTTGTCACTGCTCCATCAGTCCCTTTGGGGAGGGTCCCTGTGCCACAGGGGATGCAGAGCTCTTGGGGCAGGAGGCTCCTTTGGGATTCCAGCCTCATTCCCTGGGACGTCGGGGCTCTGTGCTGCTTTGAGGTGGCTGTTGTTGGACTGACCCCACACAGCCAGAGCAGGTTTGCACAGACCTTTTAGAGGTTTGCACAGACCTTTTAGCAGCCTTTTAGGCAGGGGTATTATGGGCTGTTGTTCCTAATCCAGTGCCACAGTCTGTGTATTAACAGCAGGGACGCAGAGGCAGCCAGAGCTAAATGGGCAGTGACTCTTTTGGAAGCACATTTATTACTTTTTTAACTAAATGTCCACAGCAGATTTTTTTTTCCTCTTGCTGAGAGTAAATGTAAAAATGGATGGGCAGATGGATTTTGGCCCATGTATCCCTTCTGATTGAAAAGTGAGGCTTTTGTATACACTGCTTTGATGAGTTTCTTTGCTTTTCCATTAATCTGACTGGTATTATCCCCTTTCTTTATTGATAGCTCTAGAGAGAGAGATTATGATGAAGTCTAATAGGAAATGCACTGAGTACTGTTTCTTCTAAAATATAACATGGGAAGGGGTATGCAAAAGAATGTATTTTTGCTAGTAGACTAACTTCTGAAAGAAACTAAGCACAAGGGATTAAAATGGATCCAACTAATTCAGTAAGACATTTAGAGTTAGTATTTAACTGTTGATGTAGATTCTGTGTGGAAGCAACTAAATATTTCTTCTCTAACTCACGTGTCCTAAGCAGACATTGTTGCAGAGTTTGTCACTGGCTAATGGAGTATAATGAAGTGCAAAACATTTAACACTAGTATTAATTCATTAACACTTGTAAATTTGTAAAGCCAAACGTACCAAGCTGAAGTCTTTAATCATTTTTATAGCTGATGGCATTAAACATGTTAAACATTCATATTATCAATAAAGGATTTTATTTTTAAGATGTGCAAATTGCTTAAGGAGATGTTTGGAGTTGGGGCTGCCCAGCAGGAAACAGTCCTGAGAGAGACTGGGCATCGGTGCTCACCTGGAACCTGGAGCTTTAATGGAAGCTCTGAAATGTCAGGAGAAAATTAATTTCTTGGGAGGGCAGTGGGTCCTGAGCAGTCTTGGCTGCTGCAGCCAGAGCCTTTTGCTCCTCCCTCTGCACCCACCTGCAGCTGCTGCTGCTGGGAGCTGGGAGGAGCCCTGGGGCAGTTGTGCTTCAGGTGGCACAGTGGCACACTCTGGAAGCTCCAGACAGTTCTGGCTTTTGGGTATTTTTAAATAAAAACGGCTTTCCTAAAGTACCTCTCGGCCACGATAGTGAATGGATGACATTTTCTATTAATGGAGTGTCATATCTGGGGCTTGGGGAAGGAGAGACCCCAGTTCCTGCTGATGGTTCAAACAGGATGGAAATTCCCTCTGCCCGAGGAGTGCAGCTCAGTCATGTCACAGGATACAGCTGGGAACAGACCCTGGCTGCAGGAAAGGCTGCTCTGTGTGAGATGCAGCATGGTGAGTTCTGCATGCACAGAACCATCACCCCTGTGCCCTGACAGCTGGGAACAGACCCTGGGTGCAGGAAAGGCTGCTCTGTGTGGGATGCAGCATGGTGGGTTCTGCATGCACAGAACCATCACCCCTGCACCCTGCAGGAAAAGCTGCACTGTGTGGGATGCAGCATGTGCATGCACAGAATCATCACCCCTGTGCCCTGACAGCTGGGAACAGACCCTGGCTGCAGGAAAGGCTGCTCTGTCCGGGATGCAGCTTGTCCATGCACAGAACGATCACCCCTGTGCCCTGGAGAGCCGCGGCAGCTGCCGGTGCCTCCCTGCCCTCCTGCAGGGCAGAGCCCACGGCCCCGAGTCTCCCTGATGTACCCCAACAGTGACCTGATTTTCTTATCTTCACACCCGTTCAGCCGAACAGGTTTTGCAGCAGCCGGGGAAGACGCTCGTGGTTCATCTCTCCAGGCTCGATGACATCCCCGAGGTCGTTGCCAGCGCTGGTGGCAGCCCAAAGCCACCAGACCGGTGCTGCTTCCTGCCCGGGACAGGCGGCGGTGAGGAGCCGTGCCCGGGCAGGAGCGGGAGCTGCCGCGGCTCGGCCACAGCCCCGGTGGCTTTTTATAGCAGCGCTGGCAGGTCCTTGCCCCAGCGTGGAATGCTGACAGAGCCTTGGGTAAACAGCTCCGTGCGGCTGCCCGAGCCTCCGGCACGCACGGTGTGTGCTCCGAGCACCGCCCTGACCCTGAGCCCGGCCCCGAGCCCGGCCCTGATCCCGGCCCTGATCCCAGCCCCGATCCCAGCCTGATCCCGGCCCCGATCCCGGCCCTGATCCCAGCCCCGGCGGGCTGAGGCTGGTGCCCGTTCCCAGTGGGGTGAAGCCCGTCCTGCCCCTGTCCCGGTGCCCGTTCCCAGCCGGTTTCTGTGCGGGGCAGAGCGAGTCATTTCCCTGGGCACGAGGCTTTCCTTCAGCCCCGAAAGGCACCCGGGCCACTTCGGCTGCTGCGTGTGCGGGGCGAGGAGAGGACCCGGGGATTGTGCGGGGCGAGGAGAGGAGCCCGGGGGGTGTGGGGGGACGAGGAGAGGAGTCCAAGGGTTTCTATGCAGGGCAAGGAGGGAGCCCAGGGGTTTGTGTGGGGCAGAGACGGGGCCTGGGGGTTTGGCACCCCCTGCACTCGGGCTGCGGGCACGGCTGGGGGCGCGGCTGGGGCCGGGCCGCGCTGTCCGAGCCGCCTCTGCCCCCGGGCGGAGCCGGGGCTGCAGCCCCTGATCCCCACCCCGCCTGCAGCGCCCCCGGGCCGGGCAGGGCAGCTCAGGGCAGCCTGGGAGAAGGACGAGGAGCTCAGGGGCGGGCGGGGATGCTCATTGCAGCCCGGGAAGGGCCGGGCCCGGGCTCGGTGCGCGGCGCAGCGGGGCCGCTGGAGGGCGAGCGGCGCCCGGGAACGGGAACGGAACGGGAACGGGAACGCGCCGGGGCCGCTCCGTGCGAGACCGCGCTGGGCACCGGCAGCACCAGGGCCGGGAAGCGGGGCCCCAGAGCCGGGCTGGCACACCGCAGGGAACCCCCACGGACGGGAGATCCGGCACAGCTCATCCCTGCTGCAGCACACCCCCATCGCAGGGCGCCCCATCGCAGGGAATTCCCCGGGAAGCGTGGTCGCCCCAAAATGCCGCCATTTCTGTCAGGAAAAGCTCTTTTGCTCTGGCGTGCATTGAGCACAAGCTCCGGGCCGTCCCGCCCGCGGTGCTGCGGACGCGGTTTGTTTGCACAGCCCGGCCCGGCCCGGCCCGGCTCTCCCTTCGCCGGGGCGCACTCGGCCAAGGCAGGCTGCGAGCGCTGAGTGTTGTTGTGAAAAGCGTTCATGCCGCAGGTTTAGCACAAGCAAACATGCCAAGCTGAGCTCTGCTCACCCCGTTTCCCTGCCCCGCTAATTCCGCCCGGCCGTGGCCGCTGATAACCCCGGGGCGCCGGCCCGGCGGCGCTCACCGTCCCGGCCCCGCCGGCCCGGAACAGCCCAGCACAGCCGTCGGAGCAGCAGTTAAAGGAGCTGGGAAAATCCTTTCAGGGCAATCGTCACTTTCGGGGTGAAGATACTGAAAGGGCTGCATGGGTGGTGCCTCATGGCCGGGAGCTGTAGAGCTGCAAACCCCAAATAAACCCTGGTGACCGCAGGGTGAGGAGCGGGGGCTCCGGGGTGTCCTGGAGGAGCTGCCCGCGGCCACAGTTCGGCCCAGGCACGGCACTCCGGGTGTTTAACGGTGACACACGGTGACAAACAGACCGAGACAGGGGTACGGCCTGGCTCTGGGGGAGCAGGGGCTGCACCAGTCCCATTTCTCCCCTACAGCTTCCCTGGGAGTCCCTGGGTGCTCAACCTGCCCAGACCGCGCTGAGCCTTGTGAAGGCACCGGGCTGGGGTGGCGCGGCCTTCCCGGGCACAGCAAAGGGACGGCGGCTCCGCGGGGAGCCCGGCGCTGCCACAGCTGCCTCTCGTCTGCGGGAGCCTCGCGGGCAGAGCGGTGATTAATCTTTTGTCACAGAGGAATAGGGAGAAGCAGCAATTAATAAACCCCCGGCTGCGGCGGGAGCGCGGCTCTGCCGTCCCCGCCGTAAACATCGCCCCTCGCTGCCGGCGGCCCGGGATGTGCCGGCGGCCGGGCACGGGCGCGGCGCAGATGTTCCCCAGGGAACCAGGGTCAGCACTGTTTGACGAGGAGGAATCACCAGCGGGAGGATGTTTGTTTTTGTAGCAGCTGGATGTGTCTCGGGGAGGGATGGGAACGTCTTCTGTCACTCGTGGGCCGGGAGGAGGCTGGCAGGGCAGGGATAAAGCTCCTGACAAGTTTGGACTAGCAGGCGAGTTGATTAGCTGAGAGATGAAAATTCACAGCTCGGCTCTCGCAGGGGCCGTGAGCTGCTGGAGAGATGTTTATGTGAGGGGAGAGCGCCCCGTGCCTGCCGCCCCAGGCCCGGCTGAGCCGCCGTGCCCTGCGTGCCCCGGCACCGCACCGGGTCCCCAGGGCAGGGACAGCACGGGTCCGCACCCCTGGTTGGGGCTGTGCGGGGCCAGGCGGGGAGGGGGGACCTGGGGCAGCCCTGAGGGGACCCCCCGGCTGTGGCACACAGGGGTCGGGTCACCGCGGCCACCTGAACACCGCCACAGCAGCCTGGGCGTGCCCCGTGTCCCACCGCGCTGCGGGCACGTGGCCCCGGACACCGGGCACAGCCCCGGGCGTTCATCTGAGGTGAGGGTGACAAAAAACCTCGGCCCGGCCGGCGCAGGCACTTGTCAGCCCAGAGCCCGGCTGGGCTGTGTCTGATGGGACCGATTAGCCGATGATAGACAGAGATAAATGTGTACAGCTGGAGGCAGAATAAATCGATGCTATATGTTGTATAATTGTCTCGAAAATAAGGTAATGCCGGGCTCTTGGAATGCTTTGATCTTATCAGAAAGACAAGGAATACACTAATGGCTTTAATTAGACTTTGGGGATGAAATGAATTCAGCCTCCTGGGTGAGCTGGTTTCTGGAATTGACCACTGGTGGGGATAGAAAGGCTTTAATCAGATTTAGGCTCTTTAATGCCCGCACCAGTGCGTGTCTGCATGTGTGCTGCAGACCTGGGCTCGGGCTGTTTTTGTGGGGCTCTGGAGGCTGCACTGGGTTCCCCGTGCCATTGAGAGCCGGGTCTCGGTGCTCTTTTCCAGCTGTGTTTAAGCTCAGCAGAAGCCACCAGTTTTATTTATTGACTTCTAAGTTGAAAACAACTTGTCAAAAAGCAGTGGAAAGCTGGGAATCGTTTCGTTTCCCAACAGCAGGATCGCGGCAGCTGCTCCGGCAGCAAAGCAGCGAGCCGGTCGTGTATTTAATTGTTAATTACTGCAAATACTGGCTGCAGCGGAGGCGGGGGAAAGCTTCGTGTCTCTCCAGGAACGCATCTCTGTGCTGTCCCCGGGAACTCTCGAATGAGCAGCGTTTGTGCGCAGAGGATGAGCGGGCTCTGACTCAGCGCCGTGACTCACCGGGTGAAGCCGCTGCTCCTCCAGCGGTGGGGAGGGGTGGGGGTGTCCCAGCTCCCGGGGGGCTCTGCCGCTGCTCCCCCCTGCCTGGGTCAGGGCCATGTCCCCGAGTGTCCCTGCGCACCCTCACATCAGCTTCCCTGAGTGCCCGAGGGTTTGGTGGGGCTGGGATTTCTCGGAGGCTGCACCTGACCTTCCCCGGTTATTTCCCAGCAGAACCGAGCGCTCGCTGAGCAGCAGCAGCCCAGATGCTGACGCTGAACACGCTGCAGTTATTCCTCCTGGGCTGTGTTTATGCCTTCCCTGCTGTAACTACAGACTTGGATTATTTTGGTCGGTTGACATTATCTGCTGTGCTTCCCTTATGTTAATTTGTTGGGCTTAGATGAGCTCCTGAAAAGGATTTAATAACAGGAGCTGCTGCCAATGAAAGCACAACCTTGTTCAACACTCACTGTGCAGCCAAGCCCTGGGAACGCCGAGCCTCCAGGCGTGGTATCAACTCCCTGCAAGGAGCTGAGGGTTCGTGTGAGCACAGGCAGGAGCACGGCGAGGTCAGCGCCTGCCCCACAGGCAGAGGAGGTGGGTCCCAGCTCTGCCGAGCCATCAGCCCCCCCAGGAGCACCCTGGTGGTGCTGGGGACAGGGAAACCACAGCTCAGCCTCGTGCAGAGGGCCCCCAGTGTTTGGTGATTCTGGCTCAAATGGCAGGGCCGTGGCGGTGGCCCCAAAATTAGGGAGCAGGGATGAGGCCCCTCCTTCCCCAGACCCCCAGGGGTGCCCGTTCTGCACCCTCACCCCACAGGCGTGGCCACACACCCGTGTGGTGCTGGGATCCAGCCCCAGGGGGACGCCGTGGGGCCCTCAAGGGTGTCCCATCACCAGCACCACCCTGGTGGGAGAGGAGGGTGCAGGAAGGGAAGGGGAGGAAGGGCAGGAGCTGCCAGGCAGCACCAGGGGTCCCCCCACACCACCCCGCTGGCTGCATTGCCCCGGGGTGTGAGATCCCCCGTGTGTGTGGGAAAGCTCCTCACCTCGGCACAAACACACACATGCTTAGTAACATAATCTCTTAAAAGCAAAATCCCAGAAATTCCTTTTTCTTCGTGGAAAATGTTGCCTGGGGGAGAAGCTCATCATGAAGGATGAAAGCTTAATCCTTGAAGCAGAGCAGGGCTGGGGGGGAAAGAGTGCAGACATGACAGTTGTTGCTCAGTGAGGTGGAAAAAAAAGGTGAAGGGATAAAAGTTGTGGTGGGGCAGGAGGGTGAGGCTGTGGGGACGGGCTGTGGGGATGGGATGTGGGGATGGACTGTGGGGACAGTGTGGGGACAGACTGTGGGGATGGGCTGCGGGAGCCCCAGCAGCGCTTCCTCCCTGCCCGGGTCATCTCCATCATCCCAGAGCTGCCCTTGACAAATGGTTATCCTGGTTATCCTGGCACAGGTTATCCTGGTTATCCTGGCCCAGGTTATCCTGGCAGCTTCAGGAACAGAAGAATGCTCTGTGCTCTGCTGAGTGAAGGTGGGAGAATAAATGATGCTCTGTACTCGTGTAATTCACCATGGGGACAGCCCCGGGTTTCCAGGTGTCAGCACCAGCAGCACTGGAAGGAGCTTTACTCAAGCTCAGGCAGGGAGCATTATAAAATAAAGCAGCAGGGTGTGTCAGATGGATTTTCCCACCTTTCCTGAGCCGTCAGCACGGATGCTGGCAGGTGATGTGACAATGCTCAGAGGAAATGCTCTGAAGGAAGCACCTCACTGCCATCCCCCTGTAACCACCACTCTGCAAAGCACAGAAAACCTGTGTAAATCAGAGTTAAACCCTCTGCAGTGCTGCTGGTTTAACTGAACCTCCCTGCAGGAGAGGCAGGGCAGTGGCAGGAGGAGAACAGCTCACAGAGGGGGACAAGGACACGGGGGTCGTGCACTGGTGGCCACATTGACGGTAGGGGAAGGAGCTGGGCTGATGGTTTGGGGCAGAAATGGGCGCTGTCCATGGCTCCCTGTGGCTCCTGGCAGGTCCCAGTGAGCCAGGCCAGGTCGGAGCCTTTGGGAACCCAGGAGGTTCCCAGGACAAAACTCCCCAGTCTGGAAAAGGGGCTTTCCTTGCGTGGCATCCCCAGTCCAAGAGGGAAAAACAAACACGCTCCTCTTCTCTTCTTTATTTTCAATTGGCAGTGCAGCAGCAGAGGTGGGGTTACACTCTCCAGAGCCCAACCTGCTCTGTCTTTGCTCACTGCACAGAAACGCTGTTTATGGACTCAGATTCCAACCTTCTCCTCTCTCGAGGCTGTGAAGATGTATTTCCTCTTGTGCCATTTCTCCTTCTGGCAAGCAGGCTCCCAGGTGGGTCTGGAAAATGTCAAAGTGGGAAATAAAGTTGTTCACTGAGAAAAAAAAAAAAGAGAGAGAGAGAGGAGAAAAAGGGAAAGGCAAAAAGGAACAAGGCCCAGAGGTGCAGGGCGAGGTCTGTTGGGAGCTGACCCCTCAGGCAGGAGGGTGAGGACTCAGACATGAAGGAGAATCATCAAATTCCCACTCTGCCACTGCTGCCACGTGCCCAGCACTGGGCACCACGGCTCCGTCAGCACAGCTGAGGGCTCTGGATTTTCACCCCTGGAGCAGGATAAAAACACAGGACAAAACAAAACAAAAAAAAAAAGAACAACCCAAAGCTGACCTCTCTGGCCTGTAAAGGACAGCAAAGAGCAGGCAGGCACCTGGGCTGGGGTGATGGGGACCCCTGCACCCGTTCAGCCTGGGGAACCCTCACCTCCCCATGGGGAGCCCAGGCACAGAGGTGACAGGGGACACCATCCCCGTGTGCCCAGGCTGGGGGTGCCAGTGCCACCTCCACCCACAGAGCTGCCTGGTGAGGGAAGCTCAACCTGCACATGGTTCATACATGCTCATGTATGTATGAGCTGGGGCAGAGCTGGGGGAGTTGGGGCAGAGCTGGGGAGAGCTGGGGGAGCTGGGGCAGAGTTTGGAGAGCTGGGGAGAGCTTGGGGAGAGTTGCAGGGAGCTGGGGCAGAACTGGGGCAGAACTGGGGCAGAGCTGGGGAGAGCTGGGGCAGAACTGGGGCAAAGCTGGGGCAGAGCCGGGGCAGAGCTGGGGCAGAGCCGGGGCAGAGCTGGGGCAGAGCTGGGGAGAACTGGGGCAGAGCCGGGGCAGAGCTGGGCAGAGCCAGGGCAGAACTGGGGCAGAGCTGGGGAGAACTGGGGCAGAGCCTGGGGAGAGCTGGGGCAGAGCCGGGGCAGAGCTGAGGCAGAGCCGGGGCAGAGCTGGGGAGAACTGGGGCAGAGCCTGGGGAGAGCTGGGGCAGAGCCGGGGCAGAGCTGAGGCAGAGCCGGGGCAGAGCTGGGGCAGAATTGGGGCAGAGCCGGGGCAGAGCCGGGGCAGAGCTGGGGAGAGCTGGGGCAGAGCCGGGGCAGAGCTGGGGCAGAGCCAGGGCAGAGCCGGGGCAGAGCTGGGGCAGAATTGAGGCAGAGCCAGGGCAGAGCCAGGGCAGAGCAGGCCACGGCCGCCCGCAGGAGCACCGGGGCTGGGCACAGATGCTGCAGATTAGAGAGTGAAAAGCTGGGAGGTTTCTGCTGAAGACATTTTTCCATTTGTGAGGCCATGGGGTGGAGCGGGCGGGGGGGGCAGCGCCTGCAGCAACAACAAAAGGCAGAACAAGGGGGAGGGGAGCACGAGGGAGAGATTTTTGATTCATACTCAAAAATTACCCAAACTTTATTGCCAGAATGTCTACATTTTTATGTGCTTAAGCACAGTGAGTTATGGAAATCTTAGAACAATGGAATGATCTCCTTCATTGCCCTCGATGCGTTCAAAGCCACCACCCCTCCTCACCGAGAGGAATCTCTTTTTCTGTTTTACTGACTTACAAAAATGCCTCTGCTATCAACACCCTCCACGTGCATCTCATAAATACCAGGGTGGGACGCTGGGCTATTGGTGGATGTTTTTTATGAACCCATCTCTGCCCCAGCCCTCACTCAAGAAAGTTTTTATGGCATTTGGTTGATTTGGCAAATTTTCTGCTAGAACCTGCCCGAACGAGAGGGGCTGCGAATTCCTTGATTCGCGTCCAAGCTCGGAGCTTTGCGGCTCCCCTGCTCTTGTCTTTGCTCTGTGGGAGTCCCTGATCTGTCAGTCACGTCCTGATCTTACAAACCCCCTGCCTCTCCATGTGAGAGCGGCGCGGGGTGTGCCTAACACGCTCCATCTGCCAGGTAAGGCCCCGGAGCGGCAGCAGTGCGGCTCCAGCACGTGTTCTGCAGCCCCGAGCAGGCAGAGTGGGGCAGGTTTGGGTGGGTTTGGCGCTGCAGGGCGGGCAGGGAGCGGAGCCGTTCGTTTCTGAGCACACCGGAGCGGGGAGCGGTGTGGATCCATCCTCGCACCGCCGGCAACGCCCGGAGCGGGGACGCTGCGGGGAGAAATGCTCCAACAGCAGCCGTGCGTGCGCAGCAAAGTGTCACTGAGTGTGAGGCACAGAGTGTCACCGGGTGTGCGGCACACAGAGTGTCACCGAGTGTGAGGCACAGAGAGTGTCACCGAGTGTGAGGCACAGAGAGTGTCACCGGGTGTGCAGCACACAGAGTGTCACCGAGTGTGAGGCACAGAGTGTCACCGAGCGTGCAGCACAGAGAATGTCACCGAGTGTGTAGCACACAGAGTGTCACCGAGTGTGTAGCACACAGAGTGTCACCAAGTGTGAGGCACACAGAGTGTCACTGAGTGTGCAGCACACCGAGTGTCACCGAGTGTGCAGCACACAGAGTGTCACTGAGTGTGCGGCACAGTGTCACCGAGTGTGCAGCACACAGTGTCACTGAGCGTGAGGCACAGAGAGTGTCACCGAGTGTGCAGCACACAGAGTGTCACTGAGTGTGCAGCACAGAGAATGTCACCGAGTGTGAGCACAGTGTCACCGAGTGTGAGGCACAGAGTGTCACCGGGTGTGCAGCACACAGAGTGTCACCGAGTGTGAGGCACAGAGTGTCACCGAGCGTGCAGCACAGAGAATGTCACCGCGCGTGAAGCACACAGAGTGTCACCGAGTGTGAGGCACAGAGTGTCACCGAGTGTGAGGCACAGAGTGTCACCGAGTGTGAGGCACAGAGTGTCACCGAGTGTACAGCACACCGAGTGTCACCCAGCGTGCAGCACAGAGCACACCGGGGTGGTTTCCTTTGCTGCCCAGATAATTCCTCCCCACCCCTCTAAAGCCGCGTCCTCCTCGGGCGAGCGGAGCGCGGCCACACAGGCCCGGGCTCTGATTTACAGCCTGCCGGCTGACGGGGCTGCAGGCAGAGAAAGTGCTGAGGTGGGAGAAAATGAGGACCAGACCGGGAGGAGTGGGGCGGGGGCGCTGCCGGGGAGGTTTCAGGAGCCAGGATCATCCCAGCCCGGCTGCGTGCACCGGCCCGGCGGGCGATGCCCGTGGCCAGGAGGGAACAGGGACAACCGAGCCCCTCGGCTGCCGGAGGGAACCGGGGCATGCACGGGAAGCCCCAGGGTCTGCACGAACCCCTCTGATCATCCTTCCTTTCCCAGGCTCACCCCGGCCATCCTGCCCCGCTTCCAGCTCGCCGAGGAGAGGGAAGCTGAGCGAGCCACCGGAAAATGTCTGCAGCCCTATAAACTGACACCATTGTTTATAATATTCCTAAGTGCCATTGCGTGATGATAGCAGCTCTCTGACAGAGAAAATTTACTTTTTTCCTTCTTTTTTAAATAAAGTTAGGAAGTTGCGAGTCCCCTGGAAGATGTTTTGGCCATTATCCTGGTTTGTTTGTTTTTCTGCTTCCCCTAAGTGACACGGGGAGGGCCATGTCCTGCTGCTGATGTTCTGGCACTGTCACAGCTCCCACAGAACCCACAGCACGGTGCTGTGCTCAGCCGGAGCCAGACAATCTGAATCCCTGCTGGTGCCAGGCTGGCAGCCAAAATCCCAGGACAGACAAATTTACCAGCCAAAGGCCCTTCCTTCCTTCCTTCCTTCCTTCCTTCCTTCCTTCCTTCCTTCCTTCCTTCCTTCCTTCCTTCCTTCCTTCCTTCCTTCCTTCCTTCCTTCCTTCCTTCCTTCCTTCCTTCCTTCCTTCCTTCCTTCCTTCCTTCCTTCCTTCCTTCCTTCCTTCCTTCCTTCCTTCCTTCCTTCCTTCCTTCCTTCCTTCCTTCCTTCCTTCCTTCCTTCCTTCCTTCCTTCCTTCCTTCCTTCCTTCCTTCCTTCCTTCCTTCCTTCCTTCCTTCCTTCCTTCCTTCCTTCCTTCCTTCCTTCCTTCCTTCCTTCCTTCCTTCCTTCCTTCCTTCCTTCCTTCCTTCCTTCCTTCCTTCCTTCCTTCCTTCCTTCCTTCCTTCCTTCCTTCCTTCCTTCCTTCCTTCCTTCCTTCCTTCCTTCCTTCCTTCCTTCCTTCCCTCCCACAGCTGAACTTCCCGGGAAGGAGGCTCGGATTTGGGGGATGAAGACTAAAAGCTGTTGATGTACTGGATGAAATTTATCAGTGCACATTTCACATCCCGGGGGATGGAATCATTACTTTGTCATTCCTGTTTGTGTGCAAACACTCCTCCATAGGAGTCAGGCACTTTGCTGAGGGCATTGCAATTTCCTCCAATCTCCAGTTTGCTTATATTGTGCTAAAACCAAACAAACAATTCCTGAAAGGCAGCAAGAGCTCCAGGAATCCCCTAAAAAAATAAAAACAACCAAACCAGGAGGGATTTATCAGGGCTTCAGTGCAGGACACAGCAGGGATTCTGAGGACCCTGAACCTCCTGATGGCACCTCCAGAGCACCCAAGGCTGTGGGGTCAGCAGGTGTGGCTGTTTCCCATGGTCAGGGATGGGGCTGACCCTTCACTGCCCTGTCCTTCCATCAGCTGAGGCACAACAAATCACGGAGTGATGGAATCACAGAATTCCTGAGTTGGAATGAACCCACAAGGGCCAACGGCTGGCCCTGCACAGCCCAACCCCAAACCAGGAAACAAGGGATAGGAAGGGATAGGAAGGGATAGGAAGTTCCTAAACACACTGAAGGTGCTTTGGGGAAAGAGGTTAGGAAATGCAATTAAAGTTTTTATGAAGTGTCCTGATCACACTCCTTGGTCACTGTGTGATTTTGATCATAAATCTGAAAATGAGCTGGAGAACTGAAGGGGAGGGAATGGCCAGCAGGGCAGTGGGCTGGTGTGGGATCAGTGTGGACACAAAAGTGAGTTTGTAACAGTGACTGAGCCATGACTGATGCAGTCAAACACCTCAAAACTTGGAAAAATTAATTGCAAAACCCATAAACACCGAATGCAGCACAAGCATCATGAGTCTGACGTTTGGCTTCTCACTGCTGAGCTGCTGGTCCAACAGCTCACAAGCCAGAGGTCAAGATTCGCTGTCCCTCTTTCTGAGATGCATCATTCTCGTGTTTCCATGCTGCTGGACACGAGGAGCAAAAAGAATCCCTCTGAATGAGCCGGCAGGGCGAGACCCAAACTGCTTTCCCAGCCCCTCCCTGGGCCGGGCCCGGGCGGCTGCCCAGGCACCCGCACAGCCCAGGAGGAAACCGGGACAGAGAATAAAAGTGCTGCAGTTTGGGGCTGATAAACAGACGTGGAAAGGTCCGAAATGTGAGGGCACAGCCAGGAGCTGCCCGAGCTCTGTCCCCATCCCTGCCCACGGCCGGAGCTCCCAGCCCCTCGAGGCTCCACAGGCAGGGGCCGGCTTGGCAGACACCTCTCCATCCGTTACCAGTAAATGCACTGGGACTGGCTGACAATGGGCTCGGAGGCTGCCAAAATCCAACATCAGGGCTGCAGATGTCCCTGGGACCAGCAAATCCTGCTGGAAGATCCCTGTGGAATGAAAGGTTACCCTCAATTTGCTTCAGATGCTGCTCGCACCATCCGACAGGCATCGCTGGAGGAGGGGCCTCCACCGGAGAGAAAAGATAAATCCAGCTCTGCCTCCAGACTGTTACTGTCTCCTCTGGTTCAAATTAAGTGACTCGGGTCATTTTTTATATGTTCCCATTTGTCTTCTACCTGAGGGCATTGCAGAAAGGGAAGAAGAAAAGGTGAATCTGGCACGAAAGCAGGGAAGGAGCAGAGGCTTTAGCAGACAATTAACTGAACTGACATCAGGTTCTCCCTGAAACACCAACATGGAGGTTCCATGCAGGCAGACACAGTTAATTCCTTGCCAGTGATAAATCAGCACCAGCGGCCGTGGCTGCAGGGCAGCCCCCAGCCCTGACCCCGGGGATGCTGCAGGGACACCCCAGCTCCCACCCCAGCACTCCCAGTTTGTGTCCAAGAGCCAGGAGTGAAACTGCTGCAAAGATCCAGCCCAGCAACCGGACAGGCACAGGGTGACACCAGTGCCACCACCAAAGGCCACCAGGCAACTAAAATTCAGTGGAGAAAACAAAATCTTCTCACAGAATCTGCAGTGCCAAAGGGCTCTGCGTGTTACAAACTGGACTGAGTGCTCAGCAAGCATTTAAAGGTGCTGGGTGTTCTATCAGCTGCTGGACTAGAGGCCAGTGAGCTGCAGGAAGCCTCAGGTGGGTGAATGTCAGCACCGTGGGATGTGGGGAGCCCCGGCAGGCTCCCCAAAACCAAACCTCGCTTCTTTCTGATGCTCATCTCAGCCTGGCTCACCCACACGGAGAAACTGCTTGGCAGAGGGGCAAAAAGGGATTTTACACAGCCTGACATGGCACAAACCCCGCCCACTGTTTGCCCTTCCCAAGGGTTATAGAGAAATATGGAATCGTTAAGGTTGGAAAAGACCTCCAGGAGCAGCGAGTCCAACCATGATGCCTGCAGAAACGAGAAGACTTGGATTAGTCCCAGGGTCCACTTCCAGAGGTCAGGAGAGGCCGGGGAAGAGGCTGGGAGCCCACAGGGGCAGCAGCCCTGGCCATGCTGGGGCTGAGGATGCTCCAGGCAGCCCTGCTGCTCCCCAGGGTCACCTCCTCTGTCCCGGGAATCAGCTGGGACCGGGAGCAATCCCTGTGGGATCGCTGGTGTCTGTCAGTGCCTTCCTCCCAAAGCCAGCCCCAGCCCAGGACATGGCCCAGGAGATTTATTTCTTCTGACAGGCTCCACACACGCCGCTGTTTTTATTCATTACTCTCGATGTCTCCTGCCACACTGGGCAAACTTTGGGGTGGGCCCAGAGCCAGCGCTGGGGGAGTAAGATGTGAGCTGTTTTCAGATGGTTTATAAAATTAACATCCCCCAGGTATCCCCATGTTTGCCAAGGTGAATCTGTGTCCGTTCTGGATGATTTCTTTACCCAGTGATCCCTTACATAATTTTCCTTTTCTTTTAAAGCAGGCAGGTTTCCATTTCCAGCCCAGCCCCCTGCAGCACCAAGGCCCTTGGCAGCGCTGTGAGGGAAGGGAAACTTTGCTTGCAGCACCTGGAAACCCATCCAGGCTCCCAAACCACCTGCACTGCCCTCCTGCCAGTGCATCAGGGCAGCTGAGCTCCCCACAGGGCCCCACCGTGCCACAGCCCTGGGAGTGCCCTGGCACTGGGAGAAAAAGCATTACCTTGGCCTGAATTTCCATGCTAAAACCAAACCAAAACAGCTGATTCATGGGAAATCCAGAATGAAATTCGGGCCTAAAGCCTGTGATCTCTGCTGCTTTCATCAGGACACAAGCAGCTCTATCCCAAAGAGTCTCTTCTCAGTGTATTTGGTGATTTAAATATATATATTTTTTTTCTCCTTGTCAAAAGCAGATGCATCTCATGTTTCCACTGCAAGAAAATGCAAGCTTTTAGAAAACAACAGTTTGATGAAAATCTGTTTCTCCTGCCCTGTTTGGAGCACTCAGGGAGAGCTCCCTCCCCACACCCAGCACTCGACCTGGCTAACCACAAACCACACGCCTGCCTTGGGTCAGGCTCCTTTTTTCCAGCACTCTGATTATTTTTTCTCCTGGGGATTGGGCTGGGAAGGACTCAGCCTCCAGCTCAAGACAAATCCTGCCCTTTCAGTAAAGCGTAATAAACTTCTTCCCCTGACACATAGGAAAATGTTTTAAGGGAAGACTTTATAGAGAGCATCAATCACTCTGGAGGTGATGGAATTGCTGCAGAATTATAAGCAAGTCTGAAGTGTCTACAGAGGACTCTAAACACTGTCTTCTATTTATTCTCTGTGTCCTTTGTAAATGTAAACTTCTGTGGAGTTCAGAGGCCCTTCCGTCTCCACGGCCTGTCAATCCAGCACCTTTCACCACCGCTAAAATCACAATTAAAAAAAAGGGGGATTACAAAAACAAACAGAGAGCTCACACGGCAGTGATGGCCGCGGACTGCGGCGGGAGCGGCGCTGGGATCTGCCCCGTGCCAGCCCTTCCCAGCCCTGGAAAAGGAGCCCTGGAGCCTCCTCCTGCAGCCCCGGAGCCTCCTCCTGCAGCCCCACCGAGCAGAGACAGCGGGCAGGGCCAGGCAGGAGCAGGAGGGAGGGTGGGGAGAGCTCATGGCCGCAGCACCCACTGCTGGTGCTCATCTGGGAGCCATCCCCACCCTCAGAGGAGCAGGAGCAGGGAGAGAAAGACCAGGATTAAATCCCGGGGATGGAGTCCCGGCTGGATGCAGGGCAGGTTTTTATCTCCCCCAGACACGACCAGCGAGGCAGGGTTACAGTGCCCTCCTGCATAAACACCCGCCGGGGCTCTGCAGGCTCCGGGAAGATCACGCAGAGGACAGGGCACTGACAGCAGCACGGAGCCGGGTGTGGGAGAGCCATCCCAGCTGGAATGCTGCTCAGGGGAGCAAGTGGGAAGTGACTTCCTCTTCCACAGAATGAAAAAAGAGATAAGAGCTCTATAAAGTTAGAAGATAATCTGTATTAAAAACTTCTCTTTGACAAAAGCTGGAAAAATCACTTTATACAGTGAAATATTCCACAGCTGCTCCAGGGGGGAAGAAGCCTGTTTTGAAAAATCCCTTCCATGAGACATTTCCTCCAACCCTGGAGCATCCTGACCCCAGCACACAGAGACTGCAGGGGGACAAGTGGCAGCGTTTTGTCCCTGCTCATGAAAGGTCAGGAAATAAACTGGGAGCCTTTTGGTTATTTGCATTAACAGAGGTTTTGGTAGGTACAAACAGCCCTGCACACACCCACAGGCATCACTTTAACATCAAGTTAAAGAGGGGAGTTCCTGCCGGGGTCAATCCATGGCCCATCTTGCCCATGCCTGGGGGACAGACCCCGGTCCCACTGCTGCCACCTTGCCGGGATCTCGCTTTACCAGTCCGTGTGCTGCTGGTCCTTGCCAGCGTCTCTAGTCCTCTCAAAGGCCCTTTGCCTCAAAACCCGAACCAAAAGGCGATTATTTCAGCAGAAAAGCAGCGTTTGGGAGGCTCCCCCGTAACACCCTCACTAAGTCCTGCTGACAGGCCAGAGCTCAGCCAGGCGACGTGGGGCAGGAGCGTGGAGAGCTCCGCACGCACCTCCGGATGCTCACTGTGATCCCTGCAAGGCTGGGGTCCCCCCCACCTCCAGCAGGGTCGGTCGGTAGCCAGCAGGGTCGGTCGGTAGCCGGCCGGGTCGGTAGCCAGCAGGGTCGGTCGGTAGCCAGCAGGGTCGGTCGGTAGCCAGCAGGGTCGGTAGCCAGCAGGGTCGGTCGGTAGCCAGCAGGGTCGGTCGGTAGCCAGCAGGGTCGGTAGCCAGCAGGGTCGGTCGGTAGCCGGCCGGGTCGGTAGCCAGCAGGGTCGGTCGGTAGCCAGCAGGGTCGGTCGGTAGCCAGCAGGGTCGGTAGCCAGCAGGGTCGGTCGGTAGCCAGCAGGGTCGGTAGCCAGCAGGTAGCGCTGCGGGTCCGTCCCTGGCCCCGCCGGCTCCGCCGCGTCCCTGCGACCGCCCTCCGGGGTCCGTCTGTCCGTCCCAACCCTGCACGAGTGACAGCGAGCGTGGGGACCCGTCCAGCACGGCCGCGGGACACCGAGCAGGCGGCACCGAGCAGGCGGCGCCTGCGCTCCACCCATGGGAACGACCCCGCTGTCTGCCGGGACCCCCAGGGCCGGACCTGTGTCCATCGGGATCCCCGGTCTGGGACTCGTGTCAGGATCCCCAGGGATCCTCTGTGTCCATCGGGATCCCCGGTCTGGGACTCCTGTAGGATCCCCAGGGCCGGACCTGTGTCCATCGGGATCCCCAGTCTGGGACCCGTGTCGGGATCCCCAGGGCCGGACCTGTGTCCATCGGGATCCCCAATCTCGGACCCGTGTCAGGATGCCCAGGGATCCCCTGTGTCCATCGGGATTCCCGGTCTCGGACCCGTGTCAGGATCCCCAGGGATCCCCTGTGTCCATCGGGATCCCCAATCTCGGACCCGTGTAGGATCCCCAGGGATCCCCTGTGCCCATCGGGTTCCCGGTGAGGAGCGCCGCTGCCGCCGGGTCAGTGCGGGCAGGGAAGGGGAACACGGCCGCATTTCCAGCAGGTTATTTTCATGCTCAGAACGTTCAAACATTCCAGCGGCCGCGGCGTTCCGCTGCCTCCTGGCTGCACTGCGAACAGCTGATCCCTGTAGGATCGCACCCGCCGCCTTTCCCAGGGCTGACCTGGAGCATCCCTGCCTCCCAGCCCGCCCCGCGGCCTCCCGCCCTGCCTTCGGCTGCCTCCTTTGCGCTGCAGAGTTGCTGTAGCAGGAGCGCAGCTCCAGCAAAAGCTGGCAGGGAGTCCAGGGACCAAGTCCGGAGTAAATTCTGATAATGCAGTGTTTACATCAGGAATTTCTTTGGCAGATTAATCACATGAATGGAGTAACAGATGGGAACTCGCTGGAGACACTGTAACAGGAATTCCAGCGCCGGGCCAGGCTGGCAGCTCAGCCCTGCGAGCGCCACTGCCGGGACCACCTCTGCAGGGAGGCAGGGGGAGGTCAGGCAGGGATCAGTGCCGGGGAAAAGCAGCACCCAAAGGGGAACTCTCCTCCGAGAGCCAGTGAGAACAGCCAGGACAGCAGCTCGTCCCCTGGGGCACGCCAGCCTGTCCTTCCAAGGCTGAGTTCTATTTCCCAGTGGCTGGGATGCCAAACTTCTCCCAGCCTGGGGAATTATTTCCAGTCAGCCCCTCAGGAACAGGCCAGGTGCCTGTTTAAACAGCCATTGCAGCAGCATTGGCTGTGCCTGCGTGCCTGGCTCGCCAGGTGCTGACCTGAGAGTGACAGGAGCCAGGTCTGGCACAGAGCAGGGGCCGGGGACTGCAGAGCAGAGCGTTGGGGACCCTTCACTGGCCACAGGAGGCTGTTTGTGAGGGGCTGTGCTCTCTCCACCACTCGCTCCTTCATGCAGAGTTGTGATCACCTCACAGGGCCTGTGCCCCTCCAGAGAGCTCCTCCTCTGCTCCAAGGCCAGCACCGGGTGGGCAGCAGCCCTGGGAGATGTGGGAATGTGCAACCAGGGGGCTCGGGGAGGATGTGGTCTGCAAGTGCTTCACGTGGCTTTAACTGCACCCAGGATCTCCTCACCTCCCTTGCAATGCAGCTGCACACGGATTTACCAAGCAGGATTTGTGAGAGCTGGGGGGTTGTTTTAATTGTACAGCACCTTGCTGAGGAAATGCCACTTCTGCTCCTGGGCCCTCCCAACAGCTCCAAGGGACAGCTCCAAGTGAAGGGCATCACTTAGATCACAACAGTCCCTTGCAGAGTAACAGAGCCAGGTTAGCCAGGGTAAACTGGAGACCTTTTTATCTTTTTATAAATCTTTCCAGTCTGGTTGAGTGCTGCCCAAAAATCTCACCGGTGGCACCAGCCCTGGTGCTGCCCATACACACCTTCCCAACCTTCCTCCCAAGGTCTGGGCGGCACCAACAGAGCACAGCACGGCCCTGGCTGCCTCGGCAGGACGGACACGAGCTCAGGTGTGAGGGGCAGAGCCGAGCACTGCATGGCCCCTGCCCTGCCCTGGCTCCGCAGTCAGTTCCTGGGAGCCGGGGCTCGGAGCCAACAAGGCTTCCTGCCCCGGGGCCAAACGAGCCGCTCTCCCCTGGGGCTGCAGAGGGAACATCTGGGAGCCTTTAGCTGGGAGCACATGAAATTCAGCTCGGTATTACTCATCAGCTCCCTCGTGTTCCCTGCACCGCTGGGGGACAACTGCTTGTGTTTCTGTCAGCTCCAATAAACAACCGTGTTAATGCCACGGGGGGAGAGAGGGCTTGGGAGCTCCATCCAAAAATAACGAGTTTTATCACGATATCCTCGCCGGCTCGATGGCTCCACCTCTCCCCAGTTTGCCCAGCAGCGCTGTGGGCAGCAGGGTCTGAGGGCAGGGGTGGCCCAGCAGTACCAGAGCTCTGCCCCCTGCCTGCTGCAGGGCCCTGCACGCTCCAGCTCGCCCGTGAGTCACGCACCATTAACATTCTCCCCGTGACATCTCCAAAATACTTCAGGGATAAATTGGTTGCTGGCTGATTTGCAAAGCATTTAGGCAAAATTATTAGGAGGAAGGTTGGTGGGGAGCCAAGCTGGACCCCGAGGGAGGCTGGGGGCTCGTGGGTCACTTGGATGCTCATCCCACGGCCTGGGGAGCTCAGCCTGGCCCCACAGGTTGACAGCATCACACGCCAGCCAGTAAACATGGCATAACTCACCCTCGGGAAGGGCTTAAGTGCCCTGGCGCTGTTGGATAAACAGCACCGTGCTGGATGCACACAGCAACCGGGCAGAGCCCTGGAGGCATCTCAGCACCTTCACAAAACCCCTGTGACTGAGGGTGACACCAGGAGGGGCCCAGAGCCCAGTGCCCACAGCCTGCCAGCCCTGGGCATGGGCAGGGGTTGGGAGGCAGGATCCTGACACTCGAGGGGGAATTGGTCATCCAAAAAGCCGGGTGAGAAAGCAGAGAGCCCTGACCAGGTTCTGCACAGCCCACCCCACCCACGCCTGCTCTGCCCACAGACCCAGCAGTGACCAGGGACACCCATCAATCCCCTCCTGCCCACCCTGCCTGGAGGTGATGTGGAGTTCTAGGCTGTTAGAGGGCTGGAAAAACCTGAGATAGGAAGAGAAATGTCGCCCCAAATTTATTGTATTTACTTTCTCCGGTGTTTTCAGAATTTTTTAGTCTTCAATAGTTTATATTATACACATTTATCAGCTTTCCTTCAGGCTTTTAACCCCGGATTCACTGTCTCAGGTTATACTGGAAAGTGATGAAATGGGCATTCCTGGAGCATCTGCTCAAGGGGAGGCCTGTGGCCAAATTTAATCAAAAGGCCAAAATGAGCCCAGTGCGAGGCTGCTGAACAGAGAAACCTTCGGTACCCCTGGCACTGGGGACTTCCCGTGATCTCCACACCCCCACAACTGCCAGAAGCACCCACCCGTTTTATTACCAGCTCTGTCCACATATTTCTTATTCATCAGCAATCATCATTATTCATCAGCAATCCCCCTGGATTTTTCTTTTTTTTCAGTGGAGAAATGGACATTTTTTCATGTTATAAAAAAATATTCGCAACTAAAACGGCCTTTTCTGTAGCAACCTAATTTTTAGAGAGCATTTTCAGCCCTCCGAGAAGCCAAGGCAGGCAGCAGTGACACCAAGGCAGTCCTGCCTGCAAAACCCAGCCACGGCAGGAGGGCAAAAGTCCCCGAAATGAGGGGAAATCACACAAACGGAGGGAGCAAAAATGGCATTTAAATCCTGGCAAATGTATAGATAATGAGTAAATTAACTCCCCGGCTGTGATCTATTGAACCGCACAGCCCCAAAGCGGACAATGGGATCAAAGGCGGAATTTCCCCACGCCCCGGCCGGGGTGCCGGGCTGCGTGCCCGCCGTGCCCGGGGGCCCTAAGCTGCTCGGCGGAGTTCAAAGGAGCCCACACAGCCTCGCGCAGCTCCTGGGGTGCGGCACAATTCCCAGGTTTTCTGGGGGCCGGCTGCCCGAAGGGAGCAGAGCGGGGCCGGGACACCCGCGGCGCCCCCGGCCCGGCAGAGCGGCCCCGGGCGGGATAATGCTCGCTCCCGCTGGCAGGATTAGCCGTATCGCAGGACAGCTGAATCAGACGCTCAGCCCTTAACAGGATTACGCTCCCGGGAGCTCCAATGAAAATACAGACACCCTGCCCACGGGCTGACAGCGGCCCCCGCGGGGTGAGCCCCCGGGGTTTTATAAAGTCAGGATAAAGCGGGGCTGGATCCTCATGGGTACCCAGGGAACGGGCTCAGCCTTCTGCCAGCCACAGGGGATTTACACAGGCAGGGGCTGGAGGGAGCAGTTTTCAGCTGAAAAAGTGTGATTTAGGTTACATATTAGGAAGAAATTATTCATGCAAAAATGCCCTGGCACATGTTTCCCAGAGAAACTGTGGATGCTCCACGCCTGGAAGTGTCCAAGGCCCAGCTGGACCGGGCTCAGAGCAAACTGGTCTGGTGGAAGGTGTCCCTGCCCACAGCAGGGCTTGGAAGGAGGTGAGCTATGAGTTCCCTTCCAGCAGAAATCATTTGAGGATTTCCATGATTCAGGCTCCTCGGGGTTCAAGCTGACCCCAGCTTTCCAGCTGCCCCCAGAGCACCTCACCAGGCAGGAGCAGGGGGCTGCAGCCCCTGGAATGGCTGGAGCTAATCCAGCACCCTGTGCCATGCTGCTGTCACCTCAGATACTGCTGTCACCTCAAATACAAACTGCTGTCACCCCAAATACACGCTGCTGTCACCCCAAATACAAAACTTCTGTCA